>CAMZMU010000113.1:1118503-1685690 GCA_947311845.1 Poa pratensis
AAATTTTGTTTTCTTTCTTTCTCACTAGTGTTCACTAGAGCAAACACTCACACAAGCAGCAAGAGCAACATCTCAAGTAACAAAAGCAATTAACATACAATAAACAACAAAAGTTTTGTTGGCTCTCATTTTTGGAAAATAATCCTGATAATAATTTTGGATGTTACACTCCTCACGTTGAACAACCACATGATCTTCACGCGAACAATGCCAATGCGCATCAAGAACAACCTCACCAAAAATGAACGTCATGAACGCATGCCATCACCACCACCGCAACAACGTGATCGTCATGACCCATTGGCTAATGACAATGGCGTTCCGGGTGCGAATGACTTTGGTGAACAAGGACGTCACCCTCGTCATCCTCCAAGGCCACGTCATCAAAACCATGACAATGCGAACAATGTCGAGCACACCCGTTCCTCAACAAGAGCTACCTCCTCAACATGCGCCTCGTCAAGAGCTTCCACATGATCGTCCAACACACCACGCGAGTCAAGTGATAACGAGTCAAGCCAACACAATGGTGATGGACTCAACGAAGGAGACGTGGACGTGCATTCCCACGTGGTGGCCATGTGACACTATGATGACTTGACCAACGTCCGCTTTGACATACCCAAGTTCTACGGCACAAGTGATCCGGAAGCTTACTTCTCATGGGTACTCAAGGTTGACAAGATCTTCCGTGCAACGCTTCTCCGACAACAAGAAGGTTGCCTTAGCCTCGATGGAGTTTGAAGAGTATGCCCTCTTGTGGTGGGAACAACTACAAGATGCTCGCGTCGCTAACCACCAACAACCAATTGACACTTGGGTTGAAATGAAAGAAACCATGTACAAGCGCTTCGTGCCAAGCCATTACACTAGAGACTTATACAAGAAGTTGCAAGAGTTGAAGCAAGGTTTGAAGTCGGTTGACGAGTACTACAAGGAAATGGAAATCTCCATGATGAGAGCCAATGTCAACGAGTACGAAGAGCAATCCATGGCTCGTTTCATGAATGGCCTCAACTATCCATCAAGAAGATCGTGGAGTTCCAACCATATGCCTCTTTGGTAGAGCTAGTACATCAAGCTTCCAAGGCCGAGCGCCACGTGCTTGAAGAGCTCAAATACCTCAAGACAAAGGCATTCTTCGCCAACAAGCCTTCTTCGTCAACTCCTACACCTTCACAAGCTCTTCCTCAAGCGAACACTCGAGGTCCTCCAAGAGTCTCTACTTCGACACCTCAAGCGCCTCAACCTTTCAAGAAAGTACCTCCCTCCAAGGCGCCTCAAGGATCTTCGTCCGGCACAAGACTTTGCAATGCTACAAGTGCGGCGGACAAGGGCACAAATCTTTTGAGTGCACCAACAAGAAGGTCATGATCATCAATGACATGGGAGAGTATGAATCTATGAGTGAAGATGAGTACAATGCTTTGAACAAGGTCGCCACAATGCAAAGTGCTCAAGAAGAAGAAAGTGAGATCTATTGTGATGGCGACAACAACCCTTCCTTGGTTGTGGCAAGAGCTCTAACCACCAATGTTCAAGTGGAAGAAGACCAAAGATGCAACTTGTTTCAAACAAGAGCGGGAATCAATGGAAAGTCCATCAAGGTCATCATAGATGGTGGAAGTTGCCACAACCTAGCGAGCAAAGAACTTTGTGATAAGCTCAACTTGAAGTTCAAGAAGCACCCACATCCTTACCATGTGCAATGGTTGAGTGATACCGGAGCCGTCAAGATTCAACACATGGTGCAAGTGTCCTTCAAGATTGGAGCCTATGAAGATACGGTTGATTGTGATGTTGTGCCTATGAACGTTTGTCACTTACTCCTTGGGCGTCCATGGCAATTTGACAAGGGTGCTATGCATGATGGACGAACAAACTATAGCTTCAAGAACAACGACAAGACCTTCGTCCTTCGTCCCATGACACCAAGTCAAGTCATCGCCGACAACGCCAAGACCATTGCAAGGGCACAACAAGATCGTTCGTCTAGTGAGATGAGTGGTGAGCGAGAGACCCACCATAAAGTGAGTGAGAGCCACAAGCCAAATGAGTGTGACACTTCAAAGAGAGTTCCCACAAAACTTACACTATTTGCCACAAAGAGAGATGAGGGAGTTGAGAGAGAACCCATCCACCCTACACTATGTGCTCATATGCAAGGGTGAAGTTTCTATGACTAACACTTTCACAAACCTTCCTCCTTCTTTGTTGTCTCTTTTGAAGGACTTTGAAGATGTCTTCCCTCAAGAGTGCCACCGGGACTACCTCCTCTACGGAATCGAGCACCGCATCGACCTTGTTCCCGGCGCACCGCTACCAAACCGCGCTCCTTACCGCACCAACCCCGAAGAAACAAAGGAGATCGAGCGGCAAATACAAGAACTTCTTGCCATGGGACATATCCGCGAGAGCTTGAGTCCGTGCGCCGTGCCCGTCATCTTGGTACCCAAGCACGACAACACTCTTCGCCTTTGCATGGATTGTCGCCCCATCAACGCCATACCGTTCGGTATCGCCATCCTATCCCTCGCTTGATGATATGCTCGATGAGCTTTGTGGTTCCGCTATATTCTCCAAAATTGATCTTAAAAGTGGATATCACCAAATACGCATGTGTGAAGGTGATGAATGGAAGACCGCATTTAAAACTAAGCTTGGTCTTTATGAGTGGCTCGTCATGCCATTTGGTCTTTCCAATGCACCTTCTACTTTATGCGTCTCATGAATCATGTTTTGCGTCCTTTTATTGGCAAATTTGTTGTGGTATACTTTGACGACATCCTTATCTATAGCAAGTCTTTGGAAGAGCACACTTCTCATGTTGCTCAAGTTTTGTTGGTTCTTCGCAATGAAAAGCTTTATGCAAATCTTTCTAAGTGCACTTTTGCCACCAACAAACTTGTTTTCTTGGGTTTTGTTGTTTCTTCGGATGGAGTTGAAGTTGATGATGCAAGATACAAGCAATTCGGACTTGGCCTTTTCCGATCACTTGAGGAGTTGAGACGTTTTCTTGGTTTTGCCGGATTTTACCGCCGTTTCATCAAGGATTTTTCCACAATTGCTTGCCCCCTCCATGAACTTACAAAGAAGAATGTACCTTTCATTTGGGGCAATGCACATGATTTTGCTTTCAATGAGCTCAAACGGTTATTAACCGAAGCACCACTCCTTGCCCTTCCGGATTTCTCTAAGACATTTGAGATTGAATGCGATGCAAGTGGATTGGGCATTGGTGGAGTGCTTATGCAAAATGGTAGACCCATCGCATACCATAGTGAGAAACTAGATGGAGCTCGCTTGAATTACCCCATTTATGACAAAGAGTTATTTGCTTTGGTTCGTGTTTTGGATGTGTGGCAACATTACCTTCGTCCTAAGGAATTTGTCATTCATTCCGACCATGAATCCTTGAAATATTTGAAAAGTCAAACAAATTTGAACAAAAGACATGCTAAGTGGGTTGAGTTCATTGAGTCTTTCACTTTTGTAATCAAATACAAGAAAGGTAAAGACAATGTGGTCGCGGATGCTCTATCCCGCAAGGCCAACCTACTTACACGTCTTGACATTAGTGTCTTGGGTTTGGATGAGATTAAAGAGTTGTATGCTACCGATGCTTTCTTTGGAGACATTTTCGCTCAATGTTCGGAGCACAAAGGAATTGGTGATTTCTATTTGCACAAAGGTTTCTTGTTTAAGGCTAACAAACTATGTATACCCGAGTCTTCGCTTCGTTTGGTCCTTTTGAAGGAATCTCATGGAGGAACACTCATGGGTCACTTTGGACGCGACAAGACCTACGCCATGCTCGCCACCAACTACTATTGGCCTAGAATGAAGCGTGATGTGGAACGCCTAGTTCGACGATGTTCTACATGTCTCAAAGCTAAGTCTACTCTAAACTCTCATGGTTATACACACCATTGCCTATTCCACATCACCCATGGTCCGATATAGCTATGGATTTTGTCTTAGGACTCCCACGCACTAAAACAAACAAGGATTCCATCTTTGTCGTCATTGATCGCTTCTCTAAAATGGCACACTTTATACCTTGCAACAAGAGCGACGATGCTTCACACATTGCTACTTTGTTTTTCAGGGAAATCGTCCGTCTTCATGGAGTGCCCAAGACCATTGTGTCGGATCGTGACACCAAGTTCGTGAGCTATTTTTGGAAGACTTTGATGGCCAAGATGGGAATCAAGCAACTATTCTCCACCGCATACCACCCTCAAACCGATGGCCAAACCGAAGTGGTGAACCGAAGCCTATCTACACTCCTTCGTGTGTTGATCAAGCCTAACTTGAAGAATTGGGAAGAGTGCATCCCACACGCCGAGTTCGCCTACAATCGAGCACTTCACCGCGCAACAAAGAGAACACCCTTCGAGGTCGTCTATGGCCAACCCCTACACCGCGCTCGACATGCTACCACTTCCACTCCGTGAGCAAGTTAACATGGACTTCGACAAGCGAGCCGCTTACATGAAGAAGCTCCATGAGGAAACAAGAACTACTCTCGAGAAGCACAACAAAGACCATGCTACGAAGATGAACAAACACAAGCGCGCCATGATATTTGAAGAAGGAGATCTTGTGTGGCTACACCTTCGCAAAGATCGCTTTCCGGATGCAAGGAAGTCCAAGCTTCACCCTCGTGGAGATGGACCTTTCAAGGTTATCAAGCGCATCAACGACAATGCCTACAAGATCGACATCTCCAACTCCAAACACTTGGTCCATGACACCTTCAACGTCGCCGACCTATCGCCATACCTTGGAACATCAAGCGATGAGGATGACCAAGAGTCGAGGACGACTCTTTTCCAAGGGGGGAGATGATGTAGCCCAACCTACGTCTCCTACAACAAGTGGCCCAATGACAAGAGCAAGAATCCAAGCTCTCCATGATAAGGTGAATTCACTCTTATCTATGTGTGACCTTGCACTCCCTTGAATGGTTTGCTACTTCATTCCGATACCTTGTGTGTGCTCAGCTATGGTGGGCCTGAAGACCCCAATGAAGATGGCCAAGAGGCGATACAAGCTGATGGAGAAGATGACCAAGAGAAGCCCCAAGAAGAAGACGAAGAGGGAGATCAAACAGCCTCAGGCGGTACTACCGGGTCGCCCCAGCCGGTACTACCGCCCTCGCCTGACGTGGTGCCTATCGAAGCCACCACCGGGTCCGGTACTACCGCCCATGCCCGCCTCGGTACTACCACGACGTGCTGGCGCGGTACTACCGCACCTACTACCGCGCCAACTACCGTATCTCCCGGAAGCTCCTGGTGTCCTCGGGTCCCATCCCGGTAGTGGCCCCGGTACTGCCACGGTACTACCGCACACCCGTACTACCGGGTTCAGTCCGGTACTACCGCTGCGGGCGGATCTGCACGCTGGAAAGGCTCTCTTGCCTTGCAATCTTATCCCTTTAGATCTAGAGTATAAATAGTTCATCCCATTCCTAGGGTTAGGGTTAGACTATGATTTGAGAACTAAGTAGAGCCTTGCTCCTCCTTCTCAAGTGTCTCTTTCCTCCTATGGAGATGACTCAAGGCCTCTATATGTGGAGATGAACCAAGGCCTCCTCTTGAGGAGAAGATCCCTGCGTGGATACCAAGGCTCCGCTTGTAGTTGCGATTACTTGCTAATCTTCTATCTTTAGGTGGCTAGGTTGGATTGGTTGGATTGACCAATTGGACAAACAATCCTAAGAGTAAGGTGTGCTTGGGAGAGAAGGATGGGGGCTGCCCACGGGGATTTGTTACCAATCGAGTCTTGCCGGTTGCTACTTGCTATTTACCCTTGTGTGTTTGATTTCCCCTCTTTTGTGTTCTTCGTTCTTCGCGTGTTCTTCATGTTCGTCGTTCTTCTCTCCGCACAAATCCATGAAAATCGGGACCAACCCACATCAGTAAGGGAAAGGGTTCCTGTATCGTGTTTGAGTTCTTTCTGTTCTTGGTGTTCTTCTTCGTGTTCTTCGTGTTCTTGCGTGTGTTCGTCCACTCCCGCCGTCAATCCGTGAAGATCGGGCCACCCTAGAAGTCCTTACTTCACCATATGTATCAGAGCATGGTTGCCACGGATTGATTTGTGTTTTCCACCCCCATATCCCTCAAATTTTTCTTTGATTTTGAGAAATTCGAAAATTTCCACCAAAAATTGCCCCAAATTGCTTTTGGATCGATCTGTGAATCTTGTGCGTTTTTGTAAGTTTTGATCCATGGATCTATTGCTATACTTGTTGATCTACCTTCCTTTGCGTTCACATGGCCAAATTCCATTGATTTCCCCTTCGATTTGAGGTTTTTTTCGGGTAGTTTTTCCGCCAAAATCGCGAAAAATCGCGTTCTCGGGCAAAATCTGGGTTTCGTAGCGGTACTACCGCCCTCCTAGCGGTACTACCGCCAAGCTCCGGTACTACCGGCTTCGCTACCACCAAAAATCGCTCTCTGGACGACCCAGCGGTACCTGTAGCGGTACTACCGCCCCTCCCAGCGGCACCTTCAGAAAACTGAAATTTCAGAAAACGGTTTTGGTCATATCTTTTATTCCGGACTCCATTTTGGTGTTCTTTGGCTCGTTTCAAAGCTACGATCAAGGCCTACGTCACCATTACGGTTGCTCCATCATCTACCACCACCAAAATTCATGGGCAAGCATGACACTTCTACAACAACGGTGTGAAGAACATCGATGAAAGGTATAACATCGCCAACCTTTACCCCTTGCCATTCCATTGAAAGCCACACTATATCTTTGCGATTACCATGTCCTATTGAGGCTAGCTCTTGATGATTGCTTGGGCTTTGCACATTTGCACCGTGTAGTTTCCGAGCATCAGTTGTGCGCTAGTTTACATATATCATATATCTTGTGTTGGCATCAAAAAGAAGTGGGTGTGCAAAAATAGAAAAGAATCAAAAGAGACAAGAAGCAAAAAGTGCCAAATCAAAAGAAAGAAAGAAAGAAGAAAGAAAGAAAGAGAAAAGAAACACCACTTGCCATATATCTTGTAGGAAGCGCGCAAGCTCGATGAACATCTTGTAGGTGGTACATTTTGTGCAAATCTTGTAGCCCACCAATAAATTACAATCGGGCTAGTGCTCTCCTTGTACTTATGCAACACCGAGCTTATAGTCTTCGCTAGGATCATATGGTTCTTTAGCTCACTTCTTGGTTGCATGAGTCCCATTTATCTCTCCACGCGTGTGTTTCCTTGAACTACATTCCTATCTTTTGAGATTGACTTGTATTTGCTTTGTGATCATCGTGGTTCTCTACTTGCTTTGACAATATCTTGGTTTCCGTTGGTTCAATTTGCTTTCCACCTACCATACCTTCCTACCAACTTTTAAGCCTGTGTGTTTTGAAGTTTGCTTTGGATACTTGAACACAAGCATTTTACTTTGTGATCGTTTCCCTTGGTTTCCACGACGTCCAATACTATCTACAAGGTGAGAGGTTGTATTCTAGTTCCTTTCCACTCCACATATATACACTTGTCTTGTGAGTTGACATGTCTAGGGAGAGTTAATGCCACTATGGAGGCCAAGATGATGTTGAGTACATGATGAGCCAGAACAACTATGATGCCTCTGTCGTGTCTCGATGCACGGACACCGGGAGTATAGATACCCCCTTTTAGGTTTGGCACGGGGCACGAAGGAGGCTGAGAACGTCTTCTCGGGCGGAGTCTAGATCAAGCTCTCCTCTCCATGATCAAAGCATGCAACCAAAGGGACATAAGGAGCTACCCAGGTCCAGGCCGCCGGAGTCTAAAAGCCTACTCCTGCATGTCTGGATTGATGGGTTGTTCATAGTGTAGCTTACAATGGAACCTCCCGGATGGGGTACCCGGAAGGGTTTGGCTGGAGGTAGAAGAAGGACAGATCCTACCCGGAGGAGATCAGCTTCCCCTCTACCTTCGCAGCCCTAGTCTAGTCTTGCTCTGGTTGAACTTGTGCCTTGGTTCGACCTTGTGTTCGTCCTCCTTTTGACCTCCTCCTCCTCCATGCCTTGGTCCTCCATTTATAGGCTAAGGGGTTGCCACAGGGTCACGTGAGGGGCATGAGGGACCTTCGGGATGAAGGACCCTCCTCATCTAGTTTAGGAGGAGACTGGCCTCTCCTCAGCCTAGCGTCTCCTTTGGGTTAGGTGGGAGCGTCCGCCTTGGGGTGGACAGGAGCTGACACCACCACGGATGTGCTTCCCGCCTGCGCTGCCTTCGTCTTGCTCCCAAGTCTTCCGCGTGAGTGGAGAGCTTATCCACAGGGACGTGGGGAAGTACCCGAGAGGGAGCCTGGCCTCCTGCCGGAACTCGGGCTCTTGGGTCCTTCCTGGCCTTCTTGCTTGGTTCGGGGACCCGCAGGCCCCCAGGACCGGAGCCCTTTGTCGACGTAGGCCTTGCGTGTCCTGACGGTTAACCCGCCAGCTTGACTTGAGTCTTGTCTTGTCCATCTTCATCTTGGGCCCACATGGGGGACCCACTTTGGTAGCACTAGGGGAACCCATTGTTCCACTGCTGCGACAGTAGCCCCCGGGCATGGTCCCGGTGGCTCTTGCTCCAGCTGCCGGGCCATGGCCTAAAGATAGGTCAAAGTGGGTCCCCGGCACCTGGTCTTCCTTGCTCAGCTCTGTTGGGGACCCCCGAGGCGAGGTAGAGACGAGCCCCCGGGTCCGTTGACTGAATCACAGCGAACGTTGCGATTCATACGGGACCCCGTGCTTATCTTGGAATCCAACAGGCGGAACGGCAGAAATCGGCACGCCCCCTCGATCCCCACATTCGTCGGAGTAATGAGGCCACGACGCGACGTGTGGGATGCCTTATAAGCCACGACTGGCTTCCACTATAGCCGTTACCTCTCCAGATTCGCCGAAATCCCCAAATCGCCGCCTCTGCCTTCGCCATCCTGACTCTGCTCCGCCGCCTCCTCTTGCTGCGATTGCACCAACCTCCCGTCTGCTCCAATGGCTCGACTGAAAGCTCTCGCCCGAGGAAGAAGAGCGCGGGGGCCTCGCCCACCGAGAAGCCGATGTCCCCAAAAACCAAGAGATCGTGGCGGAGATCGGTGCGCAACGCCAAGCGAGCTGAAGTCAAGAGGCAGACGGCCTTGTTCCCCAGGTGCTTCGTCGGCGATACGGAGATGATGCGAAAGGCGAGCACTTCGGGGTGATGGAGTCTGCTGGCTCCGATGGTGTCCCAGCCAGAAAGTGTCGGAGATCTTTCCACCGTCGGTGACCAGGACACCCACGCAGATCCCCATTTTCGACAGCTTCATGTTGATGGGCTTGTCCCCCCTTTCTCTGATTTCTTCATGGAGATCTTGCGCGTGTACAAGCTAAAGCTCTTGCATCTGACGCCAGGCGCAATTCTCGACTTGGCGGTCTTTGCTTTCCACCGTCCGGCGCACTGTTCCGCCACTTCTTCAACCCTCGCATTGGGGGCCAAGGCTGGATGGGAGGCAGCGTCACGTTCTGCTTCCGTCCAAAGATCAAGTGGGCCTACCCCCTTATGGAGACTAAATCCAAATGGGATGACTGAGGGATCACTGGTTCCTGGTCGGGGTGCCGGAAGCCGATGCTCAACTTGAGGAGCCGTGGAGCGCCCAGTGGATCTGGACACTGGAGGAGCGGCAGCTTGCAGGATGAACATTCTCGGCGGTCTGGCGCGCTTTCGGACTTCTTCGCGAGAAAGGAGTTTCCGGGGCCGCCATCGTTGCTCATTTCCTCCGCAAACCGCCTTGCGCCGCTGCAGAAACGCCCACACCCGGGACAACGTGAGAGGGACCTTCACTCCGGGGTCAAGTACCAGCTGCCCAAAGGATTCCTGCCTTTGTGCGATGACCCGGAGAAGGACAAGATTCTAGCGCAGATGCCGGTCTGCAATGCCTTTGGTATTGTAGGCCGGGTTGACCACGGGCCCAAACCTCCCGTGATGAAGACCCGCAGGGCCAGGGCACCTTCCAGCCCTGAAGAAGGAGAATTCTGGGAGTCCAACGACGAGAGCGAGGAGGAATCCTAAGAGGAATTCTCCGACTCTGATGATGACGAAGGTGGCGACGGGCACGAGACTGACGCCTCCAACAGAGACGAAGTTTGCTGGCGATGACCCGGTTGCCAGCGATGACGATGATGAAGATGACGACGATGAGGAGAAGGCTGCTCCGCCCCCGCATCTGCCCGCGGGGTCGATGCTGCCCCAGACCCGAGTGTCCGCAGCCGTTCCCCGCTAGTTGTGGTGGTGGGGAACGATGACGACCATGTGGATGAAGAAGCGAAAGCTTCAACCGGCCGCCTGTCACCCGTGATGGAGCCGCCTGCTGCCTTGGAGATCCGCCGGCGAGCCCCCAAGCTTCTTCCGCTGCGTCGGTAGATTTTCCCCCCCCGTCAATGGCAACAAGCGCACCCGGGAGTAAGCCTCTTCTTCACTTCTTTCTTATACTTTGCATTTCCCGCCTTCCCCAAGGAAAATGACCGAGTGTTGGTGCAGGGTACTCCTTCCTTGGGTACTGGCAAGAGACGACGTGACACGACGGAGGACGACACTGCCACTAGCTTTCGAGCTGGTGGAGGGATGCTTCCTCCTCCCATAGCAGAACTTGAAGGCGGAGTGCGGAGCGTGACAGCGACCTCCCTAGCTCACCCGGAAAGGCGCTCGATGTCCTGACGCCCGAGCAAGCAGATAACCCAGAACTTGCGGGTACTTCACTTCTTGACGCACCAATGTTTTCCGACATCCTTTTGCTTCTAGATGCTTTAGTGGCCAACATCTTTTCTCCCGGTGGCCTTCTCGGTGGGGCTAGCCAGGAGAAACCACCTTCCCTCTCACCTTCAGAGGGTTAAGAGGTGACCAAGGGCATCCCGAGTTCGCGGGCTATGGGAACACAGACCGCGAACCCTGTTCCGGGTCCAAGCCCTGACTTGATGGAAAGCTCCTTGATGACTGGAGCAGTGTTAACAACTTTTGCCGCCTTTTCCACTGACTCCGGCGCCAGTGAGGAGATGGTGGCGCTGATGAAGATCAAAGAGAGCCTGGCTGCCAATCGCACGAAAAGTGCGCCTGCCCCGGGGGTCCCCTGGCAGCTACTCCAGGGTTCACCATTAGTGGTGACAACGCGATGGATGCCATTCTCCGCGGGATTGCTCAACTAGACAAAGATCTGTGCGACCGGAGGCCGCCGTCGTGGGGACCATCGAGAGTGCCGAGGATCTGATCCAGAAGGGGATGAACAAGTTGAACCGCTTGGCAACCCAGATCACCATACTGCACCAGCTCTTGAGAAGAAAGATGCAGATCGGACGGCCGAAAGTGCGCGCCAAGGACAGGCCATCTTGTTGAAAGAGCAGCAGCTGGCATCCCGGGAGGCAGAACTGGCTGAGAAGGAGAAGACCTTGGAGCTCCAGAAACTCCAGCAGGAGTAGCAGACCGAGAAATGCCTAAGGGAGGCAGAGGACCGCCACCGTGAAGAGCTCGAGGCCAGGATAAGGACATCCAACTCAGGAAATCCAGGAAGAAACAGGCCGTCCAAACCATCGAAGATATCAAGAACGTCCTCCACCATGAGCAGAGTCCGCCCAATCTTTGCAGCAGCAGGCCAAAAGTGACGGCCAGAAGATGTCCGAGCTGAAAGAGTCCTTGGAGGCGCAGTGCAAGGAGCTTGCAGCACTGAGGGAAGGCCATCAAAAGCTGATCCAGGCCAACTCCCAGGCATCCACTGAGCTGTCCGAGCTTCGCCGTCTTAACCAGAGGATTTCGCCGAGGTTGAGGCTGCTTGTGAGTTAGCGACGACGCGGGTGAGGTGCTGAGTCTGCCCACTGAAGATCCGGTGCTGGAACCACAGCGCCAGAGTCTGCCCCTCGTCGCAAGATCATCAGGGAGTGGCCGCTGATCTCCGATCTTTCAAGAACAAGATGGTCACCCAGCTTGTGAATCACAAGCACGACGAGCAAGGTGACGGCGGCCTTGGTGATGGCGTCCTTCAGGGAGGCCAATCTTGGCGTTTGCCTTGCCAGATTTCTCGACCTCGTCTCCTTCCAGGACTTCTCTCCAAGCGGTGTCGGCTCCCGCGACTGCACTTGCCATGAGGAAATTCCCACCTCACTAGTTGTCCTGCACCATGTTTGGGCACTTTGTGCCCCAAATAAATTTTGCGTCAGATCTCATGTATCAGCTTATTAAAACTTGCTTGTAATAGGCTAGAACTTGTTGTGCTACTCTAGTTCTCGGGTTGCTTTTATTTGTCTTTAGCATGTCTTTACTTTTCTCCCGTCCTTGAGGAACCTTCTGGATGTAAGCTTACCCGCGTGGCCCTGACAGGTCAGGCATGCGCTCGCGAGCCCTACCGATTCCCAAAAAGCCGCTCACTCTGTTGGCACGCACGTCCCCGGGGTGTATCAGGTCTGTGCACCGCCTTTTACCCCCGGGAGAGTCGATACCCCATGAGTGCTCGCACGACGGTCGAGCCTTGCCTTTCTAGTTCCGCACATGTTCTGTTACCCGAGAAGTAAATAGCACGTATGACAGAAACAGGTTGAGGGTAACTTATCTTTTATTCATCATGGAAGTTCTTGAATGACAACGGGCCACTTCAGGGTACATCTTGCGGCAACACGGTTCTTCCGGTACACAGCACGAATTGCTTCAACGACTCTTGCAGGGAGGAAGGTTAGCAGCTTCTTCCATCTGGGCACATCGGTCAGCTATGTCCCACAAGTCCTCCAGGGTGTCCACAACGCGGATACTCATCTTTCGCGCATATTGGGGTTGCGGACGTTGACGTGGAAGGTGTAACATCCCAAAGTTATTATCAGGATTATATTCCAAAAATGAGAGCCAACAAAAACTTTTTGTTGTTTATTGTATGTTAATTGCTTCTTGTTACTTGAGTTGTTGTTCTTGCTGTTTGTGTGAGCGTTTGCTCTAGTGAACACTAGTAAGAAAGAAAGAAAACAAAATATAAAATCAAAGCAAGAAAAATAAAAGTGACAAGTTGTCACATGAAAATCTTCAAGTGACAAACTCAATTATTTTCAAACCAAAGTCAGTGGAGTTGTAATGTAAACACTCCCCATTTTGTTCCTACCACTTCCCCTCTCAAATATTATTTTTGAACTAGTTTTAAAAATTCTAAAAAAAAAACAAATTGAAATAAATTAAAATGCCTTAATTAAAACACTATAAAAGAAAATGTTCGAAACATTTTATTATTTTATGCCAATTTTTGTGGAGCTTCTGTACATTATGGGAAGGCCCCACAAATTTTGACAAATTTTATAAATTGATTTAGTACCTCAAATTAAATCAAGAAGTGCTTCTGGAAATTAAACAGAAGGACTAAACAGTAATTAAGAAAAAGAAGAAGGAAGATTAGCAGCAGAGAGGAGGCAGGGGGTTTTCTGCAAAAACGTCATCCCCTA
Source organism: Poa pratensis (assembly GCA_947311845.1). NCBI lineage: Eukaryota > Viridiplantae > Streptophyta > Magnoliopsida > Poales > Poaceae > Poa > Poa pratensis. The sequence continues at coordinate 1,131,938 of CAMZMU010000113.1, forward strand.
CCTCTCTCCCTCGCCCCGACGTGCCGCCGTGTCGCCGTGCCGTGCATCGCCATTTCCGAGCCGCCCAGGCCCCCCTTGCCGCTCTCCTCGCCTATCTGCAACCTCTGTTCGCAGAGGAGAAGCCCAGAGCACGCCCCCTTGCGCCGACGCCGCCCTGTCCCCTCCGCATCGCCATGGCAACCTCGCCGTCGCTGACCCAAATTCACCGCACTCGCTGCACCTCGACACGCACGACTTGGCCGAGCCCTTCTAGAACGTGTCCGGACCCCGCTGACACCGCGCGTCCACGTCCCTCGCACCACCGCCGTGGAATTGATCCACTCCCCCGTGCGCCATGGACGCCGCTGTGTGCGCCTCGTCCACGAACGCCGGCCCCTGCCCTATAAAACCATCCCCGCACCCCTCCGGAAGCACCACACCACCTCACTCCCTCACCCCTCCCTCTCGATTCGTCTGTGCACCGCGGGAGGCCGTGCACCGCCGCAGCCACTGCCGCCGTCAAGGTTGGTCATGGCCGCAGCGCCTTGCTCCCCCATTCTCTCCCCTCTGGCCTGTACTCTCTTCCCTCTGCTTCACCGCACTCACCGCACCCTTTTCCCTCTGGATTGTGTCCAGATTCGCCGTGGGATCCTCGCCGGAGTTGCTGCCGTGTCCGCGGGAAGTTCAGAAGCTCGCCGTGGACGCTCCGCTCCATCCCAGCACGCGCAACCGCCAGGATCTTCCCCAGAGCCGCCGCCGTCGTTCTGCGTCACCGCCGCATCTTCCCGAGCCCCCTAGGTGAGCAGAGCTTCCACCACCGTGTCGCCGGCGCGACGGCGCCACCAGTTCTTGGTCGTCGCCGTTGCCTTGAATCTGGGCCGTTGGATCTGGATCCAACGGTGCCTTACCGTTTCGCAGAGAGAGACTGACGTGTGGACCCCACACGTCAGCATTTTAATGTTTTCCCTCGCGCGCACTGTGACACTGCCACTGGGTCCCACCTGTCAGCCTTTTCAACATTATCCAGAGAGATTTAATTTCGAATTTAAATTCCTCTCTGAGAAGTCAGTACTGGTCCTGACTTTGAAATTCAATAACTTGAGAATTAGGAATCCAAATAAATCAAACTCAATTGTTCTGGAAAGCTTATGAAATTGTTTAACCAACACAATTGGTCTCATGTCATTTAATTAAATAGTTAAAAAGTATTATTGAAAATACTACAGAAGGTTTAAAATCTAAACTTGTTTGTTTCTGATACTCTGTTAGTCCAAATAATTCCAAACCAATTTTGCTAGCTTAGTACTGCCTTGTGTTAGCTCCCCTAATTTTGGTAGAATTAATTAAGCAGTATGAATTGTTGACTTTAAGATAAACCCTTCTGGACTAAAACAAACAAATATGTTTATTGGTTGACCCAAATGAGTTAGGACCAATTTTGTTAGCTCACATATAGCCATGTTTAGTTACCCCTAAAAGGGTTTAATTTTTGGAACAATAGAATTTAAATGGTAGCTAAAACTTGATTATTAAGCTACTGGATTCAATCCAATGTGTAGGGAGTTTGGTAACTCCAAATGATCCAATTCAAATTGGGTTGTCTTCTACACATCAGTAGCTTTCTATAGAATTTTAGTTTGTATTTTTGTGACCAACAGAACTCAAGTTGTGGAATTAAACATGAATAACTAGTTTCTGCCATAATTTGGACTTAATTAAATAATGTTTAATTCAATTTTTGAAAACCAAATTGTGTGGTTTGATGTGTGCAGTAGCTAATTGTGATGTTTATGATGTTGTGTTGATGATTGCTTGTATAGCTTAGTGATTGTTTGCATTGTTTGTTTATTAATTAGACGAGAACGTTGTCGGATATATCGAGGAAGGAGAGTTTGCTGAATTTGAAGAACAAGAGCAAGATCACTTTGCCAAGCAAGGCAAGCTATTCTCTGAGCTTGCACTACAACATATGCATCTACTTTCATAACATGTTTTACTCTCAAAGCAAGATTTAAAAACCCATTTCAAAAGTATATGGATATTATTTTGCCACCCTATGTAGTAGTTTATATAAAACTTTAGGATGGGAAAACAATGTTGTTTATTCAAAACTCCTTTGAAATTTCTTGTGAGTTTATGAAATGCCGAGATGTCGGTGTTGGATGGAAAGTGGAAAAATGGTGATGTTTATGAAAAATGCACAGTGTCCTAGTACTATGGAAACCAATCCTACCCTGTGCGACCACATTTACCACATATGGGAAAAGGCTAGTCATGTAGTTTGCTCTTATTAGTATGGGATACCTCATCGACGGAGATGACTCCGTTATGCATGAGGGGATGGTCCGAGGATCTACCCCCTGACCCGGGTCCTCACACAAGTTGGTGGGGAGGATAGAAGGTTCCACCATAAACCGCCGGACAAAACTATGAGTCCTCACACTTAGGGTTTCTGACGGGAAACCGGACTGGGTGTTGATGGAAAGTGTCATATGGGAAGGATCCTATACTAGCATGAGCAAATAAGAGGCTATGGCCGGCGGCTTACTTCGCATACACCTGGTATGGCGAGACGTGGCAGACACGATGAGTTGCCGGATGGATGTGGGAAAAGCGTGCTACCTCTGCAGAGTGTTAAAACTATTCGAATAGCCGAGTCCTCGGATATGGACAATTGGGAGACTGTCCTAAGACCATGTGCAAGTTTTTAAACTTTGAGTTTTAAAAGAAAAATGAAGTGGAGATTGTTTCCTACACCTATACCAACGGATCGGTATGAGGTGGTTGGATGAAAGTGGACCATGACGGGCTATGGTCGGAAAAAGGGGAGTTTTGGAGAAACAGATAAAATGGTGACTTCTTTAAAGATAGTTATAAAATCTTCTTACCTTTTTCAATAAAGATATAGAGATGTTTTAAATAAGAAAAGTTGTCAACTAAAATAAAACTGGTGCATACTCATGTTGGGGTAGTTTGCGAGTACATTCAAATGTACTCATATTGGTTTCGTCCCTGGCTATTGTCCTAGCCAGACTACGAGGAGGAACACTACGCCGAGCAGGAGTATGGCGACTTCTACGCCAACTAAGGATCTCCACAAGTCAGCTGCCTGTCGGGTTGTCGTCGTTAGAAATGATGTCTACTACGCCGTAGCTTCCGCTGATATTTTGGTTTGGCCCATGAAGGCACCTATGTAAGAACTTGGTCTAAATGACCATTTATGTAAGACTTTTATTCGGTACTGTAATGGATGTAAACTTTGGTATCCAATTCGGATTATGTGCAACGACAGACTGATCACGGGATCGTTGTGTTAAGCATAATCGGGTATTTCGGACAGCTAGTCCGGGGTCCCCACAGACTTGGTATCAGAGCCATCCTGACTTTAGGAAACCTTAGTTAGCATGGTCGTTTGTCAAATGTTACAAAAGATGAATTTCTAAAAAGAAAGGAATGAAGTATTTTCGAAAATTGCTTATCTCCAATCCTCTTACTTATGCAAAATTTTACTCTCATTAAATATTACATTTTCCTATATCCCTAAAATTTTGCACACCTCTCATTAAGTTTAAAATTTGACTCACTTGTTGCCCTACTATATTAAAATTTTGATACACTTGTCACCTAACTAACTTAAAATTTTGCTTAAAAATTAGATGGCACTCCATTGGACCGAGTTCGTTCAGCTGGAGAAGGACAGCAAGTGACGTTTGAGAGGGACTTGTTCGAGTTGACCAAGCTGTTAGGTCGCCCCGCTCCAGAGTTTGAGGGAGCTCAGATTGATGTTCACGGTGTCGGAAGGCTGAGCTGGCTCATCAGATCATTTCGCAGGAACATCAAGTCTCCCAGTTCCAGGACGCTCATCTTCACCACCAAGGAGGCCACCTGGGTTGATGGTCTCTGTACTGCTACACAGAGGATGCTAGCCCGACTTTGTGAGGAGCACAAGGCGGAGTTAGTAGACTCCCGTTTCCGGTTCTACGGGAGGCGCAACTGTGATGGACACCCTACTCCTTCACCTTACCACCCGATGTTTGGGAGCTAAATCATGGACATGGAGATCTTACTTCAGTGCACTCAGGATGATCTGTTGCGCACTAGGATTCAGCTCCACTTCGACCGCGAGTCGCTCGTTGAGCTTCGCGAGAACGAGATGAAGCTGATGGTGGAGAAGGTTGCTCTTCTCAGGAAGAGGGCCCAGCTGAGGAAGACTATCGTGAAGCTCCGCACGAAGGTGGCAGAGCAGGACGGACTGATTGAGGATCTAGAGCACCATACTGACGAGATGGAGGAGGAGGGCGAGGATCTCCGCAAGGAGAACGACGCTTTCCTCAGTGACGATGATGACTTCGTGGAGGAGATGGACTGTGAGGAGGAGGATGATGAGGAGGAGTTAGTTGACGAGGAGGAGGAGCCACTCGAGCCAGTTCTCGAGGACAGGAGGAGGATCCCGAGGAGCCAGCCTACCAGTCAGATGCTGACGTGTTAGAGCTGGAGGTTCCACCTCAGTAGGCGAGTGACTTGATCACTACTGCAGGATTAGGTTGACCCCTATCGCTAGTCAAGTCGTAGTAGTGGTTCTTTTGGAAACCAGATGCTATGTTGTAAGCTTGATGTTGTAAGCTTGATGTTGATGTGAACTCCTTGATGTGTTGTTTGTGAAATATAAGTATGTTTGTCTTGTTTAAATCTGTGTGAACTCCAGATGTTGTGCTGGGTACGTTCCTTGTCAACTCAGTACCTGCAACTGTTCTGTTTGATTCTGGTGCTACCCATTCATTTGTTACCCAAGAATTTGTTGCTAAGGGAGGTTTAGTTAAGAGCCTCTTACCCAAACCCATGGTCATCCAAATCCCAGAATCCACCGTAGAGACCAAGATGTTTTGCTCCGATGTACCCCTTGAGATCAAAGGAGAAAAGTTTCCAGTTAACTTAATTGTTCTGGGAACCCAAGGCATCGATGTTATACTCGGTATGAATTGGTTAGCCAAGTACCATGGTCGAATTGACTGTGCCAGAAGAGCTGTATCCATCACCACCGACAAAGAAGTAGAAGTGGAGTATGTGTCTGAAACTAGTCAATCTCACCCAGGCTGCCATGAGAGCATAGCTCGACCTGCCCTAGATGAGATCCGTGTTGTTCATCTGTTCAAGGATGTTTTCCCAGAAGAATTGCCTGGTATGCCGCCAGATAGGGATATTGAGTTCATAATTGAGCTTATCCCAGGAACATCCCCCATATCCCAAAAGCCTTATCGGATGAATCCGGAAGAACTGGTTGAGTTGAAGAAGCAGTTGGCTGATATGCTAAGCAAAGGTCTTGTCCGCCCAAGCGCTTCACCATGGGGATCACCCATTATATTTGTGGACAAGAGAGACGGTACCACACGCCTGTGTGTGGATTATCGCAAGCTGAATGACGTGACCATTAAAAATAAGTATCCTCTTCCCAAGATCGAGGATCTGTTCGATCAAATGAACGGAGCCCGAGTCTTTTCAAAGATCGATCTTCGGACAGGATACCATCAGTTGAAGATCAGAGAGACAGATATTCCCAAGACCGCCTTCACCACTCGTTACGGGTTGTTTGAATACACCGTGATGTCTTTTGGTCTGACCAATGCCCCAGCCTATTTCATGAATCTCATGAACAAGATTTTCATGGAGTACCTCGACAAGTTCGTGGTAGTTTTCCTTGATGACATCCTTATTTATTCCAAGACCGAAGAAGAGCATGCTGAACACCTGCGTCTAGTTTTGGAGACTCTCCGAGAGCACCAGCTGTATGCCAAGCTTAGCAAGTGTGAGTTTTGGCTCAGTGAAGTGGCATTTCTCGGACATATTGTGTCTGCGGAGGAATTTCTGTTGACCCTGAGAAGATACAAGCCATTCTTGACTGGTTATCCCCAACCAGTGTTTTGAAATCCGAAGCTTTCTCGGACTTGCCGGTTATTACCGCAAGTTCGTTGAAGGATTTTCCAGTATAGCCAAACCTCTGACCCAACTGTTGAAGAAGGACAAGAAATTTGAATGGACTCAGAAGTGTGAGGATAGTTTCCAAGAACTGAAGAAGAGACTAACCTCAGCCCCAATTTTGATTATGCCAGACGTCACCCAGAGTTTCGACGTGTATTGCGATGCATCACGCCTCGGACTTGGTTGCGTTCTGATGCAAGAAGGCAAAGTTGTGTCGTACCTGTCCCGGCAGTTGCGACCGCATGAAGAGAATTACCCAACCCATGACTTGGAGTTAGCTGCTGTTGTTCTTGCCCTCAAAAGTGGCGTCCCTATCTTGCGGGACATCGCTGCGAGATCTATACAGATCACAAAAGCTTGAAGTATATTTTCACCCAGAAAGATCTGAACCTGCGACAGAGGAGATGGATGGAATTAATCAAGGATTATGATATTGGAATCCATTATCACCCTGGAAAGGCTAATGTAGTTGCCGATGCCCTTAGTCGCAAACCTTGCACCCTGAATGCCCTGATCCAAGCCGAACAGCCAGCCTTGTTCAAAGACTCCCAAGATTTTGGACTAGAGCTTGTTAGCCATGGTTATCTCGCCAATTTAGAGTTAACCCCAACCCTGATGGATCAAATCAAAGAAGCCCAAAAGGTCATGAAAGTATAGAGGAATTAGGAAGAAATTTCCCTCGGCAAAGCCCCCGGTTTTACCGAAGATGCTGAAGGAGTGCTGAAATTCAATGACCGTATCTGTGTGCCCAATGTCACGGAACTTAAGGAGTTAATCCTGAAGGAGGCCCATGAGACCCCTTATTCAATCCACCCCGGCGGAACCAAAATGTACCAAGACCTTCGAGAAAGATTTTGGTGGCATGGAATGAAGCGAGAGATTGGTTCTTTCGTAGCCAAGTGTGACATCTGCCAGCGAGTTAAGGCTGAACATCAGCGACCCGCTGGATTGCTTCAACCTTTGAAAATTCCCGAGTGGAAGTGGGATGAGATTGGAATGGATTTTATTACCGGACTTCCAAGATCCAACCGAGGCCATGATTCAATCTGGGTCATCGTTGATCGACTGACCAAGGTTGCCCACTTTGTTCCTGTCAAGACCACTCATACCGGAGCTCAGTTAGCAGACCTGTATATTTCCAGAATAGTGAGCCTGCATGGTGTGCCTAAGAAGATTGTATCTGATAGAGGCACGCAATTCACCTCAAGATTCTGGAAATCCCTTCATGAAGCCCTCGGAACCAAGTTAGCATTTAGCACAGCTTATCATCCCCAGACCGATGGCCAAACTGAGCGAGTGAACCAGATATTGGAGGACATGCTTCGCGCATGTGTTCTATCCTATGGTTCCAAGTGGGAAGATTGTCTTCCGTTTGCAGAGTTCTCGTACAACAACAGTTATCAGTCTAGTCTGCAAATGGCCCCTTTTGAAGCCCTTTACGGCAAGAAGTGTCGTACACCCCTGAATTGGTCCGATACCGGAGAAGCAAATTGTTCGGACCAGATACCCTCCGTGAAGCTGAAGAGCAAGTTCAGCTTATTCGTGAACGTCTCAAAACTGCCCAATCCCGTCAGAAGAGTTACGCTGACACCAAGCGCCGTGATCTCACTTTCAGTGTCGGAGATTATGTTTATCTCCGAGTGACACCCCTCAAGGAATGCAGCGTTTCCATGTCAAAGGAAAATTAGCGCCAAGGTATATTGGACCCTTCAAGGTCATTGCTCGTCGAGGAGAAGTATCCTATCAGCTGGAGTTACCCCAGGAGTTAGGAGATTATCATGATGTCTTCCACATTTCCTTGCTCCGGAAGTGTCTTGAAGTTCCTGACCAGCCTGATGTTTTCAAAAACATCGACCACCTCTCCATCGACCTGAACCAAGACCTGACTTATCGTGAGAGACCCCTCAAAATTCTCGAAGAAGATGTTCGTGTTACCCGAAGACGTGCGATCAAGTTTTACAAAGTCCAGTGGACTAACCACTCTGAAGAAGAAGCAACTTGGGAACGCGAAGATTATCTTAGAAGCGAATTCCCAGACCTCCTTAAAACCTAAGCCTAGCAAATCTCGGGACGAGATTTATTTTAAGGGGGGAAGGATTGTAACATCCCAAAATTATTATCAGGATTATATTCCAAAAATGAGAGCCAACAAAAACTTTTTGTTGTTTATTGTATGTAAAATATAAAATCAAAGCAAGAAAAATAAAAGTGACAAGTTGTCACATGAAAATCTTCAAGTGACAAACTCAATTATTTTCAAACCAAAGTCAGTGGAGTTGTAATGTAAACACTCCCCATTTTGTTCCTACCACTTTCCCCTCTCAAATATTATTTTTGAACTAGTTTTAAAAATTCTAAAATAAAAACAAATTGAAATAAATTAAAATGCCTTAATTAAAACACTATAAAAGAAAATGTTTCCAAACATTTTATTATTTTATGCCAATTTGTGTGGAACTTCTGTACATTATGGGAAGGCCCCACAAATTTTGACAAATTTTTATAAATTGATTTAGTACCTCAAATTAAATCAAGAAGTGCTTCTGGAATTAAACAGAAGGACTAAACAGTAATTAAGAAAAAAAGAAGGAAGATTAGCAGCAGAGAGGAGGCAGGGTGTTTTCTGCAAAAACGTCATCCCCTACCTCTCTCCCTCGCCCCGACGTGCCGCCGTGTCGCCGTGCCGTGCATCGCCGTTTCCGAGCCGCCCAGGCCCCCCCTTGCCGCGCTCGCCGTGCCTCTGCAACCTCTGTTCGCAGAGGAGAAGCCCAGAGCACGCCCCCTTGCGCCGACGCCGCCCCTGTCCCCTCCGCATCGCCATGGCAACCTCGCCGTCGCTGACCGAAATTCACCGCACTCGCTGCACCTCGGCACGCACGACTTGGCCGAGCCCTTCTAGAACGTGTCTGGACCCCGCTTGACACCGCGCGTCCACGTCCCTCGCACCACCGCCACGGAATTGATCCACTCCCGTGCGCCATGGACGCCGCCGTGTGCGCCTCGTCCACGAATGCTGGACCCTGCCCTATAAAACCACCCCCGCACCCCTCTGGAAGCACCACCCACCTCACTCCCTCACCCCTCCCTCTCGATTCGTCTGTGCACCGCGGGAGGCCGTGCACCGCCGCAGCCACTGCCGCCGTCAAGGTCGGTCATGGCCGCAGCGCCTTGCTCCCCCATTCTCTCCCCTCTAGCCCGTACTCTCTTCACTTCACCGCACTCACCGCACCCTTTTTCCCTCTGGATTGTGTCCAGATTCGCCGTGGGATCCTCGCCGGAGTTGCTGCCGTGTCCGCGGGAAGTTTAGAAGCTCGCCGTGGACGCTCCGCTCCATCCCAGCACGCGCAACTCAACCAGGATCTTCCCCAGAGCCGCCGCCGTCGTTCTGCGTCACCGCCGCATCTTCCCGAGCCCCCTAGGTGAGCAGAGCTTCCACCACCGTGTCGCCGGCGCGACGGTGCCACCAGTTCTTGGTCGTCGCCGTTGCCTTGAATCTGGGCTGTTGGATCTGGATCCAACGGTGCCTTACCGTTTCGCAGAGAGAGAGGGACTGACGTGTTGACCCCACACGTCAGCGTTTTAATGTTTTCCCTCGCGCGCACTGTGACACTACCACTGGGTCTCACCTGTCAGCCTTTTCAACATTATCCAGAGAGATTTAATTTCGAATTTAAATTCCTCTCTGAGAAGTCAGTACTGGTCCTAACTTTGAAATTCAATAACTTGAGAATTAGGAATCCAAATAAATCAAACTCAATTGTTCTGGAAAGCTTATGAAATTGTTTAACCAACACAATTGGTCTCATGTCATTTAATTAAACAGTTAAAAGGTATTATTAAAAATACTACAGAAGGTTTAAAATCTAAACTTGTTTGTTTCTGATACTCTGTTAGTCCAAATAATTCCAAACCAATTTTGCTATCTTAGTACTGCTTTGTGTTAGCTTCCCTAATTTTGGCAGAATTAATTAAGCAGTATGAATTGTTGACTTTAAGATAAACCCTTCTGGCCTAAAACAAACAAATATGTTTATTGGTTGACCCAAATGAGTTAGGACCAATTTTGTTAGCTCACATATAGCCATGTTTACTTACCCCAAAAGGGTTTAATTTTTTGGAACAATAGAATTTAAATGGTAGGTAAAACTTGATTATTAAGCTACTGGGTTCAAACCAATGTGTAGGGAGTTTGGTAACTCCAAATGATCCAATTCAAATTGGGTTTTCTTCTAAACATCAGTAGCTTTCTATAGAATTTTAGTTTGTATTTTTGTGACCAACAGAACTCAAGTTGTGGAATTAATCATGTTTAACTAGTTTCTGCCATAATTTGGACTTAATCGAATAATGTTTAATTCAACTTTTTGAAAACCAAATTGTGTGGTTTGATGTGTGCAGTAGCTAATTGTGATGTTTATGATTGTTGTGTTGATTTGATTGCTTGTATAGCTTAGTGATTGTTCGCATTGTTGTTTATTAATTAGACGAGAACATTGTCGGATATATCGAGGAAGGAGAGTTTGCTGAATTTGAAGAACAAGAGCAAGATCACTTTGCCAAGCAAGGCAAGCTATTCTCTGAGCTTGCACTACAAATATATGCATCTACTTTCAGAACATGTTCTACTCTCAAAGCAAGATTTATAAAACCCGTTTCAAAAGTATATGGATATTATTTTGCCACCCTATGTAGTAGTTTATATAAAACTTTAGGATGGGAAACAATGTTGTTTATTCAAAACTCCTTTGAAATTACTTGTGAGATTATGAAATACCGAGATGTCGGTGTTGGAAATGGAGAAGTGGAAAAGTGGTGAGGTTTATGAAAAATGCACAGTGTCCTAGCACTATGATGACCAATCTTACCCTGTGCGACCACATTTACCACATATGGGAAAAGGCTTAGTCATGTAGTTTGCTCTTATTAGTATGGGATACCTCATCAACGGAGATGACTCCGTTATGCATGAGGGGATGGTCCGAGGACCTACCCCCTGACCCGGGTCCTCACACAAGTTGGTGGGGAGGATAGAAGGTTCCACCATAAACCGCCGGACAAAACTATGAGTCCTCACACTTAGGGTTTCTGACGGGAAACCGGACTGGGTGTTGATGGAAAGTGTCATATGGGAAGGATCCTATACTAGCATGAGCAAATAAGAGGCTAGGGCCGACGGCTTACTTCGCATACACCTGGTATGGCGAGACGTGGCAGACACGATGAGTTGCCGGATGGATGTGGGCTAAAAGCGTGCTACCTCTGCAGAGTGTTAAAACTATTCGAATAGCCGAGTCCAAGGATATGGACAATTGGGAGACTGTCCTAAGACCATGTGCAAGTTTTTTTTAAAACACTTTGAGTTTTAAAAGAAAAATGAAGTGGAGATTGTTTCCTACACCTATACCAACGGATCGGTATGAGGTGGTTGGATGAAAGTGGACCATGACGGGCTATGGTCGGAAAAAGGGGGAGTTTTGGAGAAACAGATAAAAATGGTGACTTCTTTAAAGATAGTTATAAATTCTTCTTACCTTTTTCAATAAAGATATAGAGATGTTATAAATAAGAAAAAGTTGTCAACTAAAATAAAACTGGTGCATACTCATGTTGGGATAGTTTGCGAGCACATTCAAATGTACTCATATTGGTTTCGTCCCTGGCTATTGACCTAGCCAGACTACGAGGAGGAACACTACGCCGAGCAGGAGTATGGCGACTTCTACGCCAACTAAGGATCTCCACAAGTCAGCTGCCTGTCGGGTTGTCGTCGTTAGAAAATGATGTCTACTACGCCGTAGCTTCCGCTGATATTTTGGGTTGGCCCTTGAAGGCACCTATGTAAGAACTTGGTCTAAATGACCATTTATGTAAGACTTTTAATTCGGTATTGTAATGGATGTAAACTTTGGTATCCAATTCGGATTATGTGCAATGACAGACTGATCACGGGATCGTTGTGTTAAGCATAATCGGGTATTTCGGACAGCTAGTCCGGGGTCCCCACAGAAGGTGGCGATGACGGAAGCCTCGCAGAGGTACTTCGGGATAATGCGGTCGACGACGCCCCGGAACCTCCAGATGTAGTGGCGCAGCGTCTCCTCAGCTTCTTGCTCTACGTGATAGAGGTCGGAGACGGTTGCCGGGTACGGAGTGCAGCAGGTCTTGAGGTGCTGGCTGGCCTGGCCTTCCATGTCCTCCCGTGAGCGACGCCTGGGGTTGGAGTTCTGGCCAGCACCTTCTTCAGGAAGTTCCATGGGCCGCTTGCCATGGGGGTCCTCAGGCTGTTCCTCTGCTGGAAGTAGTGGCTCGGGGACGGCAGCGCCGTGGTCGATGGTCGGGGCAGGACTCGTGGGAGCGTGGCATTGGAGAGCGTAGTCCAGCAGGTTTTCCAAGCTGTTGATCCATGCCTTCGCATGGGGATCATTCTTGCACTGATCTGGGGGGAAAGAGAGAAGCGCCCGGGCCACGCCCAGAGCTTCCTCTAGCCCCCAGCCTTTCCGCGATGCCTGGCACGCTCGCTCTCCAAAGACCTCCCGAGTTCCCGACATGACTCTTGCTTGTGACTAAGGCAGCTGCTCGCCTTGCCCGAGGAGACGGCGGTTCCTGGAGCGGATCCGGTCGCAGATGAGGAGCCTGAGGCAGTTCTTGACAATCTTGCCGTAGATCGCGAGCCAGAAGAAGAACTTGACGACGAGCTTGTTTCCGAAGAAGAGGAGCCTGACGTGGACTCCGAGATTGTCGACGATGAGCTTGCCGTCGCAGCTGATGTAGGCGAATCCAGCGCTTGCGCCCCCTACCTGGCGCGCCAGATGTCGTGTCTCGATGCACGGACACCGGGAGTATAGGATACCCCCTTTTAGGTTCGACACGGGGCGCGAAGGAGGCTGAGAATCGTCTTCTCGGGCGGAGTCTAGATCAAGCTCTCCTTTCCACGATCAAAGCATGCAACCAAAGGGACACAAGGAGCTACCCAGGTTCAGGCCGCCCGGAGGCTAAAAGCGCTACTCCTGCATGTCTGGATTGATGGGTTCTTCATAGTGTAGCTTACAATGGAACCTCTCGGATGGGGTATTGATGCATGTAAAATGCATACATGAACTTTGCACTTTAATTGCTTATATTCCAATCATATTTGCATCATATAAGGGTTATATCAATGTTTTATAATGATTTTTGGGAATATTCATTTATTTCCTATTTTTATGGAATTAACCCTGCACAGGCAGAAAACCCCGTTTTCTTATTTTAATGTTTCAGGGACCCAAACGTCAACGAAATCACCTGGAAATTTACGGGCGTCAATATTTGGAAGGAAGAAGACCTGTGGGCGAAGGAAGCGAGCAAACGGAGGTCGAGGGCCAAACGAGGGGGCCCACGCGGCCTGGTACTGTAGCCGCGTGGGACCCACCCATTTGGGCCTCGTGGCTCCGTTGCCTTCGATCTTTTCTCCACCGACATCGTCTTGACCTAAAAACGCCTATAAAAAAGGTCCCCCGACGTTCTCTGGAAGGAGCGCCGCACAAACACAGAAACACCGAAACGGAGATCAGGAGCTGCAGATTGGAGGGGGAAAACTCCGGCGGGGCGCTGCCGGGGTGGTCTCCACCTTCTCCAACGACTTCTCCACCGTCTCCATGATGAAGGGGGAGTAGTCCACCCCCTGGATTTGGGTTTGTGGTGGTAACTTATGTATCTCTCCTCTCTTTGAGCTTCACTAATTAGTACCGTATGAGCTGCTGAACATGATTACGGTCATCTATGTAATTCCCATGGTGGATATTGTGGTGTGAGATAATATTTGTTATGCATTTACTGTTGTGTTGGATCTTTTATGACTTGTCATACTTTGGAGATATTCTATGATGCATGTGATGGTTTGATTTATGCATAATGCCTTGTTTATCTTTATCATGAGGTGATTGACACCACCAAGTGTAGATAGATGAGAGAGATGTGGTCACACACACGAAATATAAATCATTGCACTAGTGTTTAGAATATTATCCATTATGAAGTATGATGTATGTGGGTACTGGGTGGCCAATGTGACAGAAGGCATAGGTATTGAGTGACACAGTACCGTCCAACATCCTTTATCTGGGGGTAAAAAGGAGAAGTATGATGTGGGTGTGACAGCAACCACGCTAGCCTTACGAGGGTGACACTAGCAACACAAATGAGTATTTCTTTCAACTATGTGTTTTAGGACATGTAGCCGTTATAAAAGCTACCATTAAAACATGACAATTATGTGTACTTTATCTATAACATGATAATCACCATAGATGAGAGAGAGAGGATTAAGTGAACCCATGAACCCATGTCCATTGTTCCTATAAGAGAAAACCTTTGTCTTGTCCTCTTGCATTGAAGAGGATTGGGACACTTTTACATTCTTGCTTGGTTACATTAAACTTCCATCCATCAAATCAACCACCTTGCTCCTTAAACTTGTTTAGTGCATAATCAACTAAAACTTGTGACACTTTAGTTGTAGGGAATAGATAACTTTTCCTTCTTGCTCCTGCGGATCGATACCTTACTTCCACATTGAGAGGTGCTATAGTGATCCCTGCTCTTGGGGGTAATCAAGTACTTTTCTGGCGCCGTTGCCGGGGAGCGTAGCGCTTAAGTTTCTATTCTTGTGTGCACTAGACTAAGCTTGGGGAGTCTCTTTAACTTGTTTTATATCTTGCAATCATCTAAGCTTGGGGAGGTTCCTTTAAACTTGTCTGGGTGTAAGTTCTTCATTACTTTTGCTATGGGTTTTCTGTTTGATTATACACCTGAGGAACTTGCAACATTTACACTTGAGGAACTTGAAATATTACAAGAAGCTGATGATTTCTTTTCTCGAGCAGATGCTATTAAACGTAAAAAGTTAACTCTTGCTGCCATGGAAAGAACTAATATTTTGCAGGAAGAAGAGGACAAAAACCTAAGCTTGGGGATGCCCATGCAATCTCAAGAAGATGCTGAAAAAGAACAACTGGAGAATGAAGAGTTGGATCCCCAACTTCACCATCAACATATGATAGTAACACTCAAACTCAAAAACCTTTTGTTGGTAAACTTATTGATAATAATGAGGAGTGTTGCTTAAATATGTTATATGATAATGCTTTAGATGATGGTCCTATGCTTATTGATAATCCTCCATGTTTAGAACTTGTTACTACTTTATGTGAGGATAAAAATGATATACTTGCTGTTTGTGAAAATACTCTTACTAATAAGAGTCCTGCTATGTTCTTGAATTCTCCTAACTACACCATAGAGGAGAAATTTGCTTATGTTGAGAAATACTTATGTGGTTTGCAATTATCTTTAGTTCCAAATCTTTGTTGCAACCATGATATTAAACTTGATATTGATCTTAATAACTATTTTGAAAGAGGGAAGCATGCTAATAATTCCAAAATAAATTTAATGACTCTCTTTATGTTCCCAAATTATCTAAGTTGGAAGATTCTATTGGTTACGTGATTAAATACACTTCTACTACTTGCAACTATTATGAAGAGGAGGTTATGAGAACCCTCTTTATGCTACTAATAATTATGGGCTGCAAGTAACTTTTGTTAATATGCATTGGAAAACTTCATTCATATACAAAATGCCAATGCATAGAAAGAAAGTTAGACTTCGTTGTTATTACTTTTGTGTTCTATTTTTCTCTCAACCAGGTTTCAACTTGACTATTATTTTGATCGGTTTGAGAGCAACATGGGACCCTGGTATTATGCATGGAACACTTCCCAAGAAAGAGGGGAACATCAAAGTTCAAGCTCCCTCATGAGCTTCATCTTCAATAAACAACAAGTAAGAAGCCTAGCTATATGGCTATAAAGAAAGCGCTTTGCGGGAGGCAACCCGGTTATTTTTGTGTGTGATTTTTCTTTGTGTCCTCTTGCTGTAACAAGAGATTTTGTGTCTAGTTAGTTTCTGGAGTTTTTAATAAAGTGCCAAGTTTTACCCATTTTGGTCTTGAAAAGTTGCTTATAGCGTTCGGAGATTTTATTCCTGCACGAGTCAGTGCACGGTATGATTTTTAATTCTTATTCTGTAACTCCGAATGAGCTCATATTTGAACTGTAGTTGCAACTTTTCATCCTCTGTATGCATGAATTTTTCGGAATTTTTCGAGAAAGTTTGGTAGGGTAGAAAAATACGTTTTGCTGCTGCTGTTTTTCTGGACAGATTCTGTCCCATTTTGTTTGATGCATGCTTTGAGCTTTTAAGTTGAATCTTTTTGATCCAATTGAGTTTATGAGTAGGCATACAACATTATACACTTTCTGGACATTCATATGAATTTTTGTTCAAGGATTATATGCAGCAAGAAACCTATTTGTTTATCACTATTAATGCACCCCACAGAAAAGAAATGGGAGAAACGGTGTTTTGAAGTTTTTTCACAGGGATTGGAGGAGATGCACCAAGAGCTATCCAAGGATGGTGAAGACCATAAGCTTGGGGATGTGAAGACAACCCCGCTGGACCTACACACTCTCGGTTTGCACACGTCCAACTTCTGTTTTTCGATCGAAACACTTTATCGCATAAACTTGGAGCGTCGTTTTTTGTTTTTGTTTGAGTCTTGAGAGACCACCACACTATCATTATATATGAGAGAGCTACTGGAAATATGGGTTGAAATATGTTGGATGCTTTTATAAGATTGGGAAAAGGGATGTTTGACTTGATTTTTAATGATACATATAGTTGCATGATTCATGAGCTTGTTTATGAGTAATAGTTTGCAAATTCTTTTTGTAGAGCTATCACTTATTCATGTTTTGGTGCTGATTGTTATTTACTTGGTTTAACATGGATTAGTTAGTTCTATGGACACTCATGCATGCATCTAGATGGTCAACTTTCTCCCTTTTGCTAGCCCAAAAACTCCAACAAGCAAAAACTTGTTTCCAACACCTTCAACCAAAGTTATTCCAGTGAGTCCACCATATCTACCTATTGGCTTTATGCTATTCCGAGTATGTTTAACATGTTGTTTGTGTTATCTTACCTCTGAATGAAAATGTTTATGTTATTGATTGCAATGGAAAAAATTGGTTATATAGCTCTCACGAACTTGATGCACAATGTTCTTTTATTTGCATAATAAAACTTGACCCATTGTGATTAAGATTATGATGTTTGTGGCTTGATGAAATTTTGGGTTGGAAGTTAGCCCATATGTGCTGTCACATGGCAAGCTTTCAACACGCTCTTCATCTCATTTAGTTGATATCATGTGCTTTTGTCTATGGATGCTTATCATGTTGAAATAAATGTGGAAATAGAGTGAGTTTAAATGAGTTTGTGTAAATGGTTAGAGAGACGCCTGGGCCGCTAATCTAAGCCATGCATCATTCATGGTGGAAATTTACTTACATACTATGGTGAACCTTCTGTGATACACCTTGCAATAAAAAACTATTCCAAATGGTAAATAAAAAGGGTGTTGAGATTGTTCATTTTGTTTGTTTGTCTTGTCATTTTGATATGGGCTTGTTCCATATCTTGGGACAAGAGGTACCCCAGTTGACGCTCTTGATGATACTATTATACTTACAATGATATTTAATTGAACTTGCTTTGTTTCCCAAGTTGAGTAACACATGGTGTAAGTACTTGTATTCAAGGGGCATGAGACATTCAACCCATTCTTTATCAAGCACACTACTCATATTTGCTTTCACTTTAACCTTAATCATTCAAGATGCTATGATAGGGGCAATGAGAGCTTGACACCAATGAATACCTTATTGCAATCATTAACTTAAGTAGAAGAGTTTGGAAGTTGGATGAAACTTATGCATGCTTTACCTCTACTCACATATACATCTTTCCAAAGTGTACACCTATCATATTCAGATTTTCATCTACACTCTATGACCATTGTAGGATGTTCTACTTATCATTATGCATACATGTGTTCCATATTACTTGCTACTATGTTACACTTTGTGAACTATCAATGAACATCCTTGTCTTGAATACTTGATATCACTTCATAAACTATTTGCATATTGCTACTCCTTTGAAGAATGAATCATTTGACTATATGTAGCAATAGTAATCATCTTTGATATTCATTGTTAAGTATTAAATTGCAAAGTCCATGTTAGTTTTATCATCTTCATACTCGAGGACGAGCATGGATTAAGCTTGGGGATGTTGATGCATGTAAAATGCATACATGAACTTTGCACTTTAATTGCTTATATTCCAATCATATTTGCATCATATAAGGGTTATATCAATGTTTTATAATGATTTTTGGGAATATTCATTTATTTCCTATTTTTATGGAATTAACCCTGCACAGGCAGAAAACCCCGTTTTCTTATTTTAATGTTTCAGGGACCCAAACGTCAACGAAATCACCTGGAAATTTACGGGCGTCAATATTTGGAAGGAAGAAGACCTGTGGGCGAAGGAAGCGAGCAAACGGAGGCTCGAGGGCCAAACGAGGGGGGCCCACGCGGCCAGGTACTGTAGCCGTGTGGGACCCACCCATTTGGGCCTCGTGGCTCCGTTGCCTTCGATCTTTTCTCCACCGACATCGTCTTGACCTAAAAACGCCTATAAAAAAGGTCCCCCGACGTTCTCTGGAAGGAGCGCCGCACAAACACAGAAACACCGAAACGGAGATCAGGAGCTGCAGATTGGAGGGGGAAAACTCCGGCGGGGCGCTGCCGGGGTGGTCTCCACCTTCTCCAACGACTTCTCCACCGTCTCCATGATGAAGGGGGAGTAGTCCACCCTGGATTTGGGTTTGTGGTGGTAACTTATGTATCTCTCCTCTCTTTGAGCTTCACTAATTAGTACCGTATGAGCTGCTGAACATGATTACGGTCATCTATGTAATTCCCATGGTGGATATTGTGGTGTGAGATAATATTTGTTATGCATTTACTGTTGTGTTGGATCTTTTATGACTTGTCATACTTTGGAGATATTCTATGATGCATGTGATGGTTTGATTTATGCATAATGCCTTGTTTATCTTTATCATGAGGTGATTGACACCACCAAGTGTAGATAGATGAGAGAGATGTGGTCACACACACGAAATATAAATCATTGCACTAGTGTTTAGAATATTATCCATTATGAAGTATGATGTATGTGGGTACTGGGTGGCCAATGTGACAGAAGGCATAGGTATTGAGTGACACAGTACCGTCCAACATCCTTTATCTGGGGGTAAAAAGGGAGAAGTATGATGTGGGTGTGACAGCAACCACGCTAGCCTTACGAGGGTGACACTAGCAACACAAATGAGTATTTCTTTCAACTATGTGTTTTAGGACATGTAGCCGTTATAAAAGCTACCATTAAAACATGACAATTATGTGTACTTTATCTATAACATGATAATCACCATAGATGAGAGAGAGAGGATTAAGTGAACCCATGAACCCATGTCCATTGTTCCTATAAGAGAAAACCTTTGTCTTGTCCTCTTGCATTGAAGAGGATTGGGACACTTTTACATTCTTGCTTGGTTACATTAAACTTCCATCCATCAAATCAACCACCTTGCTCCTTAAACTTGTTTAGTGCATAATCAACTAAAACTTGTGACACTTTAGTTGTAGGGAATAGATAACTTTTCCTTCTTGCTCCTGCGGATCGATACCTTACTTCGACATTGAGAGGTGCTACGGTGATCCCTTGCTCTTGGGGTAATCAGGTACCCGGAAGGGTTTTGGCTGGAGGTAGAAGAAGGACAGATCCTGACCCGGAGGAGATCACCTTCCCCTCTACCTTTGCAGCCCTAGTCTAGTCTTGCTCTGGTTGAACTTGTGCCTTGGTTCGACCTTGTGTTCGTCCTCCTTTCGACCTCCTCCTCCTCCGTGCCTTGGTCCTCCTTTTATAGGCTAAGGGTTGCCACAGGGTCACGTGAGGGGCATGAGGGACCTTCGGGGTGAAGGACCCTCCTCATCTAGTTTAGGAGGAGACGTGGCCTCTCCTCACCCTAGCGTCTCCTTTGGGTTAGGTGGGAGCATCCGCCTTGGGGTGGAAAGGAGCTGACACCACCACGGGCTGTGCTTCCTGCCCGCGCTGCCTTCGCCTTGCTTCCCAAGTCTTCCGCGGTGAGGTGGAGAGCTTATCCACAGGGACGTGGGGAAGTACCCGAGAGGGAGCCTGGCCTCCTGCCGGGAACTCGGGCTCTCGGGTCCTTCCTGGCCTTCTTGCTTGGTTCGGGGACCCGGCAGGCCCCCAGGACCGGAGCCCTTTGTCGACGTAGGCCTTGCGTGTCCTAACAGTGAACCCGCCAGCTTGACTTGAGTCTTGGTCTTATCCATTTTCATCTTGGGCGCACATGGGGTGGACCCACTTTGGCAGCACTAGGGGAACCCCATGTTCCACTGCTGCGACAGCCTCAAACTTTGAGGACATGGGGGACTACTATGACTACACCGACAATGACCCCCATGACATGATGGATCATCACCAAGACTTCCGCTACAACTACTCTGACTACGACTCCGACTATTCGAGCGTCCACGACAAGGAGCGGTACCATGACGTCGAGCAACTTCATCATATGGTCTCGACTCCAAGTACATACGAATCTACCATGACTCCGTCTACACAAGCTCCAATGCCAATGAGGCGCAAATTCCCTCACATGCCTCATCATATGGTACCAACTTCGACTACAACAACATGGTGGAGCGCCACTACTACGACTACCACTCCGATGACATGGTGGAGAACGTCTACGACTACTACTCTTGTAGCATGTGGGACGACTTCGACAACATGCAAGAGGAGAGGACTCCCATCACCACCATGTTCAAGAGCGGCACCACCAAGCGTCATGGCACAATCTACTATGGTTCAAGATCAAGACGGTGCTCCTACAAGACCACCATGCACTCATCCTTTGGAGCTCCATCTACTTCAAGAAGGCGCCATGAGACGGACATTGCAAATTGTGCCAAGTGTCCCAAATCATCATCAACTTCACAAAGGCGCCATGACAAGGACATCGCCAAGAGCGACAAGCTTCGACACTCTACATCCACCAAAAGACGGCATCACACAAAGTGCATCGACAAGGCCAAGCCAAGCCAAGGCCCATCTAGCTCATCAAGGCGCCACAAGAAAGATGCCAAGGTGGACCACAACATGTCCAAGCTTCAAGACGACATCGCCACACTCGCTAAGCTTCGGAACATATCACCAAGTTTGAGTGGGAGCTCCAAGACAAGGTCACCAAAGCAACAAGCACGTCGACGTCGACATGAGGAGAAGCATCCAAATGACTTTCGGCGACACCCTTCCACTCACGAGCGCCAACGCCGACATGAAGAGAAGTCACGACGGAAGGCACGCCATCAAGCACCTACACCTACACTCCAAGTTCAAGGTGCAACCTCCACATCCAAGATGGCGGCAAGTGCACATCCTATGGTGTCTCAATCTAGTGTTGATGCTATTATTGACGAGTTCATGGCCGACATCGACAAGTTCTTCGAGCAACGGTCAAGCTCACGTCGACACCGCAAGAAGCATGGCAACACGTGGGAGGACACAACCAAGACGGCGCCCCTCTCAAGCACTTCTCATGATATGGCCTCTACACCAAGTGCCATCACCACATTGGCCCCCATATGGGAAAATGAAGACCTTCGATGTGACAATTGCCAAGGCCAAGACCATGATCCACGAGAATGTCCCAATCTCTTGTGCCCACTATGCAATAGAAGAGGTCACATGATGTGGGAATGCCAAGCTGGTGAACAAGACGGTGACCAAGGAGATGACAAGATGGTCGAGCATGGTATTTTCCCTTCGACCAAGGAGGCGAGCATGGAGAATGCTATCACCTTTGACCATGGGTGAAGTGATGATGATGCCGAGCATGGGATGTTCCCTTTGGAAATGGAGTCGAGTGATGATGCCCTCACTATGGCATTGACCTTTGGAGGCGAGATGGTCGAAAAGGCTGAGCATGGGAGTTTCCCTTCAACCTTGGCGGTGAATGGAGTTGAGGAAACCGAGCATATTCCTATGAGTTTGCATTATGAGAGGGTACCAAACCCATGTGAGAATGAGAGCCACTTAGCCCACTCGCGTGTGAGTGAGAGTGAGTTGAGTGCCTCCACCATATGTGAGTTTGAGTGCTTTCACTTTGAGGGATGAGTGATACACCACTTGAGTTGAGAGAGGTAGTTGATAGGTCTTGTGAGGCCATTTCGATTTCTAACACCTTAACCTCTACCTCTAGTGTGTTTTCTCATTGTGTGCTAGGTTCCATGGATGATGAGACGCCAATCTTCGACTTGACGGTGCCTCAAATGGAGAAGATGTATATGGAGGATGATGATGATGCCACTCCATGTCTACTTCAAGATGAACAAGTCGGCTACATGGAAGCCCCTACTACTTCAACACCTACTTCACATGAGTGGGACTACCAAGGTATGGGTGTTGATGTGACCATGATCCCGCTAGTGGACATGATGAACTATGATTGCTTGCATGCTATGGATGTGTGGCGCCCCGACCCGACTGCTATACAATGATGTTGTGTGTCACCGGTTAAGCGATACAACCGGAGGTTACGGGCTTACCAATCCCGGCCAAAACCTTTGGCAGGCGTTGCTCGAAATGGATCATTGGCAACGCAACACCCCGATTGATGCCTTAACACAGGCACAACTATCAAAGCATAATAGAGAGATCAAGACTTGTGGAACAACTGGCACCTCACAGACTCTACGACACAAATCATATAGTTCAACTCTTATAATAGAGAAAGATAGCAAATTACAACCAGAGGTCACAGACCCAACATTACAACATGCGGAAGCGAATTAGGTTGTCCTAAACAACAAGATCCAAATTATGGCCTAAGAGGCCTACAGATAACATTCAAGCGCCAGCTGTTCCGGGATGTCCCAAGCTGCCACCTAGAAACCCCAGACTACTCGTCGACGTCCACAAAGAACCCACCTTCGAGGTCGGTGAAGTCCTCCTCTGAAACAAAACAAACGACGTTGAGTTCGACCAACTCGCAAGATTAAAATATAGAGCTTTAGCTCGATGAGGCTTCAAGGTTTTATGGCTGTTTTGCATAAAGCTGATTTTATTTATGAAAACATAACTCAATGGCATCGACTATTCAGAGTATTTTTAAAAGAGATAAGAAGTAACTCTTTTGTTTGATCACCTTTCTCATCATCAACCACCATCATTTACCACTGTACCTGTTCTACAAAGGCACCTCCCCGAATCACCCTCGAGGAAGCTCACCTTGCATTCTTGAGTAGTACCTTTAGTACTCAGGTTTTAATCATTCCGTTCAAGTTATTCTATGATCTTACCTTCACTTCCCAAGTTCGTCCATAACCGCGGACACGGCTTTTCGAAAAGATTTAACCCTGCAGGGGTGTACAATGTTTGCCACGCGTACCGTCCGGCCCATTGCCTAGCTTTTAGCTCTCTTCCTTGGAGAGCCGGCTGGGTGGGAGCGGTGTCGACTTCTCCCTCGTTAAGAACTAACCCAGGATCATCAGTGAGGACGGAGCAGCGATGCCTCCAACACCCTGCCCCGTGGCCACTCATTTTCCTAAACACCGCCATCTTCATCCTAGTTCATACCACCATCATCACGCACGCGCAAATGGAATCTCAAACTAGAGGACCCTGGCTAGTCCCGCCCGAGTTATTTAGTCTATTAGGGTTCCTGCAATTGCATAGGCCTCACGCATGGTTGCACGCTCAGTCTTGGTTCAAGAGGTAAAGAACTCGCACTAAGGCGGCGAGAACGAGACAAAGCACCACAACCACAGTGGCCTCTCATCACCGCCTTTAAGCATTTTATTACCTGTCACCACAACTTCCCCACCATCATCCGCACATTTCCACATCTGTTCCCAACATAACATATCCATCGGACGAATAAAACATTTAACTAAGCATGGCTAAGCAGCAACATTGCATAGTTAAGTATCTCAGGCCAACGATACAAACCTATGGATAATAGGAGGGAAACAGGTATTAGCATCGGAAACTTAATGCAACTATAGGATACTCTAATCCAATAAAATTGACATTTGGAACCGCATGTAATATTATAGTGGAGAAAATATTTGCGGAAAATAGGATAAGACATGCTCAGAGGGGGATTACGCTTGCCTTGTTGATACGGCTGGTAGTAGGGATCGTCACGAGACTGTGGTGTCACTTCCACTCCTTGATCTACCGATGCACAAACAACACCGAAAGAACAATCAATTACCACACATGTTCCACAAATGCAATGCGCAAGCACATGATGGCATGCCAATTTAAATGCACCATAAAAGCTTTGAACATGACCAACAAGTTAGATGGGGTCCCCATTATATTTATTGCACTATTTGGAATAACCCATATTTAAACTTAGTGGAAATAGCCAATTTTGAAAAAGTACGGTACTAAAATATTGCTCAAGAATGCATGCAATGGATGTTACTGGATACCTCATAATTTTGTGAGCATTTTTTATATAAGGAACACATTTTTCTGAGGTCCCGATAAAAAGTTATTACATTTATAAATTTCCTCTTTTAACTTATGATTTTAATTAAGTTATTTTTAACAACGATAACATTTTAATTACACGAATTCGAGAGAGAGATGAAATAGTCGAATCATCGGAGTTCGATGTCCCTAATTGCGCGAGGGAGGAGCGGGAGGCAATGCGCAAGAGGGGAAAACGAAAAAGAATCGCGAGGAAAAAAATAAACAGAACAACCGGCCTCCAGCCCGGTTGGGCCGGTTAGCAGGCCGGCCTGGCTCCAGAGAAGACCGGTCTCCAGCCCGGTTTTGGCCGGCAACGAGGCCGGCTATGGGCCAGAGAAGAACGGCCCCCAGGCCGGTTATTCCGGCTCTTCGACCGGGCTGCGCACTACAGCGACGAGGAACTTCGGCGACGAACTACGGCGTATGGGATTCTACGGCGCGTCCAACACAGAGCACGGGGAAGGGAGAGGAGAGGTCCCGGAGGACGGCGTGCTCACCACGGTCTCGTGCGAGGAAACGGCGAGGCCGGAGAGGGACGGAGGCGGCGGGAATCGCCTGGCGACGCCGCGGCGGGGCTCGGACGGCCGCGCGGAAAACGGAGGTGGCGGCGTCGATTCACGACCTCCCGCCTCGATTCCTCGATCGGAGAAGGAGGAGGGGACGCGGCGGAGGTGCGGGTAGTCCTGGCTTGGCTCGGGAGCTCCCGAACGATGGCGATGTGGCGGCGACGACCTCGGCTAGGGTTCCGCCATGGCAGTGGACGTGAGAGCGAGGAGAACGGGGAGAAATCGGGGGAGAGAGCAGAGGGATGTCACGGGGTGCTCCTCCTCTCTTCACGCGGTCTAGGGGGAGCAGGGAGGGCTCGGCGCGGTGCTGGTTCGGCGGGAGCGTGAGCTCGGTCGCTACAGAGGAAGGAGAAGACGAATTTGCAAAGAAGCCCCTGGCTGCATTTATTTAATTACCAAAAGGTCATTTTCAGCACTGGATTAAAATACCCAGCACTGATTTGAATTAAATGAGGCATTTAAACACTTCCAAAAATTATGTGAACTTTTGTACATCCTCCCTACAACCTTGGCAAGCACTCCTAGAAGTTTGAAGGCATTTGGAGTCCATTTGCTTGGGGATTAAAATAGGGAGTTGCTTATGGCAATTTTCTTAATTTCCAATTAATTTTCCTTTAGAAAATTTAAGCAAACTCAAACTATTAAGTTTGAACTCTTGGAACTTCCTTGACAAATATAAAAATGTCAAGTACTTTTGTTTTACAAGTTTGAACACTTCCATTGGTTTGAATTTTTTGGTGAGACAAGTTTGGCATTTTGTTTTAAATGGTGCCAAACCAATTTGTGTGTTGTTTAGCAATTTAATATGGATGCCATGATACAATGAAACACAAAAGCGAAAATTTTACTCAGGTTTTTAGGTTCTCAACTTTGGGCTATTACAATTCTACCCCCCTTACAGGAATCTTGTCCCGAGATTCTAAGATTGCGGAAAGAAGTCAGGATACTCCTCAAGGAGACTAGACTCTCGTTCCCAAGTTGATTCCTCCTCGGAATGGTGAGACCACTGAATTTTGAGAAACTTGGTAGTCTTGTTACGGGTCTTCCTTTCGGCTTCATCCAGGACACGGATAGGATGCTCGCGATAAGTGAGATCTTCCTGGAGATCCAACTCTTCATGATTGACCCCATGGATAGGATCTTTGAAAAACGGCGAAGTTGGGAGACATGAAACACATCATGTACATTTGGGAAGATGACCGGTAACTCCAACTTATAAGAAAGATCTCCTCGCTTGGCCAGAACGGTGAAAGGGCCAACATAGCGAGGGCCAATTTCCCTTTTATTCCGAAGCGGCGAACGCCACGAAGGGGAGAGACGCGGAGATAAGCTTTATCACCAATTTCATAGTGAATTTCCTGATGGTGCTTATCATAGTAGCTCTTCTGCCTAGACTGAGCAATCTTCAGATTCTCTCGTATGATTCTAACCTTCTCCTCAGCTTCATTGATAATATCTGGACCAAAGAGTGCCCTCTCTCGGTCTCGACCAATTTAGAGGAGTGCGGCATTTTCTTCCATAGAACCTCAAATGGAGCCATGCCCAGACTAGCTTGATAGCTATTGTTGTAGGAGAACTCCGCGAAAGGGAGATACTTTTCCCAATCCTTGCCAAAAGAGATTACACATGCCCTAAGCATGTCTTCCAAAACTTGGTTCACTCTTTCGGTCTGACCATCAGTTTGAGGATGGAAAGCGGTGCTGAAGTTGAGACGGTTCCCATAGCAGTTTGGAAACTAGTCCAAAACTTGGAGGTGAATAGGCTTCCACGATCAGAAATTATCTTCTTGGGAACGCCGTGAAGGACGACGATACGAGAAGCATACAGGTCTGCCAACTTGGCAGCTGTAATGTCAACGAACGGGGAGGAAGTGAGCCACTTTTGATAGTCGATCAATGATGACCCAATGGCATCATTCCCTTTGGAGACTTCGGCAGACCAGTAATGAAGTCCATACCAATTTCATCCCATTTCCACTCGGGATAGCAATAGGGTGAAGAGTGCCGGCAGGCCTTTGATGTTCAGCCTTTACCCGTCGACAGGTGTCGCATTCAGCAACATACTTGGCAATTTCCCTCTTCATCCGAGTCCACCAGAATTGTGGTCGAAGGTCTTGGTACATTTTGGTACTACCGGGATGAATAGAGAGAGGAGATTCATGAGCTTCTTGGAGGATCAGCTCCCTCAATTTTCGTTTCTTTGGCACTACCAAGCGGTCACCAAAATAAACAACTCCGGATTCATTGACAGAAAAACATTTGGCCTTCCCGCTAGCAATGTTCTCCTTGATTTTTAGAATACCCTTGTCACGCTTTGAGCATCCTTAATCTGGTCTACAAGAGTAGATTTGATCTCCAGATTTGCAAGGTAGCCGGAGGGAACAATTTCCAGTTCAAACGGGCGAACTCTTCATGAAGAGCAGGTTGGCCTCTCAATCATCAGATTGTTGCAATAGGACTTCCGACTTAGCGCGTCAGCCACGACGTTTGCTTTGCCGGGTTGATAGTTCAGACTCACATCATAGTCCTTGATTAACTCCAACCAACGCCTTTGCCTGAGATTTAAATCCGGCTGGGTGAAGAGGTACTTCAGACTCTTGTGATCCGAGAAGATCTCGCAACGGTTACCAAACAGGTATGGTCTCCATTGCTTCAAAGCATAGACCACGCGGCAAGTTCTAGATCATGAGTTGGGTAGTTGTGCTCATGCGGCTTAAGTTGGCGAGAAGCATATGCCACCACATGGCCATCTTGCATTAGCACACAGCCCAAGCCTTGCAGAGAGGCGTCACAGAAGACGACGAAATCCTTGCTTGTGTCCGGCAGGACAAGCACAGGAGCGGACGTGAGTTTGGCTTTCAGTGTTTTGAAGCTCTCTTCAGCTTCGGCCGTCCATACGAACTTTTTATCCTTCTTGAGAAGGTCAGTCAGGCCTTGGCTATCTTGGAGAAACCTTCGATGAATCGGCGGTAGTAACCCGCCAATCCGAGAAAGCTACGATGTCCTTGACTGACATTGGAGTTTTCCAATCCAAATGGACTGAATCTTGTCGGGAATGACAGCCACACCATTAGCGGATATCACATGACCAAGGAAGATGATTATCCAACCAAAACTCACACTTGGAGAACTTGGCATAGAGGCGGTGTTCTCGAAGTCGTGTCAGAACCAACGAAGATGTTCTCATGCTCTTCATTGGTTTTGGAATAAAGAGGATGTCATCAATGTAAATGACGACAAACTTGTCAAGATAATCCATGAAGATGGAGTTCATGAGCCTCATGAAAGTAGCTGGAGCATTGTGAGACCAAAGGACATGACGGTATACTCATATGAGCCATAACGAGTAACAAATGCCGTCTTTGGAATATCCTCCTTTCTGATTTTTATCTGATGGTAGCCTGACCTCAGATCCATCTTGGAGAATACCGTTGCACCAGCTAACTGATCCAACAGATCATTGATGCGAGGAATAGGATACTTGTTCTTGATTGTCACCGCATTCAACGGTCTATAGTCAGAGACTAGACGAGGCACGGTAGAATCCTCTTCTTGACAAAGAGTACCGGACAACCCCAAGGTGAACTGCTAGGCTGGATGAAATCCTTCGCTAACAGCTGATCAATTTGCTCTTTCAACAGAGCCAACTCTTCCACCGGCATACGGTAGGGCTTCTTGGAAATTGGAGCAGTACCGGGAAGTAGATCTATGACAAACTCCACACTTCGGTCAGGAGGCATGCCAGGCAATTCTTCCGGGAACACATCCGGGAAGTCACACACCACGTGTATGTCCTGGATTTCAGGAGGGGATTCGCCTTCCATAAAGCAAAGGAGGATCTCGGTGAGTTGGGTATGATGAAGATGGAGGTCTTGATAGTGCAGACCAATACTTACACTGTCGCCGGAAGAAGTGGTCACGGTGATGGTCTTGGCAGCACAGTCGAGATTAGCCGGTATTTGGCTAGCCAGTTCATGCCCAGTATGACATCAATGCCACTTGACCTCAGAGCTACCAAAGCGAAAGGAAAAGAGTAGTAACCGATAGTAATCTGGACTCAGGAGTAACCCCATCGGTTTGCCATTTGGAGCCAGGAGTGGAGATCACCAAGGACGTCTCATTTTCTCAACGGTATTTTGTGGTCTTTTGCAAAAGCTATGGATATGAATGAATGCGATGCTCCAGAATCAAACAAAACTGTAGCAGATTGTTGTTGATTCGTAGCTCACCCATAAGGACGCCGGGGTCCTCTTCAGCTTCTTCAGCAGAGACGTGGTTCAGGCGACCACGCACAATAGGTCCAGCCTTGCCAGCTGGAGTGGCAGGGGCTCGTGCAGGTGTCCCCGAGAGGTGCCTTCTGGGGGCACTCCCTGGAGTAGTGGCCAGCCTGGCCACAGGTGTAGCAGGTGAGTCCAGGTGGAGCAGGTAGCATAGGACGGTACCCACTCCCGCCTACCCCAAGTGTCGAAGTAGTGGGGCGCAGGTGGTGGCCTGTATCCCGCGGCCCTCGGCATGAATGGAGCACGCGGCACAGCGCTGTAGGGACAAACACCCTGCGCTTCTTGCTCTCAGAACCCGAGGAACTCTGGTGGTCCCCGTGTGCTGGCCTCTTGGAAGCCTCAAGTTCCTTTCTTCCTGCTCAAGAGTAAGAGCCTGGTTGAACAGCTCCTGGTAGGTCTGGAACCTGAAGGGCAACAACTCATAGCGGAGCTGCGGCGTAAGACCCTTGCGGAACAGCTCTTGCTTGTCAGCATCAGTGGTCACGTCCCTTGGGGCGTAACGGAGAGATGGTTGAATTCACAACCATAAGTGCGGAGGTCCATACGTCCCTGTTGCAAGTCCAGGAACTCCCTCCTCTTCAAATCCATGATCGGCTGGGGAATGTACTCCGCACGGAAGGCAGTGCGGAAATCAGCCCAAGTGAAGACATGGTTGGCTGGAACAAAGCCACATGGCTCTCCCACCAACAGCCAGCTGCACCAACCAAGAGGTAGGTGGCGAAGTTGACTTGTCAGCCACTGGGACATGCAGCGCGGAGAACTTGCGCTCCAAGCGCGAAGCCAATCATCAGCTTCCAGTGGCTCCTTAGCATCAGCAAAGGTGGGTGGCTGCGAGCGCAGGAACTCAGTGAGAGTGTTGCAGCCATTCCTCTGTGCATTCTGCTGCACCAACTGCTCAAGCAAGCTCATTGCGCCCGCGGTTCTCCTCAATGGCCATCAAGACCTGAGCCATCGAGGGCGGTGGCGGTGGTTCCTCCTCATTGTGGTTACCACGGCCTCCTCGAGCCATTCTGGAGATTTGACAATGACACAGTTAGTATCTCTCCGAATGGTTAAAACAATAGCATTAGCGTCTTCTCAAGTACACAGACTAGGGACGATAATACTTTGTGAAAAGGAATCAACAAGATAGAACTTGGGTCAAAGATCAGCATCATGTACTACTAGCGTGGGTTCAGATAGTTAAGAAACCATGTGATTCAACACACTCTAGTTGGCACAATCCGGACCTTCTGTTCAAGTCCTTGGGTTAAAACCCAACGATACTGAGGATTTTGGTGTGCAACGCAGCGGGAGCAACTACACATAACACTAAAGGTAGAACCCAACCCCGTGTTACTAATAACTTTGAAGTAACAGATGAGAAGTAAAACCTTTAACTCAAATCGAGGTAAGATTGCTCCGAGATTAGAGGGTAACCAGATAAGGAGTAAAAAGAATCCTAAGATGGTTTTCACAACTCATTTTTAGGTTAAAAATATTTTCACAAACACTAGACTCAACGTCGACCAGTAGAAGGGTTTCCTACAGGCAGTCTGCTCTGATACCAACTTGTGGCCCCCGACCCGACTGCTATACAGTGATGTTGTGTGTCACCGGTTAAGCGATACAACCGGAGGTTACGGGTTTACCAATCCCCGGCCAAAACCTTTGGCAGGCGTTGCTCGGAATGGATCATCGGCAACGCAACACCCCATTGATGCCTTAACACAGGCACAACTATCAAAACATAATAGAGAGATCAAGACTTGTGGAACAACTGGCACATCACAGACTCTACGACACAAATCATATAGTTCAACTCTTATAATAGAGAAAGATAGCAAATTACAACCAGAGGTCACAGACCCAACATTACAACATGCGGAAGCGAATTAGGTTGTCTAAACAACAAGATCCAAATTATGGCCTAAAGGCCTACAGATAAACATCAAGCGCCAGCTGTTCCGGGATGTCCCAAGCTGCCACCTGGGAACCCAGACTACTCGTCGACGTCCACAAAGAACCCACCTTCGAGGTCGGTGAAGTCCTCCTCTGAAACAAAACAAACGACGTTGAGTTCGACGAACTCGCAAGATTAAATATAGAGCTTTAGCTCGATGAGGCTTTCAAGGTTTTATGGCTATTTTGCATAAAGCTGATTTTATTTATGAAAACATAACTCAATGGCATCGACTATTCAGAGTATTTTTAAAAGAGATAAGAAGTAACTCTTTTCTTTGATCACCTTTCTCATCAGCAACCACCATCATTTACCACTGTACCTGTTCTACAAAGGCACCTCCCCGAATCACCCTCGAGGAAGCTCACCTTGCATTCTTGAGTAGTACCTTTAGTACTCAGTTTTAATCATTCCGTTCAAGTTATTCTATGATCTTACCTTCACTTCCCAAGTTCGTCCATAACAGCGGACACGGCTTTTCGAAAAGATTTAACCCTGCAGGGGTGTACAATGTTTGCCACGCGTACCGTCCGGCCCATTGCCTAGCTTTTAGCTCTCTTCCTTGGAGAGCCGGCTGGGTGGGAGCGGTGTCGACTTCTCCCTCGTTAAGAACTAACCCAGATCATCAGTGAGGACGGAGCAGCGGTGCCTCCAACACCCTGCCCCGTGGCCACTCATTTTCCTAAACACCACCATCCTCATCCCAGTTCATACCACCATCATCACGCACGCGCAAATGGAAGCTCAAACTAGAGGACCCTGGCTAGTCCCGCCCGAGTTATTTAGTCTATGAGGGTTCCTGCAATTGCATAGGCCTCACGCATGGTTGCACGCTCAGTCTTGGTTCAAGAGGTAAAGAACTCGCACCTAGGCTGCGAGAACGAGACAAAGCACCACAACCATAGTGGCCTCTCATCCCCGCCTTTAGGCATTTTATTACCTGTCACCACAACTTCCCCACCATCATCCGCACATTTCCACATCTGTTCCCAACATAACATATCCATCAGACGAATAAAACATTTAACTAAGCATGGCTAAGCAGCAACATTGCATAGTTAAGTATCTCAGGCCAACGATACAAACCTATGGATAATAGGAGGGAAACAGGTATTGGCATCGGAAACTTAATGCAACTATAGGATACTCTAATCCAATAAAATTGACATTTGGAACCGCATGCAATATTATAGTGGAGAAAATATTTGCGGAAAATAGGATAAGACATGCTCAGAGGGGGGATTACGCTTGCCTTGTTGATACGGCTGGTAGTAGGGATCGTCAAGAGACTGTGGTGTCACTTCCACTCCTTGATCTACCGATGCACAAACAACACCAGAAGAACAATCAATTACCACACATGTTCCACAAATGCAATGCGCAAGCACATGATGGCATGACAATTTAAATGCACAATAAAAGATTTGAACATGACCAACAAGTTAGATGGGGTCCCCATTATATTTATTGCATTATTTGGAATAACCCCATATTTAAACTTAGTGGAAATAGCCAATTTTGAAAAAGTACGGTACTAAAATATTGCTCAAGAATGCATGCAATGGATGTTACTGGATACCTCATAATTTTGTGAGCATTTTTTATATAAGGAACACATTTTTCTGAGGTCCCGATAAAAAGTTATTACATTTATAAATTTCCTCTTTTAACTTATGATTTTAATTAAGTTATTTTTAACAACGATAATATTTTAACTAGCGGAGTGGCCCGCGCATTTGCGCGGCTAGACTTGTGTAAATTTTAGTTTAATATTACATTTTTTATGACAGATATTTAATCCTTCATATGATAATATAGTGAACTTGATCAATGTTAATTTGCTATATTTTAAAATAACTTGCCAAATACATTTGTACTCCTTTTTTGAAACGCAATCTACTGTTTAATTTTGACTGACAAATAGATTAATTAATTATGCAAGAGTGGACACAAAATTTGACTATTTAAAGAAGGAATAGAAATCCAGTGGTACATGCGAGATTGTGTTGTTTGTTTGGTTGTTGGCAAAATCCATGTTTTGCAGTGTGCTTATATAGCTCGGTACATCATACTTAGAGGCATACTTTAAGATTCTTACAAACTTTTTCGGTTCCGTGTGCTTGGTACATACTACCCAAAATTACATCTTCGGATGTTTTACGGATGGCAAGGGAATTATCCATGTTTGTTTATATGCAATCAAATGTAACTTGATGCCTGATGGCGAAATTTATGAATGACAACACTCTTGGGTCCTACTTGAACATAGCGGAAACTCACATCCACAAAATACACCATAACTTTTTTTTTTTGAAATCCAAAATACACCATAACTTAAAATGTGAGAAAAATATATCTTTATTTGATTGGACAATATGTTTACCCGGCAATCTTTAATCCTACGTACAACATGCTCTTGGAAGAGGCTTGCCTTCAGATCTCCCTTGTAAACTTACTCTGCACAATTTGACTTACATACTGTATATTTATACAATTTATTAACGGCATCTACAATACACAGACCATTTACAAAAACAAAGCAGGAATGCCTACAATATATGTACGTGACCACCAATGATATGCCTTGTATCGATCTCGTTCTAGTATTGTAGGAAATCAATGTTTTATGACTTCTGCCAAAATTTCCCAGCGATGTATTGTCATGCTGATTGAAAACAGTTCTCTTTCTCCGATGTTATGAGGTACCAAAAAATAAGGTAGATAAACGCCATGGAATTCATGTGTTTGAAAAAAACTCACCATCATTTTTGCTGCTAGTTGCTACCTATTCTCTTGCAAAGCATCAATCTGGCGTGGATGGACTCTTATCTCCAGTAGCTCATCGCGCTTTGCTTGACTTCGCACCGCTGCCTCTATCATCACAAAAACTGAACTCAGTTCGAGTGTCATTGCGGAGTAGTTCTATCAGAGATTTTCATCAGTAACTCTCCTCTGCCACAGCACTGCTGGTGGCGATAGGTCCATATCAACTTTGAGCCGTTATGTCAAGTTCTAGGGTTGCAATAGATGATATCCAATGTGTTGGTGACGAAACCTGATGATCTATGAAGGAAATGTGAAAGGCCCAACCACATAATCTGGTCAACGTGATAGCGGGAAAAGCGCCATGAGGCAGTCCGCCAGCTGCAGGGAACGGATGGAAAGGGTGCAGTACTGATTGGGAGCTCCAGCATTTAAATATTATTTTTTAGATATCCATCCTCTATTAAATGGCCCATAAGAAGAAAACGACATAGATACTTTGAATGAAATCATAGATTAATGAGTTTTTGTGAAGCCATGGAACATTCAAAATGTTTGCTTCCCTTGTATGTTCAAAAACTAAAAATGTTGCAGTATGGAGCAGTTTCCTTTTCTCTTTTCCTATAATGTTTTGTTAAATGTGTTCTGACATATCAGCAACAGATATGTCAAGCATATCTTTTCCAACTGGATTTAAATTTCTTATCTCTGAACTTTTTCTTCAGAAATACTTATCCTTGTATAGTAAAAGCAAAGGGCCATTGATTCCCAGCACTAATCAAGTATGGGTGGAAACTGTTGATTCCATTCCAAGAAAACAATAACATACTGCAGAGTATTCCGAAGAAAATGAAATGAAATTTCAACTTCTAGACATCTACATTGGCCAAATATCTAGATTTCTGAGCAATTGAAAGAGCTCGCTAAATATCAACTGGACATAAAGAAATATAAGACTCGGCTATAAATTGCATAGTTTCCTGATAAAACACCTGGTCATAACATGATATATACCATGATAAAACATGCAACAGTATTCTAAGTTGCAGCTATCAAAAAAAAATATGGGCCAAATACAGCTAAGCCCGTGCATATGCGTGGGCAACTCCTTGATGGTTTTTTATAAATTATTATATGGTCCATAAAGTGGAATGAATTCTATACAACCTAATAAAAACATCTTGAGGGCCTTTTGAATAAAATATATGATCCGTGTAAACAATTATCCAGAACCTAATAAAAGTCGGCATATAACCGAATCCTAAGAGGGAACGTGCATTTTTAATAATTATTTTCTCAATATTTATTAATTTTATATAAAGATTGGCAATGGCCTTTTTTTCCCTAGCTAGAGCATGGTGGCGTTTCTTAGTCGAACCGATTTTGACTTGGTTGCTGCACATCTCCTTAATTTAAAACGGCAAAGGATGCTACTCGATTGTTCAAAAGAATCTTTGAATTCACATAACTCAATTTATATGCTCAACTGATCGTAAACTATTGATTTGAATTTTAAATGTGATATATATAGTTTTAAATTTCACGGATAATTAAAGAAAAATTGGATTTGGTAAAACTCAGTGGCATGAGATTGATTAAGTGGCCTGGTAGAATAATAATTAAACAACATTTTATCACCGAATTGGCCAGGAGGCGGCTCTCCGTCTAAAACGTTGGACGACTAAATTGGAGGGAGTCTGCCACCATGGACGCTAAAATCAGGGCCTTTGCTTCTGCTAGCACAGGTGAGTTTTCTATTGGAGTAGAGGCCTGCAACATAAGATTGTATTCCCGTCCACCATTGGTGAACTGAAGAAACACTCCAATACCTGTCCTTTTCTTGTCCCTGCGTTCCTGGTGCATCCATAAAGATCTTGGTACATGCAATCAAAAGATCGAATGTAATGGTGCAACCCTGTTGTGGTAGAGCTTTTGGATCTCCTGCTGAATATTTTGCATGGTCGCATAAGATGGTTCACTGTCATTATGGACTGAACAATTTCAGTGATGGAATAAGTATTGCTAGCAAGGGTTTCATACCTAATAAACCAAGGCTCGGCAAACCAAGCAGCGCGTGCAAAAGGACATGGAAACAATATATGCATATCATGTTCGTCAGCTTGGCATCTAGAGCAAAGGTTATTAATGTGAATGGAATACCTGCAAGCGCACACCCGTAGGAACAACTTGTTTGAGAAGACGCCATGCATATGTTTGAACCCTGCAGCCATGTTTTTGCACTTCCAAACCCGCTACTAATTATCTTCACTGCTTGGTTCTTCAAACTTTATGTTGATTTTGTTTGAGCTTTTAATCGAAATGCCGAGATGAAAATGTCTTCCATAAATGAAATTGCAATGATCAATTGTCCGCTCGTACATTGCTGTCCCAGTCCCACATGCTTTTGTACAAACTGTGGATATACTCTGAAAATGCATGTAAAGATGGATCATGCAAGATGTACGTTGATGACTATTAGATAATATCTAAAGTCTGGATCCATATATTCTCCTTATGAAAATACTAACCTTCAAACCAAACTAAATTGGGTTTACTGGAGAGAACAATATTGATCACTCGATCGAGGTAATGCATAAGAATCATTGCGGCTCTCTAGAAAAGAATCAGTTCGAGTGCCATTGCGGAGTAGTTCTATGAGAGATTTTCATCAGTAACTCTCCTCTGCCACAGCACTGCTGGTGGCGATAGGTCCATATCAACTTTGAGCCGTTCTGTCAAGTTCTAGGGTTGCAGTAGATGATATCCAATGTGTTGGTGACGAAACCTGATGATCTATGAAGGAAATGTGAAAGGCCCCAACCACATAATCTGGTCAACGTGATAGCGGGAAAGGCGCCATGAGGCAGTCCGCCAGCTGCAGGGAACGGATGGAAAGGGTGCAGTACTGATTGGGAGCTCCAGCATTTAAATACTCCCTCCGATCCATATTTGTGGGCACACCTTTGTCTAGATACACATGTATCTAGTCTAAATATTTAACTAGATACATATGAATTTAGACAAAGCTATGCCCACTAATATGGATCGGAGGGAGTATTATTTTTTAGATATCCATCCTCTATTAAATGGCCCATATGAAGAAAATGACACAGATACTTTGAATGAAATCATAGATTAATGAGTTTTTGTGAAGCCATGGAACATTCAAAATGTTTGCTTCCCTTGTATGTTCAAAAACTAAAAATGTTGCGGTATGGAGCAGTTTCCTTTTCTCTTTTCCTATAATGTTTTGTTAAATGTGTTCTGACATATCAGCAACAGATATGTCAAGCATATCTTTTCCAACTGGATTTAAATTTCTTATCTCTGAACTTTTTCTTCAGAAATACTTATCCTTGTATAGTAAAAGCAAAGGGCCTTTGATTCCCAGCACTAATCAAGTATGGGTGGAAACTGTTGATTCCATTCCAAGAAAACAATAACATACTGCGGAGTATTCCGAAGAAAATGAAATGAAATTTCTACTTCTAGACATCTACATTGGCCAAATATCTAGATTTCTGAGCAATTGAAAGAGCTCGCTAAATATCAACTGGACATAAAGAAATATAAGACTCGGCTATAAATTGCATAGTTTCCTGATAAAACACCTGGTCATAACATGATATATACCATGATAAAACATGCAACGGTATTCTAAGTTGCAGCTATCAAAAAAAAAAATGGGCCAAATACAGCTAAGCCCGCGCATATGCGTGGGCAACTCCTTGATGGTTTTTTATAAATTATTATATGGTCCATAAAGTGGAATGAATTCTATACAACCTAATAAAAACTTCTTGAGGGCCTTTTGAATAAAATATATGATCCGTGTAAACAATTATCCAGAACCTAATAAAAGTCGGCATATAACCGAATCCTAAGAGGGAACGTGCATTTTTAATAATTATTTTCTCAATATTTATTAATTTTATATAAAGATTGGCAATGGCCTTTTTTTCCCTAGCTAGAGCATGGTGGCGTTTCTTAGTCGAACCGATTTTGACTTGGTTGCTGCACATCTCCTTAATTTAAAACGCCAAAGGATCCTACTCGATGGTTCAAAAGAATCTTTGAATTCACGTAACTCAATTTATATGCTCAACTGATCTTAAACTATTGATTTGAATT
The DNA here is from genome assembly GCA_947311845.1 of Poa pratensis. Taxonomy (NCBI): domain Eukaryota; kingdom Viridiplantae; phylum Streptophyta; class Magnoliopsida; order Poales; family Poaceae; genus Poa; species Poa pratensis. The sequence continues at coordinate 1,170,108 of CAMZMU010000113.1, forward strand.
TTAAATGTGATATATATATATAGTTTTAAATTTCATGGATAATTAAAGAAAAATTGGATTTGGTAAAACTCAGTGGCATGAGATTGATTAAGTGGCCTGGTAGAATAATAATTAAACAACATTTTATCACCGAATTGGCCAGGAGGCGGCTCTCCGTCTAAACGTTGGACGACTAAATTGGAGGGAGTCTGCCACCATGGACGCTAAAATCAAGGCCTTTGCTTCTGCTTGCACAGGTGAGTTTTCTATTGGAGTAGAGGCCTACAACATAAGATTGTATTCCCGTCCACCATTGGTGAACGGAAGAAACACTCCAATACCTGTCCTTTTCTTGTCCCTGCGTTCCTGGTGCATCCATAAAGATCTTGGTACATGCAATCAAAAGATCGAATGTAATGGTGCAACCCTGTTGTGGTAGAGCTTTTGGATCTCCTGCTGAATATTTTGCATGGTCGCATAAGATGGTTCACTGTCATTATGGACTGAATAATTTCAGTGATGGAATAAGTATTGCTAGCAAGGGTTTCATACCTAATAAACCAAGGCTCGGCAAACCAAGCAGCGCGTGCAAAAGGACATGGAAACAATATATGCATATCATGTTCGTCAGCTTGGCATCTAGAGCAAAGGTTATTAATGTGAATGGAATACCTGCAAGCGCACACCCGTAGGAACAACTTGTTTGAGAAGACGCCATGCATATGTTTGAACCCTGCAGCCATGTTTTTGCACTTCCAAACCCGCTACTAATTATCTTCACTGCTTGGTTCTTCAAACTCTATGTTGATTTTGTTTGAGCTTTTAATCGAAATGCCGAGATGAAAATGTCTTCCATAAATGAAATTGCAATGATCAATTGTCCGCTCGTACATTGCTGTCCCAGTCCCACATGCTTTTGTACAAACTGTGGATATACTCTGAAAATGCATGTAAAGATGGATCATGCAAGATGTACGTTGATGACTATTAGATAATATCTAAAGTCTGGACCCATATATTCTCCTTATGAAAATACTAACCTTCAAACCAAACTAAATTGGGTTTACTGGAGAGAACAATATTGATCACTCGATCGAGGTAATGCATAAGAATCATTGCGGCTCTCTAGAAAAGAATCAGTTCGAGTGTCATTGCGGAGTAGTTCTATCAGAGATTTTCATCAGTAACTCTCCTCTGCCACAGCACTGCTGGTGGCGATAGGTCCATATCAACTTTGAGCCGTTCTGTCAAGTTCTAGGGTTGCAATAGATGATATCCAATGTGTTGGTGACGAAACCTGATGATCTATGAAGGAAATGTGAAAGGCCCCAACCACATAATCTGGTCAACGTGATAGCGGGAAAGGCGCCATGAGGCAGTCCGCCAGCTGCAGGGAACGGATGGAAAGGGTGCAGTACTGATTGGGAGCTCCAGCATTTAAATATTATTTTTTAGATATCCATCCTCTATTAAATGGCCCATAAGAAGAAAACGACACAGATACTTTGAATGAAATCATAGATTAATGAGTTTTTGTGAAGCCATGGAACATTCAAAATGTTTGCTTCCCTTGTATGTTCAAAAACTAAAAATGTTGCGGTATGGAGCAGTTTCCTTTTCTCTTTTCCTATAATGTTTTGTTAAATGTGTTCTGACATATCAGCAACAGATATGTCAAGCATATCTTTTCCAACTGGATTTAAATTTCTTATCTCTGAACTTTTTCTTCAGAAATACTTATCCTTGTATAGTAAAAGCAAAGGGCCTTTGATTCCCAGCACTAATCAAGTATGGGTGGAAACTATTGATTCCATTCCAAGAAAACAATAACATACTGCGGAGTATTCCGAAGAAAATGAAATGAAATTTCTACTTCTAGACATCTACATTGGCCAAATATCTAGATTTCTGAGCAATTGAAAGAGCTCGCTAAATATCAACTGGACATAAAGAAATATAAGACTCGGCTATAAATTGCATAGTTTCCTGATAAAACACCTGGTCATAACATGATATATACCATGATAAAACATGCAACAGTATTCTAAGTTGCAGCTATCAAAAAAATATAAATATGGGCCAAATACAGCTAAGCAATAGAACTATTATATTACTGAGAAGTCTGTCAATCTTATTATTTGGAAAAGAAAAAATGCAGTTTAGCTGGAACATGGAATTAGTTCTTGTGTTGTAGGTAAAGTCCCAGCTTGCTGACGAATTCAAGAAGCACCATAATGAGCTCTAACATTCAAAATATGGAACAAAAAACAAATCTTGATGAGAAGTATGATGTTACCTAAAAGGAGCTTACCAGATGATACTTTCAACAACTTCTCCTAAATTCCAGTCACTTTATCTTTCATTAATGATTTCAAACGATCAATCAAATTTTAGTTCTCCATGGATGGCATGGTAAGATAAAGAAGATATCATACAACGGGAGACGTGAAACCAAGTGCTAGCATGACCGGTTTGTGTGATTACATACATTCTTTCTTTGGTCACAAATATAATGAGAGAGAGAGATCTATCCATAGATAATACTACAATACTTAGTAAAGATCGAAAAAGGGTTGTTGCAATGCATTAAATCCAAATATGCAAATGAAGGATAATGCTACTAAAGAAAATAGTCCACGTGCCATTATTAAGTAAAATTCCAATAATTCAATTCGGGGCTATCATACCAGAAGGATTTTCCCAGATGGATGAGTTCTTTCCATAGTAGATTCTGTATGGCATTCCTGGTTATTTATCATCACGGATACCTACAACATATATACACAGTTCTGCCTGAGGCGCTATTTCATTGAAATCAAGTGCAGAGTACACTTTGAATTACATAGCCCTGGAAATGAAACATTTATAAAACCAAAACTACAGGGCAAGAGTGATCTCAATGCTTTTGTTTACACAGATGAAAACAATCTGATGTATCGTTTGCCTAACAACCTGCTGGGCACAGCTGTGAGCGAAGCCGTTAAGACCTCTGCAAATATGAAAGAAAGTTGGCTAAAAACCTGCAGATTTAAAAAGAAAATACTCATCCATGATTCCTCTGATTTCCCAGTTCAGATGGTGCAAAGCCTGTGGCTGCACAATCACCGAATTGGCCAGGAGGCGGCTCTCCGTCTAAAACGTTGGACGACTAAATTGGAGGCAGTCTGCCACCATGGACGCTAAAATCAGGGCCTTTGCTTCTGCTAGCACAGGTGAGTTTTCTATTGGAGTAGAGGCCTGCAACATAAGATTGTATTCCCGTCCACCATTGGTGAACTGAAGAAACACTCCAATACCTGTCCTTTTCTTGTCCCTGCGTTCCTGGTGCATCCATAAAGATCTTGGTACATGCAATCAAAAGATCGGATGTAATGGTGCAACCCTGTTGTGGTAGAGCTTTTGGATCTCCTGCTGAATATTTTGCATGGTCACATAAGATGGTTCACTGTCATTATGGACTGAATAATTTCAGTGATGGAATAAGTATTGCTAGCAAGGGTTTCATACCTAATAAACCAAGGCTCGGCAAACCAAGCAGCGCGTGCAAAAGGACATGGAAACAATATATGCATATCATGTTCGTCAGCTTGGCATCTAGAGCAAAGGTTATTAATGTGAATGGAATACCTGCAAGCGCACACCCGTAGGAACAGCTTGTTTGAGAAGACGCCATACATATGTTTGAACCCTGCAGCCATGTTTTTGCACTTCCAAACCCGCTACTAATTATCTTCACTGCTTGGTTCTTCAAACTTTATGTTGATTTTGTTTGAGCTTTTAATCGAAATGCCGAGATGAAAATGTCTTCCATAAATGAAATTGCAATGATCAATTGTCCGCTCGTACATTGCTGTCCCAGTCCCACATGCTTTTGTACAAACTGTGGATATACTCTGAAAATGCATGTAAAGATGGATCATGCAAGATGTACGTTGATGACTATTAGATAATATCTAAAGTCTGGACCCATATATTCTCCTTATGAAAATGTAACCTTCAAACCAAACTAAATTGGGTTTACTGGAGAGAACAATATTGATCACTCGATCGAGGTAATGCATAAGAATCATTGCGGCTCTCGTAGAAAAGAATCAGTGCAGCAATAATAGTTACAATATAGCATTTGCGCGGCTAGATTTATTATATAACTTATTTTACATAAGCTTTATTTTATGAGTTATTGATTGTCTTGTCAACTATTGTTTAATTCCTTTCTACAAATACTATTATTTAGCTCTACATTAGTGTTAAATTGCAATTCTAAATATAAATAGAAGATGATGTGTAGCAGTAGTCGTATGATTCGTGAAATGTATATTGTTTTATAAAATATTTCCATTTAGAGTATTTTAAATATTTTCTAAGGATGGTTTTATACTGACAACAAAATAGTAATGGTAATGCTATTTGCGTGCTGCATGCCAAATCATGGAATATAGCATACCAATCGTTGGCTTTCTCTTCAATTTCTCATCCCTTGTGCGTACCTTTTCACCTTAAACTTCGTGATATCTTCCTCTACACGACTCATCATTGGTCATATTGTGGTCTTTTTTATTTATTTCTCCAATTAATATCTTCCTCTATGTGCTTTCACTCATGCTGATGTTAATATATTTTCCTTTGTCGCTTTTATTTCTAAGCGAATCTATAATATCACTGCTCGTATAGGAAAATTTCTAAAACATTATGGCTCACTCAAGGTTTGTCATAACTTGTGCTTTCTTATCGTACACACATTTTTTAACTGATCATAATTACTTCCAACCGTCAACACTGAACATATAAATTACATACTATCGTCGACACTGCTGACTCTTCATATACGTGATACAACGTGTGCCTTTTAAATGGATTTGTTGATGAATATGCTCTTTGATTATTTTATATGCAACATTTTTCTGTCACTTTTGACCACTATGAACTCGGCCATTGCACATTAAGGCATTTACTCATCAATGTATTTCCACGTGCATGCTCTATTTGTGATGGCCTATATATATTGTTATACACTCGATTAATTCCACGCACCGTAAGCAACATACAGATGTTGATATTTTGCCGGTGATGCTCAAATAGATAACAAAAATAATTTTATTTTATTTTTTATGTATTTGCTTCCACGATGATTTTTTGTTATATAAATGCAATTATTAATTTCCATATGAACTATTCTGAATTTGTCTTTTAAGGATTCATACGGGATTCCAGATTTTATGTCTGGAACCTCGACAGTACAAATATAAACCTACATTGACGACCAAGGGGACTTAATCTATGTGATGTAGGCTTTCAGCACAGATGCATCTGAATACATATGAGCCATCGATGTGGTGAACCTTTATACAGAAAGCTGGGTATATAAACACTTTAGTTTGTACCAAAAACATAGTGAATACTATTTTTGTTTATATAATGTTGGTGTAAACTTTGAGTTAATACAATCTCGTTTTATCATACAAAATTAAATGAACCCTTTTTATCAACTGAATATAGGGGTTAGATTTTCAAATTCGTATTTAAAACAATCAATTCATTGGTTCACAATCAAGTGGATTCTATAACGAAAAGATCAGCACACTGGCCTATTTAAGAAATACTTACTTGATCCCATATCCCATCTATGTAATCAAACTAAATGCATATATCTCACAAACGAAAATACATATAGCCTAGCTGCTAGCTGATACGATAATGTATAACACGCTTTTAATCAAACGTACGTGTACCTTTTGTTAAAAAACAACTTACCTGGTTGCAGCTGCTAAACGCACCATGATTTAGTGTAAGAGACTTATACTGTACGATGCTGTATTCCTTGTCATCTTCCTCATGCCAGCCAAGTCCACAAACAAACATCTTCTACTTGCATATTGCATATTGTGTCAAAAATCGTAGGTGTAGGTGATGGTTAGTAGTAAATCAAGTTTGGAGAGTCAACGCTGGTAGTCTATGCCGCTGGCAAAAACATCTGCCTAAGCGTCGTCAGTGCGGCGGCGCGCCAGACAACATGCGTCGGCGAGATCGCCATGTCTCAGACTTGTCATTCCAATCGCTCCAAGAACCTGGAAGCCAAACCTAGAAGCCGATGGTCTAGTAGGTCGGATGGCCGGAGAATTTGTCTTGCCCCGCGCGATCAGGATCACGGCCGATGTTCTCCAGCAGGAGAGGATCGTCTTGATCTACTAATCGATTTTTTTCTATGTACCGTTTGACGTGGTAGGCTGGGTTGCCATCGATCATTTCCATCTCCAGGTCTGTGGAAACCGTCGCTCCTTGCCAGATTGGCAGATTGGTATCTAGCTTAGCTTGTCGGAGGCCTTGAGCATCCTGTGTTCGGCACTTCGTCGGAGCGTGAAGAACTGAGAACGACAAAAGGTCTCGAGCGTCGTCGTCTCAAGATTGTATAGACCTTGTGCACGACCTTCATAGTGGACGTCTCGTACCCAAATCGATCGACTCGACTGCTTAGGGGACGCCTCGACTCGACTGATCATGTAGCCTTGGAGGCATGATGCTGCAAGCCGCAACAATAAATTATTGAGACTTGGGATCTACGACTCCTTGGGCATGGAAGACCTGCAAAAAAAAATCATGGCTGATGTGCATTGGCCAAAGAGCCAGAGTTGTTGTTTAGATATAGGTACAGCCGTGGAGAAAATCTTTCTTTCGTAGCTGTTTTTCGTAGACGTGGGGACGAAGGACACTGGCCGGACTTTTCTTTCTTTCGTCGATGTTGTTTGTAAACGTGGGTAAGAAGGACATTAGCCGGACGTCACGAAGTTAATCTTGGCCGTTGTACTTAGTCTAGCTAATCTATACCGTTAATTGTTTGTTGTCTTAATAATATACTCCCTCCGTCCAATAATAACTGTCTCAAGTTTGTCAAAAAAGTAGATGTATCTAGACATGAAACATGTATGGATACATCCACTTTTTGACAAACTTGAGACAGTTATTGTTGGACGGAGCGAGTAATAGATTACACAAATTCGAGAGAGAGATGAAATAGTCGAATCATCGGAGTTCGATTTCCCTAATTGCGCGAGGGGGGAGCGGGAGGCAATGCGCAAGAGGGGAAAACGAAAAAGAATCGCGAGGAAAAAAATAAACAGAACAACCGGCCTCCAGCCCGGTTGGGCCGGTTAGCAGGCCGGCCTGGCTCCAGAGAAGACCGGTCTCCAGCCCGGTTTGGGCCGGCTACGAGGCCGGCTATGGGCTAGAGAAGAACGGCCCCCAGGCCGGTTATTCCGGCTCTTCGACCGGGCTGCGCGCTACAGCGACGAGGAACTTCGGCGACGAACTACGGCGTACGGGATTCTACGGCGCGTCCAACACAGAGCACGGGGAAGGGAGAGGAGAGGTCCCGGAGGACGGCGTGCTCACCATGGTCTCGTGCGAGGAAACAGCGAGGCCGGAGGGGGACGGAGGCGGCGAGAATCGCCCGGCGACGCCACGGCGGGGCTCGGACGGCCGCGCGGGAAAACGGAGGTGGCGGCGTCGATTCACGACCTCCCGCCTCGATTCCTCGGTCGGAGAAGGAGGAGGGGACACGGCGGAGGTGCGGGTAGTCCTGGCTTGGCTCGGGGAGCTCCCGAACGACGGCGATGTGGCGGCGACGACCTCGGCTACGGTTCCGCCATGGCAGTGGACGTGAGAGCGAGGAGAACGGGGAGAAATCGGGGGAGAGAGCAGAGGGCTGTCACGGGGTGCTCCTCCTCTCTTCACGCGGTCCAGGGGGAGCAGGGGAGGGCTCGGCGCGGTGCTGGTTCGGCGGGAGCGTGAGCTCGGTCGCTACAGAGGAAGGAGAAGACGAATTTGCAAAGAAGCCCTTGGCTGCATTTATTTAATTACCAAAAGGTCCTTTTCAGCACTGGATTAAAATACCCAGCACTGTTTTGAATTAAATGAGGCATTTAAACACTTCCAAAAATTATGTGAACTTTTGTACATCCTCCCTACACCCTTGGCAAGCACTCCTAGAAGTTTGAAGGCATTTGGAGTCCATTTGCTTGGGGATTAAAATAGGGAGTTGCTTATGGCAATTTTCTTAATTTCCAATTAATTTTCCTTTAGAAAATTTAAGGAAACTCCAACTATTAAGTTTGAACTCTTGGAACTTCCTTGACAAATATAAAAATGTCAAGTACTTTTGTTTTACAAGTTTGAACACTTCCATTGGTTTGAAATTTTTGGTGAGACAAGTTTGGCATTTTGTTTTAAATGGTGCCAAACCAATTTGTGTGTTGTTTAGAAATTTAATATGGATGCCATGATGCAATGAAACACAAAAGCGAAAATTTTACTTAGGTTTTTAGGTTCTCAACTTTGGGCTATTACAGGATGATTCTATTGATGTCACATATGATTCGTTCTTATTCCCATGTGATACTTTGTTTGAAACCAATGTTGATCATGTGGAATTACCTATTTGTGATGATTTTGCCATGAGCATGCCTTGTTATGAATGTTTCCATTTTCTCCCATTGTGGCATGCAACATGTTGAACAATTTCTCTTTCACATGTGTTGCTTGCAATAATGATGAAATGCTTGATAATGAGATTGCCCCCATAGCTTTCTCAAATTTTGGAGATGTTTCATTTGCTCTTATGGACCTTGTTCCATCCTTCACTTTGCATAGTGACCATCCACATATGTCATATTTTCCAATTGATTTTTGTGTAGTTGGTGATGTGCAAATGAAGAGACACTTCATGATGGATGATGTGTTCATATACCGTGCACATAATTTCTTCATATGGTGTCTTGATGTGCCGGTGAACGCATGATAATGTCAACCTCAATTGAGCATGAGTTGACAATACGAGCTCTTGAGAGCATACATTTGAGTTGTGGATTGAATCCAACTCGAAATTCTTTCCCATGTTTTGCATCAAACAAGTTGAACAATTTCTCTTGCTTATGGTTTGTTTGCAATCATGATGGTGTTTTTGGTCTCTCCTATGACAAGCATGTTTCCTTGATCTTTCACATGAATGATTTATGTGTTGCACCAAGTATGATGAACACTTGTTCTTTCCAATGCCTTGTTTGCAACCATAATGACATTTTAAGCATGTCTTGTCATGAGTTTATTGGTTTCTACCAATTTGGTGTTGCAACAAATATGTTAAAAACTTGCTCTTTCATGTGCTTTGTTTGCCACCATGATGATATTTTGGACATTCTTCATTGTGTGTTTTTGCCAAACTCTTCGCTTATTGCATCAAGGATGATGACAACTTGTTCTTTCCAATGCCTTGTGTGCAATAATGATCATATGATTCCAAATGAGATACCTAGATGGCATCCTCATATTTTTATGGAGTTTTTGTGTTCTCACATTTTGAAGATGTTGCATTGGATTGCTTGCACTTTGACCTTGCACTTGCACTACATTTTTATATTATTGTGTTGTGCTAACGGTGCTATGACAAAGAATGGACATGTCAATGTTGATATGCTCCTCTTTCTTGCACACATATGTTTTGCTTGGTCTTTAGTGTTTGTAGGCATGGTGAATTCCAATTCTTCGACAACATATCTACCTTCTTTGCATGGTGATGAAGAGCAAGAGTCGAGGACGACTCTTTTTAAAGGGGGGACATGATGTAGCCCGACCTACGACCATCACCATGTCAAGCACTCCAATACATCACAAATCACAATGGACATCAAAGGTGAACTCATTCCTCTTCGAGAACTCACTTCCGACCCTTTTGAATGGTATACTACTTGACCATCGTTCCCTTTAACTTCTAGGTGTGTCATGACGAGTACAAGCCCACGGGAAGATGGCCAAGGCGCACGAGGAATGGAGTCCGACAAGACGGTGACTTGGAAGAGAAGAAGGAAGAGGAGCAAGCGGCCCCAGGCAGCGGTACTACCGCCAGAGGTCGCGGTACTACCGCCCCAGCAGATCCAGGCAGCGGTACTACCGCCGCCGCTACCGCCAGAATCGGTTCTCTGTTGCTCAAGCCGGTACCTCCAACAGAAGCGCGGCGGTACTACCGCCCCGCAGCGGTAAAACCGCTGGACCCAGCGGTACTACCACCACGACATGATCAGAGGCGGCTTCGAAGGCCCATCCCAGCAATACTACCGCTGGACCCAGCGGTACTACCGCTGCGGCGGGAACCAGCACGGGTTGGATGCCCTTATCCTCTCCCCACCTACCCCCCTTTTTGGTCAACACTATAAATAGGCGCCCCTTGGCTAGATCTAGGGATAGACTATGTTTTGAGATTAGAGTAGAGCTGTGCTCCTTCACCTCAAGATGGTCTCCTTCCTCCCCTTGTGGGGATGGTTCCTCCCGTTGTGGAGAAGATCCCTCTAGTGGATTCAAGACCTCTACTTGTAGTTTGACTACTTGCCAATCTTTCATCCTCGGGTGACTTTATTGGAGCGGTTTGGTTGACCGTTGGAGAAACAACCATCCAAGATCCCTTCTTGTATCTACTTGCCGATCTCCCACCTTCATGTGGATTCTATTGGGCCGGTTGGACCGACCGGTAAGGGAAACGGTTCTTGTATCGTGTTTGAGTTCTTGTGTTCTTGGTGTTCTTCTTCGTGTTCTTCGTGTTCTTGCGTGTTTTCGTCCACTCCCGCCGTCAATCCGTGAAGATCGGGCCACCCTAGAAGTCCTTACTTCATCATTTGCTCTCTCCCTCTCGACGAAGAACTTGGCGTCCTTGATCCCGGGTAAGGCGTCTTCCAGCCTCCTTCCGCCCCGTGCCAAACCTAAAAAGGGGGTATCATCTACTCCCGGTGTCCATCACCCGAGACACGACAATATCCTTCCGGGTCGCCAGCGCCACCGGCGCTTCCATGGCGGCGGAACCGGCGATGTTTCCTACCGCTGGGAAAACCACGGAGACCCGAGTCGAGGAGCGACCTTGGACTTTCCGGTGTTTTGGGCTTCCGCTCCCGTGGGCGTCTCCACCACGCCTCGAAAGGTGGATTCCGTCGTCGACACGTCGGACAGGGACATCTCCTCCTCTCCAGACATTGCTCTGCGATCTATGGAGGGGAAGAGAAAGGAGCAAGGCGAGAAGATGTGTCAAGGGAGTTGGAGTTTGGAGGGCCTTTTATAGACCTCCCACGCTCCACCTACCCCTTGGCGCTACGGCTGCCGCGTTAATGGGGCGTGTTTGGCGAAAAACCGCTACCATTCACATCAAGTACGACATGAAGGCCAAGAGACAAAAAGGAGAACAAGTTCTTCTTCATTTCAAGATCTACAGCGGGGGCTAATTTTTACAAACAAAAAGATTGGCTCCCGGCAAGCGAGGAGCACCACCGTATAATGGAAGACGCTACTTCCAGAAGTACATCGATGAGGCGGCCAAGAAGGAGGTCAAGGACATCTTCAGGACCGCCGTCTTGAAGCTCCTCGCCCTCTGGAAAGCGAGCTCTCCTCGGCCTTGACGCTAGATGAGTTTTCCTCATGTTCATCCTCGTCGAAGGATCCGGAGCCGCAGCTGCTCTCACTCTCGGCGCAGCATTCCACGCGCCCTCCTCCAGCACGGAAGATCTTCACTGCGAGTGTGGCATCTCCGTCATACTTGCAGGCAAGATATTGCCCCCGAGTCAGGCGGCGGGAGCGGGCGAATGACTTCCACCCCTGACCAAGGAGCATAAATTCATCGACGGTGTATTCCACCGAGATCCAGGAAGGGCCGTTAGGACAGCCTTCCACCTGCAGCGACAAGCCCATAGGCTTTTTGCTTTCCATCGCCATCGCAAAGGAATCCAGAAGGTCAATCCGGCAATGGATCTTGCGGCGCAGATCCAGGATGAACTCGAAAGGCGCGAAGCTCGTGTGGACTGCAGCCCGTGGGGGCGGAGAAGGAGTTCTTCCGCGCCTCACGGTCCCTCTACCTCCACCGCCTCGCTTCGCTCGCCCTCTTGAGGTGGTTCTTCCGCGGCCACCGGAGCTCTTCTCCGTCGGGGCCGAAGCACGAGGACGTCCCACTCCTCTCTTCCCTCTCGCCATTGGAGCTGTTGGCCTGGGAAGGGAGGGATGGATCAAGGAAGAAGAAGATGGGGACTTGCGAGGCGTTCGTCTGCTTTTATAGCGTGCAGTGCTTTTCTCTCTCCTGTCGTCTTCACAACTTCTCCGCGGCAGGAATCGAGGAGGCAAACACAGTTATTCCCCCAAGCGGAATAACTCCAAGACCATCACGATGGCTGATGGACCGAAGCAAGGAAAGCGAGGCGCCGGGTACCCACTTTGGCCAACTCTTTGGCCATAGCCCCGGCAGCAGCTGAAGCAAGAGCCGCCGGGACCATGCCCGAGGGCTACTGTCGCAGCAGTGGAACATGGGGTTCCCCTGATGCTGCCAAAGTGGGTCCTCCATCGGGGCCCACCAAGAAGACGGACAAGGCAAGGAGTCAAGTACAACAGATGAGTTAGCCCATCTGCCCCAAGGAAACCCGACAAGTTCGATAGCAAGGCTCTGCGGCTAAGGACCAGGCGACCTTCCGGGGTCACCCCCTCGGCCGGAGTACAAGGCGGGATACCCGCGGGTCCGTGCGCCCGGCAGGAGGTCAGGCGCACCCCCGGGTCCTCCATCCGTACCACCGAGAGGATAAGATCGCCAGCTCGCCGGAAGCTGATAGAAGACTTGGGCGCCAAGATGAAGGCCGCGCCCTGGTGACGTTGCCACGAGCGTAGTTGGTGGGGCGGACAGGCTTTGTCCGTCCCACCATTTCCAAGGGCGGACGACCACGCCGCCCTCCGGAGAATGCTTGGAGGAGAGGGCGCCACGTCTCCTCCAAGGACCGCCGAGGGGTTTTCCCGCCGAGACCCTTCACGTCTCTCGCGTGCCCATGTCGGATCCCCTTAGCCTATAAAAGGAGGACCATGTGAAAGGACAATGATGTCGCCTAGAGGGGGGTGAATAGGCGATTAAAACTTTTCCGGTTTAGGCTTGCTAATTGCGGAATAAAACTAGGTGTTTAAATTAACAAGCCAACAACCTAAATAAACTAGGCTCACCTATGTGCACCAACAACTTATGCTAAGCAAGACAAGCAACAAGGTGATAGCAATATAGGATACTTCAAGCACGAAGGCTATCACAATGTAAATTGCATAAGTAAAGAGGCTCGGGTATAGAAATAACCAAGGCACGTGGAGACGAGGATGTATTCCCGAGTTCCTCCTTGTTAAGGGAGTACGTCTCGTTGGAGAGGTGTGAACCGACACAACGGTTCAACAACCACAAAGGTTTCACCTTCTTCTCCGATGAACTGCACCACAAAGGTTTGGTTCACCTTCCACTATCGGTATTCCTTCGAGGCGGAATCCGGAGCCTTTCAACAACAATCCGGGGCACAACCCACAATGGGATTGGGGGCTCCCGAACGGCTTTCAACAACAATCCGAGGCACAACCCACAAAGGGATTGGGGGCTCCCGAACGGCTTCAAGTGACCACACAAGGGTCCAACCACCACAAAGGCGTCTAGGGTCCAAGGACCCAAGAGTAACAAGCTCACAAACTTTCAACTTCCACGAATCCTCGTGGAGAGCACACCGATGCACCAAATGCAAAAGGCAAGAGCACAAGTGCTCAAATCCTTCACTCTCAAATTCCAACAAAGCAACAAATGCTAATGGAGGAATAAGAGAGGAAGAACAAAGAGGAGATGCACCAAGAACTCCAAGATCAAGATCTACTATGTTCCCCTCACTTAGAGGAGAGATCGATCGGTGAAAACGTAGATCAAGATCACCTCTCACTATCCCTCAAATATGAGCAAAAACCATGGGAGGGATTGAGAGGAAGAGCAAGCTTTCAAAGAGCAACAATGGAGGAGAGAGGAGAGGAAAACTTGCTCTAGTGTTGTGTAAAGAACAAATGGGGAAGAAGACTCCTTTTTATATGTTCTGTGAAAAAATAACCGTTGGAAAGGAGCCGGCCGAGCAGCTGAGTGGGCCGGCCTTGGCTGGCCTGGGAGCTGGCCGTGTGGCTGAGAGAACCAGCCAGGGGGCCGGCCCTGGCTGGCCTGGGAGCAGGCCGTGCGGCAGAGTGAACCAGCCAGGGGGCCAGCCTTGGCTGGCCTGGGAGCTGGCGGCCTGGCAGAGCCAGCCAGCCCTGGAGCCGGCCTTGGCTGGCCTGGGGGCTGGCCACCCCGCTAAGCCGGCCAGCCCTGGAGCCGGCCTAGGCTGGCCTGGGGGCTGGCCACCAAGAACCCGACACGGAAACGATCATAACTTGAACATCCGGACTCCGTTTTCGACATTCTTGGGCTCGTTGGAATCGCAACGAAGAGCTCTACAAGATCATGCAGAGAAACATCATAGTTCAACAATGGATGATAAAACCAAATGGGTAAAGGTTAGACCTCTCGATAAAAGAACAACCGATAAAACCTCCAAACCAAACCGCAATATGTTTCTCATCTGGACTCCGTTTTCTATGATCTTGGGCTTGTTATAAGATACTCACAAGCTCTACAAGATTATGCATAGAAACATCATAGTCCATCATGTGAGGAGGAAATCAAATGTAGAGAGGTAAACCTCTCTATAAAAATATGAACCGGCAAAACCTCCAAAACCGAAAACGCAACAAGTTTTCAATACGAAATCCGTTTTTGGTAAACTAGAGCTTGGTATGGAGATGAACACAAGCTCTAAATTCTCTCATGAATAAAAGCCAAATAAGAACCAAGAAAGATGATATGCCAAGTATGCAAAGGTTTGAGCTCTCCACAAAGATGCGATCAAGTTACTCACTTGAGAGCCCCTCTTGATAGTACGCCGTCTATCCTATAACCCGGTCTCCAAACTAAGAACATGAGACCGGTAAAATAGAAACCCTATCAAGATCATACCTTTGCCTTGCGCATTCCACTTGAGCTCGATGATGACGATCTTGACTCTCTCAAGTTGGAACACCTTTCTTGATTGTGCTTGCTAGCACATGCTTGATGAAGACTTCTCCAAATACTCCCCCAAACACCATTATGGGAGAGCCTCGCTAAGCTCCGTTTCACAAAGATGATGTCTTGAATCCTTCAAGACATACTTGCAAAATGCTCCACTCTACACATGACCATTCTTCATATAAACCCTTGAATAGAGCATTGATCATCATGTAATCTGCTAGAGTCCAACACATGAACTCCAATCTTCTTCATGGACAAGATCTATAAAGATATCTCAATGCAAACATTAGTCCATAAGGATTGTCATTAATTACCAAAACCACGCATGGGGCAACACATGCCCTTTCAATCTCCCCCATTTTGGTAATTGATGACAATCCCTTTACGAGGGTTTATATAATGAATTAAGTAACCATGCAACACAAAGAGCAAGGATACAAGAGCAAGAAAGGCAAATGCTTAAGAACGAAGCTCAAGCATAAAACCAACTCCCTTAAACCCTCTAAACTTCTCCCCCATTGGCATCGATTGCCGAAATGGGAGGAAAAATTTAGAAGGCCAATATAGGAAGAGCTCCCCCATAATGTGTGCATTCTCATAATATGAGTGAAATCAAATGCACATATCCAATGACGAATATATGGAGGGAGATCAAACTATATTGAAGATCCAAAATTGCAAAAGAATATCAAGGAGAAAGGTACTTCGACGAAAGAGCAAGCAACCAAAAGGATCCGAAGAAGTGTTCTAAAAATCAAGAGGGAATCCCCAAGGTACGTGCACAAAGTAGGATTTTCATTTTAATATGTTGTGCACAACATGGAATCCTCACTCCCTCCTAGATAATTTTGAACACAAACAAAAGTGTAGCAAATAGGTCCACAAGCAAATTAAGATACAAAAGTATACAAATGAAACAAAGCTTGTGCCTTTTAGAAACCACCAAAGAAACAAAAAGCAATAAGAGGTGGTCACTAAAGAATTGGAATACCAATTAAAGATGTAACTATTCTCATGTGTATAAGTTTCTAAGTAGACCCAATCACGAAGATATAAGTCCACAAATAAACATGCACACACAAAATAGATACAACGGTGAAGAACATGATATCCAAGCGGAAGTCATATATATCATAAGATCATTGCTTAAAAGCATAGCACAAAGCTCAATTTTATCTTAAAGGATATAGATGAACTTCCAACACAATCTCATCATAGCATCAAAAATATCCACAAGGGAAAATGAAAGTGGGATGCTCCGAGAAAGATAACAAGTATCGCAAAAGGCAAATGATTTTGAAAAGCATCAATATTGCATATGTGAGACATAGAGTAGAAAGTGCTAGATTAACATATATGGGATTGATGAATCATGAAAATGATTATATATATTCCCCTTGATATGTAATCATCCCGGCTTGCCCACATTTGCAACAAAGTTGTTTTGCAAGAACCAAATGAATTGCAACAAGAGATTCATGCCATGAAACAACCTACACAAGGTTGAAAGCTAGAAAAGTATGCATGAGGTAGATACTTGTTACCGAGATAGCATTGGTGATGTAGAAGATAAGAGTTCATGATCATCCGAGCTTGGCTCCAATAAGCACATGGTGATACACCTTCCTTGTAAATGAGACAAGCTTCCAATGCATCTCCAATGTACCTAAAACAAATTCAAGTACAAAATGGTACCCAAACTCATTGGGTCCAAAGTAGTTAGAGCAACTACAATACATAGGACAAACTCCACATAAATATGTGCATATTGATATGAAATTGAATTTCATGCACATCTTAGCCATTTAGGATTTGATGGAGTTTATCCTATATATTGGATCAACGAAAGTAAGCATGCCATAAGATATCATATAGTAAATATGCATGCACAAGACTTTCAAGAACCAAAAGAGATACAATTTGGACAAAACACCAATTAAACCAAGAAAGCACACACAAGTGTGACAAGAAAAAAATTGTCCAAATTATATCAAAAACCAAATCAACACATGATTGAAGATACCAAATGAAAAAAGAAACCAATTGATGAAAATACATCAAAATAAACCAAACCCTCTACACTTTCATGATGGCACAAAGTACCAAGACGAAAATGTTTGTCTTCCAAAGAGACACGTCATCGGGATCAAATACCAATTGAACACAACTAATGTTCAAAAGCATATAGGATGCTCCCCCAAGATTTGTGCATTATTTATGATCTTGCATTTGAATACAAAATGCACACAAATGGGATCATCACTCTCCATACATATTATTCAAACACTAGTCATGTTCAAGGAAAGCAATAAGATGCAAAACCAATTTAAAGAATGATGTTCTACTCAATGTAGGATAGCTTCCCAAGAATGGGATCATTGCTTTTCCTAACACAAGAAAGCACAAAGCAATTTTGAGTAGAGCAACAAGGATCCAAAAGATACAAGGAAGACAAGTGAGAGTTAGATCAAAACAAATCCTTGGCAACAAAAATAAGGCAAATTCAAAGCAAAACCAAAGTGAAGATGGTCTACAAATTTCACCACAATTAGTATCACTTGTCAAGGACAAGGAGTATATAGAGATATTTCTCGGTGGTATATAGAAATGATATTGAAGACCAATTCACAACAAATAAGCATATGGCAAAAGGATAAGATTTAAAGGCCAAAGCTTAATAAATAGATATTCTTGATAGCTTCAAGTATTCACGCGATCATGCAAAGCCACTACAAAGAGTAGCTTGAAGCAATCGATTTCCCAAAAGGATATGCGAACATATTTGGGGAAAACCGTACCAAGAATGTCCATCACAAACAAGATCCAAAAGAGTGATTAAACAAAATCATTTTACCAAAGATGGAACTTGTTTGAGCAACATGCCACATAGGAATAAGATTAATAACAAATCAATTCTAGGTGGCAATACCTCACATGTTCACATTTTCTAGGTTTGTAATATGCACATAGCTTATTACTCCCCCATAATGTGATAATCCAAATTTTCTTAAAACAAGAGGCAAACAAAACCAACTAGAGATAATTAATGGACATTATAGAATTTGAATTTCTCATGAGCAAGACATACCACATAGAGAATAGATAATATAGATGTATCATCACTAAGTGGTATTCCTCATGTACACACATTTTTAGGATTGTGAAGTGCACGAAGCATATCACTCCCAAAATGGAATAGTCCATTAATCTCTCAAAGAGAGCCAACAAGATAAGATATCAAATAAAAGCAATAAGGCTCAAACAAGTAAATGGTGTGCAAACCAAATACACATACTTGATTACTCAAGATAAGTAAGTAGAGAGCACAACACATACAAACACTAGCAAGGTACAAAACCTAACACATGCAAGGGTGCAAGCAACTTTCAATATATATGATTTAAATAAAAGTTACCGCAAGGAGGAACATTGGATATGAGATAGAACAATATAATCCAAATGACTTGACTTGAGATAATATAATTGATGAAGATCCCTTAATTCTTCATGAATAGCCAAGTCTCCAATGCCCTCCAACAACACCTATTGATCAAGTTTTAGCTTGTTGGTCCCCAACCAAGTTGGGTCCTAAGAGGTTAGTCACAATAGGTTTGGCAACCCAAATGGTTCTTTTCTTGACACCACTTTGAGTACCAACATATTTGGCAAACACATTGCCAACCTTATCCTTCCGAAGAGAATAATCATCATCAATAATAATGGGGTTGGATAAGGTACCATTTGTGCATGAAGAAGCAAGTGACCCTTCTCACGGCATAGGTAGCAACATCTACTTCCTCCTCTCTTCTTAGTTGGAGTCTTGACTTGAGGAGGGGTAGCTTGATTCTTCTTGGGAAGAGGCCGTTCTTCAACTTGAGGAACTTGAGTTTGAACTTGAGGCTTCTTCCCTTGTTGCTTCTCACTAAGAGCTTCTTCTTCAAAGGGCAAGATCTAACATGGTGCCCTTCAACTTTGCACTTGAAGCAAACAATCTTGGCCGAATCTTTAACTTGTTCTTGGCCCTTTTCTTCTTGTTGAACTTGGACTTGTTCTTGATATTGGAGTTGAATCCAAGTCCACTCTTGTCATTGGGGCGTCTTTGAACACTCAACATATTGTCAAGTGTAGAATCCCCAACATGACGCTTTTCCAAGTCTTTCTTCAAAGAAGTGACTTGGGCCTTGAGCTCATTTAATTCCTCTACATGGTTAGTATCAACAAAAACACTAGAGGAAGTAGAGCTTCATTGTTAGAGCAACAAGGCATAGAAAGTAATTCATCACAAGATGTAGCAATATTGTGAGTGGATGAATCACTAGGACTAGCACATGGCAATAAGCATTTTAGTAGAAGTTGTGCCATTGTCCACATGAGGCTCACAAGATGTTACCTTTGTAGTGATAGCCTCATGAGCTAACTTTAGCCTAGCATAGGATGCTAGAAGATCATCATTAGAGCTAGATAGCTTTTCATGACTTTCTTCCAATTTCCTATACTTGCTAGTTAGCAACTCAAGTTGAGCCCTTAGCTCAACATTCTCCTTCAAAATAGATGCTTCACAAGAAGTGGAGTTAGTAGCACAAGCATCATCAATATTAGAAATGGAAGAAGACAACTTGGCAAGCTCATCATTTTTAGATAGTTGAGTTTGGAGTTGATCATGAGACTTGATAAGGAGAGAGTGTTCACTTTCTAAAGCCTTGTGGCTTTGTCAAGTCTCTCTATATCCTCAATTAGTCTAGCATTGCCAACACCAAATTCAACTTTTTCCTTTTTAAGCACTTTATATTTAGCAATAGCATGATCTCTTTCCTTAATGATTTTAGCAATAATAAGATCATTTGATTCATCAAGAGATTCAAGTTTCTCTCAAGAGACACTCGAAGCTCTTGCTCTTCCTCAAGGGCATTCATTAAGGATGCCTTTTCATCGGCATCCTCTCTCTCAATTTGACATTTCTCGAGAAATTGAGTTTCCAAGTCCTCAATGATTTCCCTACTCTTAATAGCATAAACAATGATTTCACTTAGAGGAGGGATAGCTTTGCTACCTTTGGGAGAGCACCAAATACCATCTCACCCTTCTTTGTTATGGATTCAACATCCATAAGCGCTCCATGAGAATCCTCATCCACATCATCACAATTTGGATTTGAGGTAGGAGAACCTTTGAATCCTTAGCCATAAGGCAAAATGAGTAATGGACAAAGATGGTGAAGAGATACTTGAAGCACCATTGAGATCCACGTCTTGTTCCAACAAATGTTGGGATTCCTCTACATTGTTAGCCACACAAGAAATAGAGGATATGGAAGTATTGTTTTCATGGCAACAAGACGAATGAAGCATATCATCATGAGATTTAGTTAAACAACTATTACATGATATGCAAGGACTAGCAACACTAGCATGTAAAACATTTGGAGTGCTAGAAGTGTTTAAGTCCAAAGATAGATCATTGCAATGAGATAGAGATGAAGTATAGTCAATAGAATATTCACCATCAACAAAGCAATTTCTATCACCACTCACCATATCATTACCTTGTGTCAAATCACATGTTGGTGAAGTGGAAGAAGTTGTGAACTCATCACGGCCGGAGGTGGAGGGAGAACAATCATCCTCAATAATATTGGACACTTCATATTTATCTTGAAGCTTGGTCCATAGCTCATGAGCGTTCCGAAAAGGCATGATTGATGCAAGAACTACATCGCTCAAAACACATAGACAATTAGATACACGAGTATCGAGATAAGAGTTTTCCTCATCCTCTAAAGATAACTTTTGGGAATCCTTTGGAGGAGAAAAACCCATATCTACAATTCTCTTAAAATTTGGGTTTATGTCCCTAAGAAGGTTAAGCATGCGAATTTTCCAAACATCATAATTTGTGCCATCGAATATAAGAGTGGGATCGTGCACTAATTCTCTATACGACATCTTTACTCTCTAGGCGGTAAAGCCCAAAAAGAGAGCCCAGGCTCTGATACCAATTGAAAGGACAAGGATGTCGCCTAGAGGGGGGTGAATAGGCGATTAAAACTTTTCCGGTTTAGGCTTGCTAATTGCGGAATAAAACTAGGTGTTTAAATTAACAAGCCAACAACCTAAATAAACTAGGCTCACCTATGTGCACCAACAACTTATGCTAAGCAAGACAAGCAACAAGGTGATAGCAATATAGAATACTTCAAGCACGAAGGCTATCACAATGTAAAGTGCATAAGTAAAAGCTCGGGTATAGAAATAACCGAGGCACGCGGAGACGAGGATGTATTCCCGAGTTCCTCCTTGTTAAGGGAGTACGTCTCGTTGGAGAGGTGTGAACCACACAATGGTTCAACAACCACAAAGGTTTCACCTTCTTCTCCGATGAACCGCACCACAAAGGTTTGGTTCACCTTCCACTATCGGTATTCCTTCGAGGCGGAAATCCGGAGCCTTTCAACAACAATCCGGGGCACAACCCACAATGGGATTGGGGGCTCCCGAACGGCTTTCAACAACAATCCGAGGCACAACCCACAAAGGGATTGGGGGCTCCCGAACGGCTTCAAGTGACCACACAAGGGTCCAACCACCACAAAGGCGTCTAGGTTCCAAGGACCCAAGAGTAACAAGCTCACAAACTTTCAACTTCCACGAATCCTCGTGGAGAGCACACCGATGCACCAAATGCAAAAGGCAAGAGCACAAGTGCTCAAATCCTTCACTCTCAAATTCCAACAAAGCAACAAATGCTTATGGGGGAATAAGAGAGGAAGAACAAAGAGGAGATGCACCAAGAACTCCAAGATCAAGATCTACTAGTGATGTAGATTGTGTTTGCCCGATCTTTCACCGCAAGAACCACCGGATAACTATTTTTCCAATCACGGGAGCAATCCGCGCAACCTGAAGAACGAGAGAACGAATCCCACGGCGAGCAACGAGATGATGAACACCACGCCTCACGCCAAGCTCGACAACCCTTGACAGATTCAAGGACCTTCTCGCCACGCACGAACACTCTTGACAGATTCAAGAACTCTCATGCCTCAATTTATTGGATAACTAACGAACGTCCGAGACGCCGTCACGCCGGTCCCTTGGGACGGAGGCAACCTTGAACTTTTAGTTCTACATGATTTTCAACTCCCCTAATATTGTGACACCCCCTTTGTTTATATAGGAGACAAAGGGGTAGGGGTCGCCGAACAAAACCCTAACCGACTCGAACTCCTAAACCTAGTTGGACTCAAACCGATACAAACCGACCCATGGCGGGTTCGGCCTAACATGGCACGCAGGACTAGTTAACACTACCTTAGACTTTTACATATCATTTAAATATGTCCTAGCGTGTCAACCAACCAACACGATGCCGACGATGCCCTCATCATCCTCCCCTTCTTAGAGAGGCGTTGTCCTCAACGCCGGAAGGTCTTCTCCAGCGCTTGTGGCGTCAAATCAGCAATATCGCCACACTTCTTCTACCACCTCAAGTTTTCGCTGGCCTGCCACACCACATCCTCCCTCTCGGCGAGCTAGACTTGTTCTTGGCGCCCTCCATGTTTGGCACCACCAACCTGATTGAGACACACAACTTTCGGACTGCACATGTAAACGCACCACACAAATCACCCCAAACACAACAAGACAAATTCTTGTACACCAAGGGTCCAAATAAGCTGAATACGTCTGCGAATGCAATCTGAAATTGTTGAAATAAACTTGACACATCACCCAAAACAAACAACACAAATTGTTGCATGCCAATGATCTAAATGGATAGAGTTTACCACATCTTCGAATTGAAAACGGGTGTCTCCTTTTTTTTTCCTTCTTTCTGTCCCTCTCTTTTTCTTTCTCGCTGCACCAAATATTGCTCCGATCCGTATAGTACAACAATTGTCACGCACATGCATGACCAACGAATCTTCCCTTGCCTTGTACCAATCCGGATCAAGCTCTTTTTTTTTCACGCTTGCACGCAGAAACTGAAGAGAAAATTCGGATCTGATTGTACCAAATCTGCACTTTCCTTTTTTTTTTTATGCTGCACCAGAAACGAATTAAACCAGCCTTTAATTCCCGTCCTTTCTTTTAGCACTTTCCTTCCTTTCCGTCCCTTGCTTAGACTCCAAATTGTAGCAAATCTGAAACCGGTCTGCACCTTCCTTATCTTTCCTCATAAAAATCCCACCAATATTGGAACTTACTTCAGCCAAACGCAAACTAATCCGATCTCTCTCCTTTTTTTTAATAACTTCCTTTCCATCCTTTCTGGCCGGAACTCCACGTTCCAAGGAAAACAAAACCTGCCAAAACTGCGAACAGATTATTTCCTTATCTCTCTTTCTTTTTTTTTCTATCCGTGCAACCCAACTAGGACACTACCTCCAAGGCTCCACACAGCCTAAAAGGTACGATCCTACTTTCCTCTTTTGTTTTCTCCATGCACGAACAAGTACTCCATCCAAAGAATCAAAGACCAATCAGGACTTTAACTGTACACGGCCGGAACTCACGTGACGACAGCCAATAAATCCAATCAGATCTTTTTTTTTAGACTCCACACAGGGAATACGATCTGAACTGTTTTGCTCTTCTTTCCTTGCGTAGCACGCACGGAGGAAATCGATCTGGAACTGAAACGCGTCCGTCCTGCTGACTCCACGCGCATCTTCCAATCTATTTCCGATCTCTAATACGAAGAATAAAAACAATCGCACCAACTCTAACTCGTCGAGTTGCAATTCCATGCCAACTCGTTGTCTTCCACCTCCAAACAATTCCAGCAAAACAGACCTACCAATCCTTGCAGACCTGCAGACCGATCTTCAATTGGACGAACTCACTCGCGGTGATTAACCTGGCGCTCTGATACCAGATGATGTAGATTGTGTTTGCCCGATCTCTCACCGCAAGAACCACCGGATAACTATTTTTCCAATCACGGGAGCAATCCGCGCAACCTGAAGAACGAGAGAACGAATCCCACGGCGAGCAACGAGATGATGAACACCACGCCTCACGCCAAGCTCGACAACCCTTGACAGATTCAAGGACCTTCTCGCCACGCACGAACACTCTTGACAGATTCAAGAACTCTCATGACTCAATTTATTGGATAACTAACGAACGTCCGAGACGCCGTCACGCCGGTCCCTTGGGACGGAGGCAACCTTGAACTTTTAGTTCTACATGATTTTCAACTCCCCTAATATTGTGACACCCCCTTTGTTTATATAGGAGACAAAGGGGTAGGGGTCGCCGAACAAAACCCTAACCGACTCGAACTCCTAAACCTAGTTGGACTCAAACCGATACAAACCGACCCATGGCGGGTTCGGCCTAACATGGCACGCAGGCCTAGTTAACACTACCTTAGACTTTTACATATCATTTAAATATGTCCTAGCGTGTCAACCAACCAACACGATGCCGACGATGCCCTCATCAACTAGGTTCCCCTCACTTAGAGGAGAGATCGATCGGTGAAAACGTAGATCAAGATCACCTCTCACTATCCCTCAAATATGAGCAAAAACCATGGGAGGGATTGAGAGGAAGAGCAAGCTTTCAAAGAGCAACAATGGAGGAGAGAGGAGAGGAAAACTTGCTCTAGTGTTGTGTAAAGAACAAATGGGGAAGAAGACTCCTTTTTATATGTTCTGTGAAAAAATAACCGTTGGAAAGGAGCCGGTCGAGCTGCTGAGTGGGCCGGCCTGGGGGCCGGCCTTGGCTGGCCTGCGAGCTGGTCGTGTGGCTGAGAGAACCAGCCAGGGGGCCGGCCCTGGCTGGCCTGGGAGCTGGCCGCGCGGCAGAGTGAACCAGCCAGGGGGCCAGCCTTGGCTGGCCTGGGAGCTGGCGGCCTGGCAGAGCCGGCCAGCCCTGGAGCCGGCCTTGGCTGGCCTGGGAGCTGGCCACCTGGCAGAGCCGGCCAGCCCTGGAGGCTGGCCTGGGGGCTGGCCACCCAAAACCCGACATGGAAACGATCATAACTTGAACATCCAGACTCCGTTTTCGACATTCTTGGGCTCGTTGGAATCACAACGAAGAGCTTTACAAGATCATGCAGAGAAACATCATAGTTCAACAATGGATGATAAAATCAAATGGGTAAAGGTTAGACCTCTCGATAAAAGAACAACCGATAAAAACTCCAAACCAAACCGCAATATGTTTCTCATCCGGACTCCGTTTTCTATGATCTTGGGCTTGTTATAAGATACTCACAAGCTCTACAAGATTATGCATAGAAACATCATAGTCCATCATGTGAGGAGGAAATCAAATGTAGAGAGGTAAACCTCTCTATAAAAAGATGAACCGGCAAAACCTTCAAAACCGAAAACGCAACAAGTTTTCAATACGAAATCCGTTTTCGGTGAACTAGAGCTTGGTATGGAGATGAACACAAGCTCTAAATTCTCTCATGAATAAAAGCCAAATAAGAACCAAGAAAGATGATATGCCAAGTATGCAAAGGTTTGAGCTCTCCACAAAGATGCGATCAAGTTACTCACTTGAGAGCCCATCTTGATAGTACGCCGTCTATCCTATAACCCGGTCTCCAAACTAAGAACATGAGACCGGTAAAATAGAAACCCTATCAAGATCATATCTTTGCCTTGCGCATTCCACTTGAGCTCGATGATGACGATCTTGACTCTCTCAAGTTGGAACACCTTTCTTGATTGTGCTTGCTAGCACATGCTTGATGAAGACTTCTCCAAATACTCTCCCATACACCATTATGGGAGAGCCTCGCTAAGCTCCGTTTCACAAAGATGATGTCTTGAATCCTTCAAGACATACTTGCAAAATGCTCCACTCTACACATGACCATTCTTCATATAAACCCTTGAATAGAGCATTGATCATCATGTAATCTGCTAGAGTCCAACACATGAACTCCAATCTTCTTCATGGACAAGATCTATAAAGATATCTCAATGCAAACATTAGTCCATAAGGATTGTCTACCTAGGGCAGAGAGAGGTGATCTCCCTAGGGCAGGATCTGCTCTTCGTCTACCTCCGGTCGAAACTCTGCCGGGTTCACCCCAGAACACCTTATACACCACACCATGATGAACCTCTCAATCCAGACATGCAGGAGTAGGGCTTTTAGCCTCCGGGCGGCCTGAACCTGGGTAACTCCGTGTGTCTTTCTGTGTGGTTTGCTCTCTCCCACCGACGAAGAACTTGGCGACCTTGCTCCCGGGTAAGGCGTCTTCTAGCCTCCTTCGTGCCCCTTGCCGAACCTAAAAAGGGGGTACCATCTACTCCCGGTGTCCGTCACCCGAGACACGACACAGGTAAATACTCACTCCTTGCCATAATATAATGCATATGAGATATTTCAAAAGTCAAAGCGTGTGAACTTTGACCAAGTTTATTTAAAAAATTATCTATTTCTATCAGCTTAAAAGTATACCATATGAAACTATATGAGCTTAAAAGTCAAGGTTGGGACGCAACCACACACCGCACTTTGCATCCCTGCTTCCTATTCCGCGACGCTGCAGCCTACCAAACGATATGCACAAATTGTGCTAGCGGTGCGATGCAGGCTGCCAAACGGAGTGCAGAACATGGCCCCGAGGTTGGTCTCGCCAGACCTGCCCTGCACAGTCTAGTCTGGCGGGGCGCAAGAGGAGCAGTAGGCTACCAAACACGCCCTACATTTTGGCAAGAAGGGAGTGTTAAATAGTGTTCCCGCCTTTTGGTCACTTGCAACTTTTAATTTTTTAGATAAAACTCATGTATGATCCAAAAATAGGGAGTTGAAGTACCTATCCTCGGAAAGTTGTAGATGTCCTTGTCAAAAATTGAGTGTTGTATATGTACAATTATGTGGAAATGACAAAATAAGTGCTTGCCAATGTAGTAATAATACGTTGAGTAATATGTTTTCTGGTGAAAAAGTAATTTGTGATGTACAACAAACAAACATCCAAATGATTTGTGTCAATGTTCCAGAAAACACGACATAGGCTCTAACACGAGGTCGGAAGAGACCGAAGACTTACCGAGTTTTGTTCAAGAAAAGTGAGGTGCAAATGTAGCCTTTTGTGTTTCTATGCACGTTGACAATTATCATTTTTAAATTTTATACCTTAAACAAGTTAGGCAGTAGACCTTAATTATAAGAAATAATTAATTAGGTCCTTGAGAATATGATGTCGAATTGAAATCCTTAATGTATTTAGAATACTTTTCTTTATACGGGCTGTTTTTGAATATTTACATACGCGTTGTAGAAAAACACCTATGTAATGAGGTTTTAATATAGTTTTCAACTTTGATATTTATATGATAAATACAGTTGATTGGAAATTATGTTTTGTCTTTGCGCTATATAATGATGCTTGATGTGCACGAGAATTAAATTATATGTTAGCCCTGTTGCAATGCATAGGCAATTAACTAGTTCTTCTGAGAAGAGCATCACTCATGGCGTTCAAAATCCGAACGGCAGAAACGTCCAGACGGACAATATTTACATATGCGTTGTAGAAAAACACCTATGTAATGAGGTATTATCTAGTTATGTCAGTTAGCGGTTTTCCTCTTGCGTAAGGAAGAAGGAGCTAATAGGTAGGTTCTGTAGTCTTCTTAAAATGTTACTTTTGGCCGCCTCCAACTATTACTTCTCAACTGCAAGATGACGTGGCTAGTATATATATGAGACACACATTGTTTAGTTGCTTATTTCTTATGTAGGTAGTCTGGATTAGTGGAGCAGGCAAATTAGTACACGCTCGTCAATTCTACAGACCCAAAGCTTGGGTGAAAAATGTAACAACATCCTCGTTGGCTAGCTCTCGCGCTAGGAGGTTCCCCATTTTCTTCGCCTCCTTTGTCTCCGCCCGCCGGAATCTCTCACCATTCCTCTCATCCCTCAGGTCGCCCCGTCTTCCTTCTCCCCCTGGCGCAACCTCATCGCCGAGTACTCCTTCCAGGAGGACGTAGTCACGGGGCTATGTAGCATGGTGCTCCTCACACTCCCTGCTCCCTCTTGTGTCGACCGCATGCCGCTACTCTCAGAAATCACCACTAGACGGTATGAAGGTTCTGCCACATACCTGTTGGAGGAGCTGTCGCACGGGAAATATGGGAGAGAGGGGAGGGGGATGATTAGAGGGCAAGGAGAGGATTGGTTTGGGAGAGATTCGGGAGAAGAGAGCTAGAAGGAGAAAATAAGATAGAAAAGACAACATCAGATTTGAATTAACATAGGAAGAGGGAGAGAGTTCGGAGGGGCAAAAGAAATTGGGGGGGGGGGGGGGGGGGGGGGGGGTGAGTATATCATATGAAAATACTAAAATGGTGTTAATTTTTTCTTCATTTTAGAGTTTTTGCTCTATAATGTTTTTTATACATGGATGGTTGTGTCGTATGAATTTGTTAGTTATAAAATATCGATTTGTGGGATATGAAGAGTCCACCGAAAAAAATGAAATGACAAACTTTTAGACCCTCGTGAAGACACGGAAAAAAAATGAATCTTTCTTAACCGGAGCCTAAAGTGTTACTCCATCCGTTCTAAATTAATTGACTAGGTCTTATCTAAATATGGATGTATCTATACTTGTTTGGTGTCTAGATACATCTATGTGTAACCAAATGTGTGTCAATTAAATCCGAACGGAGTAGGTTAAATCGTACGTGAAATACTATCTCCTCCCCAAAATATATTGCAGGATAGAGACACGAATACACAGTGCACGAAAACAGTGTCGCTCCGTCACTCAATCACACTCTCTCTGACAAGTGTACCCACCAGTTTTTCTTTGGCCCAGCTGTCAGTCTAAAGATCGGCGCCTGGAGAATCCGCACACCAGTACACCACAGCCCGCAGCTCCCCAAGCCTGCCGGGCTTCTTCCCCGACTACGACTCCTCCGCGTCCTCCCCTCCATCTCGCACCCGCCATGGCTCGTCTTCTCCTCGCCGTCCTAGCGCTCCACCTTGCCGCCGCCGTGGTCTCCGCCGCGTCGAGCGCCGCCGGGGCCGGCGCCTTCGACCCCTCCCGCGTCGTCCAGCTCTCGTGGCGACCCAGGTAACGATCCGATCTCCCTTCCCCCTTCACATCCCTCAGAGCCATACGACCCTGACGGCTTTTTCCTTCGTACGCGTGGCGGTTAGGGCGTTCCTCCACAAGGGGTTCCTGTCGGACGCGGAATGCGACCACATGATCGAGCTGGTGAGTGTGGCCTCCGCTCGATCTCCTGTGTCTTGAGGGGGACTTTTTTCTTTGGTTGATTGATTCGATTGTTCTGGCGTGGTATGTAGGCCAAGGATAAGCTTGAGAAGTCTATGGTGGCGGACAACGAATCCGGTAAGAGCGTCCAGAGCGAAGTGCGGACCAGCTCTGGCATGTTCCTCGAGAAGAGGCAGGTCAGCACGAACGCACCCTGTGATTTCATTTTGTTTTTGATTATCTTCCTGTTCCGGGGTTACATTCCTTGGGAGCTTGAATGGTGCCTACTTTAGATCCAGAGCTGATAACCTAGAGACCTACGTACCTAGGTAGGAATTGCTTCTGTATCTACCCTGATGTTGCTAATGGGAGAAATTGGTACACCTGTTACAGAACATTTGATGTTTATATTTGGTATTACAAATCTTAATTTGTCAGGTGGCATTTTGGGTCGTAGAACAAATGGATTGATATTTGGGCAGGATGCTTTTGTTGGTTCCAGAGCCACTGCCATACTCTTGTTAAGATGATATTTTTTCTTATTTATCATTTCCAGAACTCTATGATTAAACTGATACAAAGCTTCCCAGGAGGGCGAATATGTGCTTGCATCGTTTCAGGATCGTATAGATTAATGATTTAGAAGCTCAATATCTATGAGCGGATTAATTAATGAGTATGCCATCACGATTTGTGAGCAGAATGTGTGCAGTTCTTGGTTCACCTAACTACCCGTATGCAATGAACAATAGCATATACTATTTCTTTTGTCAATTTATCAGGTGCAGGTTGCACTTAAAGGTGTATTCTCACAGCTTGGATGGTCAATGCACCAAATCAACGTGAAATTCAAAGAAAATATACATGTATAGCTTAGTCTATGGCTAATATTTTCACTTTCATTGTGTTGAGCGACAAAAATGCGAAAATCCTGACAAATGATAGATCAAAACTAAAGAAATATACAAAATGTTACTATATACAGCTTCTTCTTCTTCTTCTTCTTCTTCTTCTTCTTCTTCTAAGTCTTTTGTCCCAAACAAGTTGGGTAGGCTAGGTATGAAACCCTTTCACGAGGACTTCCCAGGAGGTCACCCATCCTAGTACCACTCTCGCCCAAATGGGTTTCATACCCATAGGACTGGCTAGTTTTTACGTTGGTTTGCCAAGCCTATCACAACCCTTAGATATGAAACCTTTTCACGAGGACTTCCAGGAGGTCACCCATCGTAATACTACTCTCGTCCAAATGGGTTTCATACCCATGGGACTGGCTAGTTTTTACGTTGGCTCGCCAAGCCTATCACAACCCTCCTCCTTTACCCGGGCTTGGGACCGGCTATGCCTAGAAGACGGTGGAGTTGTTACTATATACAACAAGCATATATTTGTTTCTTCTAACACACCTGTAGTTCGAGTTTTAAAGGGTACTAGAGTCTTCACCTAACATCTAACATCATAAATCTTCAATTTCCTAAAGCTAACTTGGTTCCTTAACTGAAGCCGGGTTGGATTGCACCTGATATGTTGGGTTTGTTATTGAGTAAATATCAGGAAAACACAACAATTTGGGTGGAAATTAGATAAAACAATAAGTTTGAAAAAAGAGAATCACTTAAAAACCACTTCTGTGGCATTGAAGCGTAGACAACCCAAATTGGGCGTTTAACGTCTCTTACAGTGTTACTGACCTTTGGCGGAAAGGGACATACGATGTCATGCGGTGATGTAGACAGACCAAGGTAAAGGCGGCACGTACTCCAAGCACATGCTTTTGTATAGGGTCTTCATCGAGCACCTCCTCGAACCTGACCAGGGCTAGTACGGCACCGCACCGCCGTGGCTGTCATCAGGGTGTGCGTGCTCTTTTCCTTATTGCACACCCCTCCTTCCCCTTTTGGAACCGCAAGATCGAGAGCAGCTCCCCTCCCCCTTCTCTTCTCCTGCTCTGGCAGAATGCCGGCTCGTCCATCGTCCAATCTCTCTCGCCCTTAGACTCTTCATTTCCCCTCTAATCCATCATCATGATTGTTACAGGAATGGAGCTTCATGGGAGAAACGCCCCATTCAGCCGTTGCCTGCTGTCATTCGAGCACCTTGCCTCACATCTACCCACTCTCAAGCACCAAATACTCCCACCATCGGCATCGCCTCGCTCTACTGAGCACCCTCTACAACCTGCACTTCATCCGAACACCCTTTTGGCGCCACTGGAAAGCTACTGTGGTGTAGGTGCTGATGTCCTCTGTTTTTCTTGTAGCGACGCCGGCCCCATCTGTCACTGTGTGACTTGCCATGTTCCTGTGCTACTTTGCGTCTTTTTGCCTTGTCAGACCTAACCTTGGGACTCCATTGTTAAGAAAGCAAGAGCCATGAAACATATGGTATTTGTGTATGTGCTTGATTGCCCAGAAGTGGTGGTTAAGTGATATTTTTCCAAAGGTTGGAGTTTTCTGTAACTTTTGCCCCATTACTGTAGTTCCTTGATATTTACCCTTTCTTATTAGTTGTCAAGGCTTCAACTTTCCTGTGCAAGTTTGCTATAGTGTTGAGAGTGACAAACACGAGAAAATTCTGACAACTGATAAATCAAAAGGAAAGAAATATAGAAAACATCTTACTATTTACAACAAACATATACATTTGTTTCTTCTAACACAGCTGGAGTTCAAGTTCTAAAGGGTACTAGTGTCTTCACGTACCATCAGTGGCGGGCCCAGGATTTTTGTAGTGTGTATTCAAAATCTTAGGGGGTAATTTTTTTTGACAATCCAAAGCCTTGTTTCTTCCATGCATAATTGATTATAGCATCATATATTCCTAACCATATAATGTATGGAAGATATGACACAAGTTGACTATAATATCTTGAGCAATAGATTCAGACCATAACTTGAAATTTTTCAACTCAAATAAGTACCAATTGTTCAACATATGAAAGAAGCAACATCTGAAACATATAAAGATAAAAACTAGTAAAATGGAAGGAAAGCTTACACATTAGAGCATCTCCAAAAGGCGCCCAACGCGCCGGCGCCCTAAATTTTTTTTGCAGCGCCAAAATAACCGTTTTAGCGCGCTGGCCGACACTTTTGCTTTAGCAGCCGCGCTAAAATGCTGCGTGAAAACGGGATGGTTTAGCAGACGCGCTAAAATGCCGCGCCGCAAACCTAGATCTACACTCTTTTGCAAAGAAACCAAATCAAAAAAATACAGTAAAATAGACTGCAAATATAGATATATTGATGAACTCGGATGAACAGACGAACACGATTCGATTACACGAACAGGCGAATACGAACACGATTCGATTCGATTTACTACATCCTAAATAACTACATCCTAAACCCTAAACACTCGATTCGATAACTACATCCTAAATAACTACGATTCGATGAACTAGAACTCGGAGTCGGAGGAGAAATCGGAGTCGGGTTGGTGTTCTCCGAAATCTCCTCCTCCAGCGCGAGCCACCTGGGTCGCCGGCGGGCCAGTTGGCGAGGCCTGCCGCCAGTTCCGCCTCCGCCTGCTCCTTCGTTCGGCGGCGCTCTTGCCGCCATTCGTGGCGCTCGGCGCGCCGCTTCGCCTGCTCGGCCGCGCGGGTGTTCCAGAACTCCAGTTCGGCGCGCTCTTCGCGCGGGTGGTTCCGGTACCATTCCTCGACGGCGCGCTGGTCGCGCTCCTCGACCAGGCGGAGCGTCGCGCGGAGGCGGTGCTCGCGCGGTCTTCGGCGCTGACGAGGCGTGGCTCAGGCGCCAGGTTAGCCGCCTCCTGCGCGTCGCGGCAGTCCTGGAAGTTCATCGAGCGGCGCGGGCGGTTGAGCCTCCACGCCGCCGTGTTGTACGCGCGGGCGGCCTCCGTCGCGGTCCCGAACGTCCCGAGGGGGACGCGGCTGTCGCCGGACCGGATCTCGGCGTGAACGTCCCGTTCGGGCGCTCGCGGACGCCGAGGTAGCCGGATTGGGAGCGGCGGCGTGGAGGCATCGTGGCGGGCGGTGGGGATTCCGAGCGGGCGCGGGAGAGAGAGAGCGGTTGGGAGAGGAGGGAGAGACACGTGGGTGAAGCGCGCGCTGGACGCGGGGCGGGTTAAATAGCGCGAAATCTAGCGCTTTGGCCAGCGCGCGCTTCGGTTTTCCGAGCGCGCCCTTTTTTCCCGCGCTTGCTGGAGCGGGCAAAATGGCCCCGCGCACTGGAAAAGGCCGTTATCTACCGCGCGCGGTCCAATTCGCGCGCCTGTTGGAGATGCTCTTACAGATGCTCTTACACAGTAACTTTTCGATTCTTCAGTGCTTGAAAACTGGTGATGATGTCCTCATCTTTTGAATTTCAGACCAAAAACAACCTCTGCAATGTGAGCAACAAAAACTAAATTTAGGTCTTATGAATTTTGGACCAAATTCATGTGAATTTTTTACTGAATCTCTACATCACCTCAAGTTCCGAGAAGACAAAGCAGGAAACTGTGGAAAGAAGAATCAGATAAGGAGCGACGATCGGCGATGAAGAATCAATCTGTGCAGCCGTCCTGACCTGAACGTGGAGCAGGAGCCAAGGACGAAGAGATTCGAGGAGGGCGGCCTGCCGCCGTGCCGCGTCGATGCCGGAAATCTGCCATCGCCCGTCACGGTCCATCTCCTGTCTGGTTTACTCTAGGGCTGGACGTTGTTCCGTGGTTCAATTTGGGGATCGGTTGATCGGAAAATCTGTCTGGTTTACTCTAGGGCTGGACGTTGTTCCGTGGTTCAATTTGGGGATCGGTTGATCGGAAAATTTCGAGGAGGTGATCGATCAATCGAACGGACACGGAAACTGGCTCCACTAGCTTTTTTTGACGATCCCTGGCTGCGCTAGCGTCTAGGATGGGCCTAATAGAGGAGGAGGTGGGCTTGTAGTTGTGGCCCAACATCACTGTCATTTGACTCATTTCCGTATTTTTTTCATATATATGTGTATTATAGACTGTATAAACCTACTTTTTTGCTCAAAAATTTGGGTATTGAACTGAATACCTTCGAATTGAACTAGGCCCGCCCCTGCGTACCATCATTAATCTTCAAATTTATGAAGTTGAATTAGTTCCTTAACTGAATTCCAGTTGCATTGCACCTGATCTGTTGCGTTTTTATTGAGTAAATATCAAGAAACCACAATAATTTAAGCGAAGGTTACATAAAAGAGTAATTTTAGAAAATTCACTTATCACTTCTGGGGCATCGTAAAATAGACAACCTAAATCCCATGTTTCACGGTTCTTGTCAGCATTTGTGACCTTTGGGCTTACAGTTAGGTCTGACAAGGCAAAATGACGCACGGCGGCATGCAATTTCATGCGGTGATTTTGGGCAATGTCGGCACGTCATCCAAGCACCTGTCTTCGTATAGGATCTTTGTCGAGCCCTCGTCCCCTCGTCCCCTCCTTTCCCTGTTAGAACCACAAGATCGAGAGCAGCTTCCCTTTCCCTTCTCTTCTCCAGGTCTGGCGGAATGGCCAACACTGTTCTATAAAATTCAGCCACTCCTGTGAGCTATCATCCAATCTTCTCCACCCTTAGACTCCTCATTTCCCTTCTAATCCATCATCGTGATCGATAACAGGAACAGAGCTTCATGGAAGGATTGCCCAATTCAGCCGTTGCCTGATGGCATTTTTTAGCACCCTCACTTCACATCTGGCCACTCTTGAGCACCGAATACTCCCACCATCAGTTACCCCTCGCTCTACCGAAAACCCTAGTACCGCCAGCAATTCATCCTAACACCCCGTTTAGTGCCGCTGGCAAGCCACTCTGATGAGGGTACCACGTATCTCTGTATTTCCTGTGGCGGCTGAAATGCTGGCCCCGTCTGTCAGTGTGTGACATGGCATGCCGTGTGCAAGTGTATGTCTTTTTTCCTTGTCAGACATAATGTGTGGACTCCACTGGTCAGACAATCTGTCACGAGCTGTAAAATGCATGACATTTTGGTTGTATGTGCGTGGTTGCCCCTGAAGTGGTTAAGTGGTTTTTTTGCTCCAGAAGTTTTAGTTTGTAACTTTTGCCCCAATTGACCCTTCCTTATTATGTGTCACGGCTTCAACTATCATATGTTGCCAATGTTGACTGCGCTATAATCCGCAAAGCACAGATTTATTCATCTAGGTAAAGGTTGTTTCTTTGCTGGTTGCTTTATTCTATTATGCATTTCATCTCCATACACATCTGACATATGGATTCTGGACGACCATTTGCAAAAACAATCTTGCTTGTTTCTGGATCTTAAAAATGGGTGATAAACTTCAATTTAATTGGATGGCATATGCTCCTTGTCTGTGGTATATGATGGTTTAATTGAAAGTGATTCAGCATAGTTCGTGCCCCTGAAGCTATTTCACATTATTGGTTTTCATTAGATGTGTCCCCTCAACAAGTTCTATTCAGCCATATTTGGATTATGCCATTACCGATTAGCAGAGTTATCTTGTCGATGTTTACCACCATCGTGCTTTGTTGAGGTGATTGTTTTAAGCATATACTTTTCAACGTTAATTGGATAGCAGATGCTCCTTGATGAGGTGCTTGTTTGTTTGCATTGACTTTATGGGGTTTCAGTCCAATATCTGAGTCATCACCTTATTTTTCTGCTTGTGTTTGCTTAGGACTTAACTGCTCATCATGTTCAACACCACTGTTTTGTATACAATTTCATCCGTCTGTTGCTATCTTGTAGACAGTGCCAACTACCTAGTCAGACTTACTGGACATATGTGAGCTTTAGTGATGGCCATTGTCAAGCTTGCAATTGCAAATGTTTTGGTCTTAACTCTTTAACATATGAACCTGAGTTATTGAGTGCTGTAGTGTTGGTTCATGTTCAATACTCCAAATATGTGTGTGCACAAGCACAAGCACATGCGATGGATATTCCTTTCTGGATGAAAGGCCACGTTAGAGCTAGTTCGGTTATAAGTCAGTTGAATTATAGTAAGTTATCTTGCTTGTTAGCATATATTTACATCTATGTGTGCCATGGCACATATGGAATTAAGGCATATCTTCTGGTAATTACCTCAGTACAAAGTACAACGTGTAACATCAGTATATTAACTAAACTAATCATTTGGCAGGATGAAGTAGTAGCAAGGATAGAGGAGAGGATTGCTGCTTGGACTTTTATACCATCAGGTACCTTAATTTAATATATCCATTACATGTTATGTTTTTGTGTTTTTTCAGTAGTCAATAATAGTATTTCAATTATGCCCATGCACAGAGAATGGCGAGTCCATTCAAATACTACATTACAAGAATGGCGAGAAGTATGAACCACACTATGATTACTTCCATGACAAAAATAACCAAGCCCTGGGGGGTCATCGAATTGCGACTGTGCTCATGTACCTATCCAATATTGAGAAGGGCGGAGAGACCATCTTCCCCAACGCAGAGGTAATTTGCCGGCGCTCCCTTCAACTGTCTTAGGTCTCCTATGCACTAAGTCACGTATTGTGCAGGGGAAGTTAACACAACACAAGGATGAGACGGCATCTGAGTGTGCTAAAAATGGATACGCAGGTAAAATACTTTTGAGATCCTTTTTCACTTGATTTCGGAACATTTCCCCTGTGCCCCTTTTTGGCATGATTGCGTCAATGTGCATATCTTATTAGTTTGCATATCTTACTGGTATCCTATACAATGACAGTTCACTTCATTGTGAAACTTAAATGTGGACTGTCCTCTGCAGTAAAGCCCGTAAAAGGTGATGCCCTGCTGTTCTTCAGCCTCCACCCCGATGCAACGACAGATCCTGACAGCTTGCATGGGAGCTGCCCCGTAATCGAAGGCCAGAAGTGGTCCGCGACGAAATGGATCCATGTGAGGTCGTTCGAGAACCCTGGCAAGCATGGAGTTTCCGCTGATGGGTGCGAGGATGAGAACGTCCTGTGTGCGCAGTGGGCGGCAGTGGGGGAGTGTACCAAGAATCCTAACTATATGGTGGGCACCAAGGAAGCACCTGGCTTCTGCAGGAAGAGCTGCAACCTATGCGCACCATATAGTTAATTAAACCATCCATCCATCGTCCTGATACGCAACACAGCATGGATGAATTATTGACCCAGTACTAGGTCGAGGGTTGTATATGACTGCTCATGGATAGCATGTGTGACCTAGAATGAATTCAAATACTCTACAAGACCTATCATCTATTGTCTTCCTTTGAAGAAATTGCAGCGGGAGAAAGAACACTTGTCCTCCTGTCCAAACTTTCGGCTAATTAGTAATTTACCCGTTTTAGCCGAGCCACCAAATTAATGACAACGGATCGAGCAATCTTGTTCCCTTCAGTTAGTGCTGTGGACTTGTCGCCTTGGAACTCAACGTCGTTCTATGTTGTTCTGGAGGACAAGAAAACAAAATTGTAGCACAAAAGGGAAAAGAAAATGATCTGATCTGATCTGGTCTTGTTGATGTTGTTTACTTGTTGAGCTGTTGGTTGGCTCTGAGTGGGACGGAATCTACCAAACGGAATAACTTTGCTTTTATGTCCTGAGCTGTTGCCTGCAGGTAGATGCACGTTGCTGACAGGCGCAAGAATAATTCCCTGTCCCCTCAATTCAACTCCCCGCTGGGTACAATTGCAACATTGCTCGGAGAAGAGTAATCACAAAGAGGAGATAGTTACTGCCAATGCATATGCACACCAACACAAGCAAATCAATAAAATATGGATATGGTAGAATACATCATTTTTTTTAGAGAGCTTTTTGGTGGACGTCGACGACGCCGTCGTTGCCAGCTAGGGCCCGGTACTTGTCCTTCCTGGTGAAGCTGGTGCACTCGTACGAGAGTGTGGCGGCGATGAGCCTCTGGATGTAGTTGGCCACCTCATGGCTGGGCCTGCCGCCGGCGCCGCAGGTGAGCTCGGACGGCAGCTTGCTAAGGAACGTGACTGTATACACCGGGCTGGGGTTCATGAAGAAGTAGAAAGGATCCATCCCCTTCCACCCCCTCGCCGTATTCCCGTGGAACATGCCCATCCGGCTCTCCATCGCCACGGGGACCACCTCGTCGGTGAGCTCCGCGAACAGCGCCGAGAACCGAAGCAGGAACGGCTCCCTGGACGTGGTCCCTTCGGGGCAGATGGCGAGGTCGCCTTCCTGCAGTAGCCTCTTGATCATGTCCGCGTCTGTGGCGCGGTCGCGGCTCAGGCGCACGGTCCGGATCGGCGAGAGGAGCTCGGAGAGCCTTGACAGCGAGTAGGTGACGGCGGCGACGGGCCGACCGAGCGCCGCGGAGAGGAAGATGGGGTCAAGCAGCGTGCGGTGCGAGCATGCAAAGAGCACGCCGGTACGCCCGCTGCCGGCGCGCGGCGGGGGGTTGCCCCTGACCACGACGCGCACGCCCAGTGCCCAGAAGGCGTAGTAGACCCACGGCATGGGCAGCAGCGCCCCCGCGGCGATGCGGAGGCAGGCCAGAACCAGGCCCGCCGGGAGCCACAGCACGATGAGCAGCGCGGCAAGCGGAGTCGGGCGGAGCGCCAGCCGGCCGTCGTGGAAGATGACCTGCCTCGATAGCTGGTCCATGGGCACGGCCTCCACCGGCGCCGACGGTACGATGTACGCCTCCTGCATTCCACGAATCATCACACTCGGGCGCCCCCACCATTAATTGCAAAATTAAAGACATGCTCAAGATTACTGTTGATGAGTTAATACTCGTACAGCTACAGTGCGCACTAAACATTGCATTAATCGCATGACGTCGTCCCTGACCCCAGCCGGACGTCTCTAACACACAAACTACTCCCTCAGTCCAACAATAACTGTCTTAAATTTGTCAAAAAGTGGATGTATTTAGACATCAAACATGTATAGATATATCAACTTTTGTGCAAACTTGAGACACTTATTTTGGGACGGAGGGAGTATTTCGGATAGGCATTTCCGCGTAACAACAAACATAACAACAAACACGTACCTATGCCATCACTAATTGTTTTCTGTCCATGCTTAGGGATCCATATTACTGAATAGAATGTATCTAGTACAAAATATGTCTTGGTATCCAATTTCAGCGACAAGTAATATGGATCGGTGTGAGTAGTATGTTCCTGTTTGGAACAGAGGTATTTTAGCAAGACGAAATGAAAAAGGAAAAAAAAAATCCTTACTCCAAAGGAAGAGGCCAGATACTGTTTTTTTTTGGGGAGTATTTTCCTTAATTTGAGCATCTACCCTTACGAGCCAAAACAATGCATCCGCACAAAACACACTACCCTCTAAACTATGAAACTGTGGGGCAAAAGCTTTGCCCCAACCATTTATTAAAAAAAAGATGATCGGTTTATTAGTGGAAGAAATCGAACGAAAACCATACAACAAACACCAACAACATGGAAGGGGCCAACAACACAACTCTCTAAACTATACATCACCAGTAGCAAGAGAGAAGGAGTGCCTAGTCTGGGTCTCGGATAAATTGTTTTAACTTGTAAGCATGCGCTATCTACCAATCTTTGGACTCAACT
Source organism: Poa pratensis (assembly GCA_947311845.1). Classification (NCBI taxonomy): domain Eukaryota; kingdom Viridiplantae; phylum Streptophyta; class Magnoliopsida; order Poales; family Poaceae; genus Poa; species Poa pratensis. The sequence goes on from CAMZMU010000113.1 coordinate 1,209,687, forward strand.
TTGTTTTATCCAACTAGGTGCAACTAACTGTATCTTCCTTCTCATCTACGGAGTAGAACCTTTAATTTTATTTTCTCCTCGTGTGTTTGCTAGTATACTCCTTACGAGTAACACAAAGCCTACTTACCTACTCCCTCCGTTTTTTAATATAAGATGTTTTAGCATTTGTCCACATTCATATATATCTAGATGTATGTTGACATATTTTAGTATGTACGTGCACTCATATTAATATGCATGTAGACAACATATTAAATAGCTAAAACTTCTTATATTTATGCACGGATGGAGTACCAACCTACCAGGTACGCTGGCCGTATAAATGTAATTGATGTTGTGTCGATCCCGCTTTAATTAATCAATGTGCGTAGCGAGGTAGGGGCATGAAAAGACAGGGAATGCCGTGTCTGGTCCTTAACCAGCACGCTCATAACAGCGGGCATGGGAGCCAAGATGTGACCCAACAAACCATACTGTTTGCGTGTAGTTTGTACAGTATAATAGTGGTAGTTAGTTGTTGTTGCTGCTGCTGCTATTGGTAATCTTGAGGTTAGTTGTTACCATATGCATGCAACACAGCAAAACAAGTAAGCAACCAACTAACAATCTTACTGGCACAAGAGAGCGATCTTCCCTTTACGCACCGAGATAAGTAAGTAATTCTGGGCATCCACTGGTTGTAAGCTAAAAATAGCCGCACCATCACTCTGTGTGACTGTTATTGGCGGCGTTCCATCTTATTGTTGTGCCGTTTTGCCAACAAGGGTAAGAACGAAGCGTCTACTGGGCCCACTGTGTTTTTCTTTTTGAGGCTTTTCTTGGTTTACCGTAATACTACTGTATGAATGTCCTATTTATCGTTGATCCGCTTGGATGGCGAGGAGTCCGTAGTTTTTTGCGGTGCCAGTGCCTCCGGTCATTTTCTTGTAAATTTAACCCCTTTCCAATCTTAATGAAAATGACACACAAATCTTTTGCTTGTTCTGGAAACAAATATATGAAGAAACGAAACGGTTTTGTAAATTCAATCAACTAAATAGCACCATTGTGTTTTGGATTTTAAGGCAAGGTACTGATAATTGAACATTATTTTTTCGGCGTCACTTTGCGCTTACACCAACAGCGATGTTTTTACATAGAATTAATTGTGGCACATGCAGAGTAAGAGATGACACCGTATACTGCACTGTCTCTACACATGCGTGATGGCAATGCAGACTCCGTACCGAATGGGCTCGCTTAGCACTTTGATACGGTGTGTCAAAAAAAAAAAAATAGCACTTTGATACGGCAGAGACGCAGACATGGTGTATTTTTGCGGCTAAAGTATCGAAACACTTATAAAAACCGAGTGCTTGTTTCGAACGTGGGGTTTCTTACAAACGAATTACGGTGGTTTCTCTCGAAATTCTGTTTTTGATGTAAATATCCCTACGTTTCAAACGGGCTATAGAGATGCGGATCAACTTTCCTAGGAAAACCTGAACAAGTAGGCAAGATATAGCAGTTTCGTGTGTTAATTAAGTAGATCAACTTTGAAGTTGATTTTGATGTAAATAAAATACTGGAATGCTATATTATGGAGTTGATATTACCGGTGCGATGAAGAATTGAAGTCTGCTTGGTTGATTTCAGTAAGTGATAATAACAGCTAAAAGCAGTAGCTAACCTTGCACAGGCACATAAAAGAGTAGTCCGATCGATGGTCGCCGAGGCCGACGTCCGGCACGTCGCCGTCATCGCCGAAGATCTCGCGCAGCGCCTCGGCCTTGCGTCCACCGACGAGCACGCCACGGTGCAGGTCTACCATGCCGGTGGCGCGTCCGCGCCACGTCGCGAGCTCGGTGCCCGCCACGGCGTCAGCGCCAAGGCACTCCTTCAGGAACGGCTCTGCCATGAGCCGCGGCGTGGCGGTGAGCACGACGCGGCGGCCGGAGCACGCCGAGAACACCCGCCACGCACTCGGGTGCACGTCGGCTGCGTAGAACCGCGGCAGCACGGCTCGCGCCGCGGACTCGATTGCCGACACCCGCGCTCCCGCCGTCGCGGCGAACACGAGCACCCGCACCGCCGCAGCCTGAGACACGGCGATCTCCAGTAGTGTGGCAATCGGCGCGACGAGGAGAAGGAGCAGCAGTCGCAGCCAACCGCCGGCCTCAAACGCCACCAGAGCGTAGTACGGGAACGCGCTCCGCGACCGCAGCAGCGTTCCGTCAAGGTCGGCGGCCACGGCGTGCGAGCCGCGCCCTGACGCGTCGCACTTGTCCACCGCCGGGAACGGCTCCACCCCTGCAGCCGCCGCCGCCACAAGGGACTCCATCGATCGCGCTTTTCCGGATGGCCTCGCCGCTGAGCCACCACTTTTGTGCTCGTGTTCGAGCCTGTGCCACTCCCGTCTATGTTTTTGTGTCTTGGGTCGAGTTTGATCGATGCTTGTGCGCGGGCGCGCGCAGGGTTTTATATAGTGCAGCGAGGGGGGGTGATGGTGTTTGCGTTGTGGGGTGAAATATATGGTTGGTTGGTGAGCGGTAGGGACATTGTGCTACAACAAGAGCCCCTAATTCTCCAAAAGGAGCTCCTAAATAGTGCTCGGTCCTTTTTTCTCTCTCTTCATTTCTGTTTAAATTTGATAATACAATGAAATTATAAATAAACATTTTCACCCTAACAAATTCAACACATGAATTGACGTAGGATGTAAGTGTGTTGGCCCGATCTCTACGGATTGACGCGGCGGTGAGGAGATGGGAAAGAACACGGATAACACACAATGAGAACACGGAGGGATTAACTAATTAAACCTGCAAGAATTCGATAACAACAATGATTCCCCAAGGACGCCTTTAAAACTCGAAATCAAGCCAATTCAATTCTTAATACAACATTTTCTCTCACCGGTGCGGTAGGTCCACTCCAATAGAATCCTAGAGAGCATATTGGAACGAAGGTACTCCCTCCGTTCGGAAATAGATGTCTTAGCTATCTTAAAATTTAGATGTATCTAGACATGTTTTAGTGTGTACATACATCCAAATTTTGAAATAGTTAAGACATCTTTTTCCGAACGGAAGGTGTACCTTTGAGCCATCCATCTAAATTTCTAGGGGAAGCTCTAGTAGTCCCAGATTCCCCCGGGAATTATGGGAGCAACCGCTCTTGGTTTTATCATATCTAGTCTAACCCTATAACTGAAAGGGGTGAGTGGTTTGACAAGGGTATACATCTCGGGTACCCTACCGTGAGGGTACCTGGCGCACGTGACGACTAAAGGCCCAATAAGCGAAGAGCCAACTCGAAGCCCAAGATAAGAGGTCCAACAAGATGGAGTACCCTACAAGATTAGACATAGGTATAGTCGGTTTATACTTTTCTTATATGTAAACCAGGTCGGTTACGTACTCCCGAGACCCTGCCTATTTAAAGGCTGGGAGGGGCACCGATCTGGGGACAAGCCATACTCAAACCACCAAATCTAGCGAGATCGTCATCTCGCCGGAGCCACCTTGTAACCTCATAATCTCCCGATCAATAACAGACAAGCAGGAAGTAGGGTCTTTACCTCCACCCGAGGGGCCTGAACCTGGGTAAATCTTTGCCTCTGCTTGTCAGCCGACGAAACTACCAGTACTACCACGTTCTCTCCCCATAATCTCAACCCTAGGTCCTTAACCATGGGATTTGATGAGTGTACCCCTCGTCAATTGGCGCGTCTGTGGGAAAGAATAGTGCTGGACTCACGGTTTCTTCGGTTCCATCGGAAAACGGCGACTCGCCGATCGGATCTACAAACGGCAACTCGCCGGCTGCATCAACAAACCAGAACTCGCCGACTCAGGCGGCACACGGCAACTCGCCGGCTCACTCGACAAACGGCAACACGCCAGCTTCACCCGCAAAAAGCGCATCGGATCCTCTGATGGATTTCGAGCCACACTCGCCAGGATTCCAGGAGGCCTTCTCCGATCTCGAGTCAGGTTTGGGTTTAACCGTTGGTTCGTTCAATTTTTTCGTCAACAAGCTTGGTGTGCAGGACTTGACGGATCCACGCCAACTCGCGACTTCCGCACCCGAGGCTCCATCGGTTGCGGTTCCTTCGACTGCGGATCCCTCAACTGCGTCCATACCATCGTCGATCCTCCAAGCTTGCTCGTCTGCGACAACCATGTCCACACGAGAGATGCACGAGCTCATCAAGAACTTCAGGGCGAGGAGGCCGAATCAGCATACCGCACAAACGATCCCGAGCTCGATCTCTCACTCGAGGATAGTTTCGACTGCGGGATCTCCTTCAGCGACTTCGACGAACTCGAAACTCATATCGACAACCACGTCGACTCCGAGATCTGCACCAACAACAACAACCTCGACTCTGAGATTCATAACAACTTCGTCGACGCCGAGATGAGCATAGGCGATGAAGGCATCGACAGCGAGATCCGTCCAGACGGACCACTCGACGGGCATATCGACTCCGACATGAGCCTTGATGACGATGTCGAGTCCATGACGGGACTCGAAGACACACATACATACCCTCGGGTGATACCCCAGCAGGTTACGTCGCCATCGCCGCAGAATCATCAGATGCTGCGGCCAGCCGCAGGCCTACAGAATTCCCGTGCACAGTTACTATGCCGGACGGAGTCACAACTCTCACAATCACTGCTGAGATGGCAGCAAAAGCAGATAAAGTCATCAAGGAGTGCACAATGATGCCAGCAGACGCAACACAAGAGGAGATGTTGACCTTCCAGTACTTCAACTGGCAGGAATCACTTCGACTGCGGCAGGTCAGAGCAACACTCGAAGAACGCAAAAAGCAAGCTAGCTTGTCGAGTGCGCGAAGAAGACAGCTCTCCCTGAGCTCCACCGGGCGAGCAGACACAAGACCCAGATCAAGGTTGTCACACCTCTCGCCAGACGAAAGGGCGGCGCTCACCCGCAACTTAGGCAACTCTTTCATGACATACGACGAAGAGGGAGTGCCAGTACCCAAAACAGCTGCGGGTGCCCTCTTCACCGCTGCAGCATACCTAGAGGCAATCAAGCCTCCAGCTGATGACCCCAATGCAAAACTGCATCGCCAGCAGATCAAATCACTCGCCTTAGCGGCGAAGGCCATACGCCAAACTCCAAGAACTCCAGGTGGGAGTCGAGACCGTGCCCTAGTCGACGCGCGTCGGGAAGAGCATAATCACAGTGGTCACCGCCACCACTCGAAGGAAAGAAGCGGCTCGCGTAGGCGCAGGTCCAGGAGCAGATCACGCAGATCTTACAGTAGCGACTCATACTCTGATCGAGAGCCTGAGCCACATGGAGCTCTGTGCTTCACTCGACGCGTCCGCGAGACACGGATGCCCAAAGGGTTCAAACTCACATCTGAACAGCCCAAGTTCACGGGTCGACAGGAACCTTCTGGGTGGCTGGAAGACTACAGGCTGGCTGTCGCGTGCCAGCGAGGCACAAACACCACAGCCATGCAATACATACGACTCATGCTCGAAGGCACAGCCCGCGACTGGCTCAAAGCTTTACCTCCATCACATACGACTCGTGGGATCACTTCCGCACGATTTCATCAAAAACTTTGAGCCTCTATGTGAGCGCCCAAAAACGTTCGAGGAGCTGCGAGCCTGCGTTCAACGTTCAGACGAAACGTTGAGGTCATACATCAGACGATGGACTGAGATACGCAACTCAGTCGGAGTAATTTCAGAAGATATGGCCATGGATGCTTTCATAATGGGACTCGCCAGGCGGGACCTCAAAGAAGCACTTGGTCGCAAAAAGCCAACCTCTGTGGCTAACCTCTTGATGACCGCGACTGAGTGGGCAGACGGAGAAGACATGGCGCGCACCACACGCGGGTCCTCACCCCGTGACAATCATGAAAGCGGCAGTCGAAGCCGCAGAGACTCGTACAGAGACGACCGAAGGCGCAAACGTTCAAAACGTCACTACGACGATGACAGACCCGAATTCATGGCGGCTGGGTTCTCCACACCCCGCAATGACCAGGACAGAAGCGACCGACGGTCAGAAGATCGGCGAGACAGTCGAGATGATCGGCGGGACAGTCGAGATGATCGTCGGGACAGTCGAGACCGCGGCCAACGCAGTGATAGCTACAAGAGGAAGGACTGGCGCAAGTCACGGGCACAATCTGAGCGATCATTCGAAGAAAAGATGGATGCTGATTGCAGATTCCACCTGTACAAGGGGGACGACGGAAAACTGCGCTCCAATCACTCGATGAGAAACTGCAGGGAGTTCGACCAAATGGCGACTGATTACGTAAATCTCAGAAAGGCAGCAGCCACACAAGCACCTGTACCCGTGCCTCAGCCAAACAATGTGCCTGTTCTGATGGCACCACCTCCACCTCCACAGCCTGCCGCAGGCGGAAATCTCGCGGGTGCCATACAGCACATACCTCGGGTGGACGAACCACAGTACCCTCCGCCCCAAGGGCAGATGTACATGATACAGAAAGGTCGCCCTTCCAACAGGGAGCAAAAACTTCGCACTCGACAAGTAAACATGGCGGTCATGTCGCCTCCCGCTGTAACTGAATTCTTGAAGGGTTCTGAAACAGCAATAAGCTTCAGCAGAGAGGACCACCCTCCGTCGGTTGTTCGTCCAGGGCACTCTGCTCTGGTACTCGACGCGCAAATTGGAGGCTACGCCATGTCCAAGGTATTCATGGATGGAGGCAGCGGCATAAACATCATCTTCGCAGATACGCTCCGCAAAATGAACAGGTCAGTCGAAAACCTGCCAAGGTCCTCAAATACCTTTCACGGTATCGTCCCAGGCAAAGCAATAAGCCCAGAAGGCACCATACAACTCGACGTAACGTTTGGGGACAAGAACCACTTCAGGACAGAATCGATTGAGTTCGAAGTTGTCGACTGGAAGTCACAATACCATGCTATACTTGGACGCCCGACGTTCGCTCGATTCATGGCGGTGCCACATTACGCATACCTCCAGCTGAAGATGCCTGGACCAAAAGGAGTAATCACAGTCAAGGGGAACTTCCAAAAGTCTGACTCTTGCGACCGAGAATTCAGCAAAATCTCTGAGATGTTTGGCATGGAAGCAACACTCGCTGATCTAGCGGTCTCCAACGATCGAACACTTATGCCAGAACACAAAAAGGTGGCAGTCGACAGAGCATTCAATGCCACCAATGACACAAGATCGCATCAGGTGCACCCGACTGACCCGACCAAGACAGTCAATGTCTCGTCGAGTCTGCCTATCGCATAGGAAAGCGCGCTCGTCGAATTCCTCCGTGAGAACTGGGATATATTTGCATGGTGTCCAGCCGACATGCCAGGTATTCCCAGGGAATTCGCCGAGCACTCTCTCCAATTATTTCCAGATGCTAAACCAGTCAAGCAAACAATGCGCCGCATATCCGGCCCAAAAAGAACCGCAGTCGAAGCCGAAGTCGACAGGCTACTCGCAGCAGGTTTCATCAGAGAATCAAGAAATCACAATGGGTGGCCAACCCCGTACTCGTAGAAAGAAGCACACAGATATCCTTCGGATGTGCGTAGATTTTACAGCACTCAATAAGTGTGTCCAAAGGATCACTTTCCACTACCTCGAATCGACCAGATCGTCGACTCCACCGCCGGGTGCGCTCGCTTGTCCTTCCTGGATGCTTACTCGGGTTACCACCAGATAAGGATGAAGGAAGAGGATGAAGAGAAAACGGCGTTCATAACCCCACTCGGGGTCTACTGCTACACCACAATGCCTTTCGGGCTCAAGAACGCAGGCGCAACCTACCAGCGCATGATGCAAGATTGCCTCAAGAAGCAAATTGGGCGAAACGTCCAGGTCTATGTAGATGACATCGTCATCACCACAAGAGAGGAAAACACACTACTCGATGACTTGCGAGAGACATTCGCAAACCTCAAACGCTTCCACATCAAGCTCAACCCGAAGAAGTGCACGTTCGGCGTGCCAGCCGGGCAACTCCTCGGGTATCTAGTCTCAGCTCGAGGAATCGAGGCGGACCCGGAGAAAATACAGGCCATCTTGACGATGCAAAGGCCTTCAAAGCTCCATGATGTGCAAAAGTTAGCGGGTCGAGTGGCAGCGCTCAGTCGATTCATCAGCAAGCTAGGCGAAAAAGCACTCCCGTTCTATCGACTGATGAAGAAAGCAGATAAATTCGAGTGGACGCCAGAAGCCGAAGCAGCCTTTACGGATCTCAAGCGAGTCCTCACAAGCCCTCCAATCCTCGTCGCACCAAGGGAACGCGAGCCATTGTACCTATATGTCTCTGCAACTAACAGGGTGGTAAGCACCGTACTGGTAGTCGAACGAAGGGAGGAGGGACACGCCCAAAGCATACAACGTCCAGTCTATTACTTGAGTGAAGTGCTCTCCACATCAAAGCAGCGGTACCCGCACTATCAAAGCTGGCCTACGCCGTGTTCATGTCCTCAAGGAAGCTGACGCATTACTTCTCCGAGCACCCGATCACTGTAATCAGCACCTCAGGGATCGGGGACATCCTCACAAACCCCAACGCAACTGGGCGAGTAGCAAAATGGCTCATCGAGCTAGCACCAAGAGACATCAAGTATGATTACCCGAAGGCCATCAAAGCACAAGTTTTACCTGACTTCCACACCGAGTGGATCGAAGCTCAGCTCCAGGAGCGCCAGATGTGTCCAACTCATGGACTATGTACTTCGACGGCTCAAAGAAAAACGAAGGCGCAGGCGCAGGTGTTATCCTCATATCACCAAAAGGCGACAAGCTCCGCTACATCCTACAAATGGGGTTCGAGTTCCCGTCCAATAACGAAGCAGAATATGAGGCTCTGATCCATGGCATGAGGATGGCCAAAGCCCTCGGGTGCACTCGACTGATGATCTACGGTGACTCGAATCTTGTGGTACAGCAAACAATGAAGGCCTGTGATGCAATCGCAGATAATATGATCGCCTACCGTGACCTGTACAACATCATGGAGGGCAGCTTCGAAGGCTGCGAGTTGCGGCACATAGGGCGTGAGAGCAATGAAGAAGCAGATAAGTTAGCCAACATTGGTGCGACCAAAGCACCAGTGCCACCTGGTGTCTTCTTCGAGCGCATCGAGCACAGATCCATCAAAAAGAAGCGAGCAACTCCTACATCAGCCGCACCAGCCAAGAGCAAAGCACCTAGCACAGAGGACCCACCAGTCGAGGTACTCCTCATCGAGCCAACTTGGACTCAACCTTTCCTCGCATACATACTCCGCGGCGAGGTACCCGAAGACATCACAGAGTCAAGACGCGTCACTCGACGATCTAAAGCATACACTGTCATCAACGGTGAACTTTACAAACGCAGCATATCAGGTATGTTCCAACGTTGCATAGCATTTGAAGATGGCCAAGCCATCCTTCGTGATATTCATGCAGGTACTTGCGGGCATCACGCCAGCAGTCGATCACTCGTAGCCAAAGCCTTTCGCGCAGGCTTCTACTGGCCCACAGCACTCAAAGACGCGGAGGACATAGTCAAAAGGTGCATCGGCTGTCAAAAATTCGCCACAAAGCCGCACGCACCCGCATCGGCGTTGAAGACAATACCATTGGCCTGGCCCTTCGCCCAGTGGGGGCTCGATATGGTTGGGCCACTCAAAAAATCCTCCCATGGAGGGCATACTCACCTTCTGGTGGCGGTCGACAAGTTCACCAAGTGGATTGAAGCAGTCCCTATCACAAGTTCGACTGCCACTACAGCAGTCAATTTCATAAATCCATCATATACCGCTTTGGTGTGCCAAGTAGCATCATCACTGACAACGGTACAAACTTCACGGCTGAAGAGTTCCGAACTTTCTGCAAAGAGCAAGATATCACGCTCAACTATGCATCTGTGGCACACCCGCAGTCAAATGGCCAAGTCGAAAAAGCCAATGGGCTTGTGACGAGTGGAATTAAGAAACGCCTCCTGGTCCCACTCAAAAGAGCAGCGGCGCTTGGGTCGAAGAACTTCCATCTGTGCTATGGAGCTTACGCACAACTCCCAATGCTTCAACACAATTTACCCCATTCTTCATGGTCTACGGCGCAGAGGCAATCCTGCCATCAGACGTAAGGTTCAATGCACCAAGAGTCGAAGCATACAACGAAGATGCAGATGAAGCACTCGAAGATGCAGTCGACTTGCTCGAAGAAGCACGCAACACGGCGCTAGCACGCACAGCTGTCTACCAGCAAGATCTACGCAACTATCACAGCCGTCGACTGCGTACCAGGTCCTTCGAGGTTGGCGACCTGGTGCTTCGACTGAAGCAAAAGAAGGTGCACAAACTCGCTTCGCCATGGGAGGGACCTTTTATCATCACCGAGGTCATTGGCGGTGGAGCGTACAGACTGAAGCACGCGAAGACAGGCGAACTCTCACATAATCCTTGGAACGTTGCGCAGCTGCGCCGTTTCTACGCTTAGGTTGCTCAGTCGCATAATGTAATAGGCACATATGTCGGATGGCTGCAGGTTTCAGACGCGCTCTTTTCCTTACCAGGGTACCTAAGGGGACTGGAAGGTTTTTAATGAGGCGGCCTGCAGCTTAACATTCAAAATATGGAATATAATCGATGATTCCTCATATTCCTCCTGTTTACTACTCGCATAACTTGTTCTCACAAAATTAGCCTCACCCGAATACTCGGGGGCTGCGCTATCTCAAAAGCATGAGCTTCCGCTCCTTCACAACATAATACCCCAGCCGCACTCGAATACACGGGGGCTGGGTCATAAAAATCATACATCAACAAACAAGTTGCTCAACCCCACTCAATTATTCGGGAGTTGAGCTTAAAAGCATAAGTTGAAGCTTCAAGTGTTGCAAAAATTCACAGCCTTACATGAATACTCGGGGGCTGTGCAGTTTATGTTTTATACTATAAAGTATTTCTATCAACCTCACTCGAATGCACGGGGGCTGGATAGTCATAATTTTACAACAAGTAACTTCATACACCCCACTCAACAGGCTCGGGGGCTGCGGAGATACGAATCCTTAGTTCATAGATACTCACAAGTGTTGCGTTTTACACTCTGGGGTCACCCCCACACACATAACCTATTCAACAGGTTCTTCCTTGGGCTCGGTCCACTTTTCCTCCTCCTTCAGCACACGATGGATTAAGACCAATGCGTCCACCCGTGTCTCTTGGTAGTGCTCCTCCATTGGCACAGGACCACCACCTGGTATGGGTGCGGGTCCCATCGCAATCCTTTTAAAATCAAGATGCGGAAGGTGCGATCGCACAAAGGCAAGAGCAACATTAGCCCCGCTAATCAGTTGCTCGCGCACAAACTTCTTGATCGCCTTGCCTTTTCGAAATTTCTTCAGCAATGCAACAAGGCCTGTGGTTGCTCATTCAAAGGAAACAAAGCTTCGTGGACTCGAAATAAAGCCAACCTGCAAGTCTCCAGTCGAATGGCAGTTCGCCATGCCCGGTCCAGAAGCCTTACCAAAGTGGCGCTCCTCGCCCTGTCTGACCAAAAGGGGTGGGCAGAATACTCAGTACTACTCGCATGACCGTCGAGTCGATCCTGTATCCGTGCCTCCTCTTTTATCGGGTCAGAGCAAACACCTGCGCAAAAACAAAGGGCTCATCATCGCCCAGTCGAGTCATCTCGCGAAGAACAGATCTCGATGATCCAAAAATAGCTTACATTCGAGTTGCAGATTTACTCTCTCCAACTCTTCAAGCAAAAAGGCCTCCCGTTCCGTAGTTGGGGATGGCCTCGACTGCAACTCAGCATACGCGTCTTGTGTTTCCTTTAACTCCCGAGTAACCTCGAAAGCTTTTGCTGAAGGTAGTCCATAATTTTCTGGTCATTCACACTCGCGACTTCGAAGAACCACCCACAACAGGGCCAGTCGATGCTTTAGAGGCTCGGTTCTACAGTCAGAATAATTAAGGGCATAAGGAAGCATTAAGAGATCAAGCAAAAGGCTCGGGGGCTGCGCCTCCCGATCACTGAAGTTCATATTTCATAAAGGACAGATACGATGTCTGATAATTTACATATAGCAAAAGCAAAATGACGAAATCCCTAGACCTAGTCAACAAAGGGATCACTCGCTAAGTCGTCGACTTCTTGGAGGAAGCTTTCTTCGCCTGGACCCGGGCTGCCCTATCTTCAACAGTTGTTACAAGCTGTTGGGCATACTTTTTGGCGGCTTCCATCCAAGTGCCGAGCCCGACGGTTCTGCCGTCAGAACCCCGCGGGAACTTCGTCGTCGCCTTGTCAAAATCTGCCTCGACTCCGTGCGCGAGCAACATGAGAAAAGTAGTCTGAGCACCACTTACCATTTGCTCGCGACAGAAATCGGCGACGGCAGTCCCTTCAGGCTTGAACAGCTCCACCAGCTCTGCAAAGGAAGATGGAAGCTCTTCACCGGGGAAGAAGCTGCCATGGAGGGCGCCCAAGGCACTCGCCGCCTGTGTCAGCATCTCCCCTGCTCTGCTACTGGTAACCTCTGAGACAGCCACACTTTCATCGAGTGAGGTGCCAAGGCTTTGCTTGCCAGGAGCAGTAGGGCCATCCATCACGCCTAGCATAGCACGTGTACAGCATAATCAGTACCATATCGCAGAAACCTCACACACCTAAGGAACACAGCAAAAATTCGTACCAGTTAAAGTGGTGCTGGCGGCAGAAAGTCGACCAATTGCCGACTCCTCTCTAACCTCGGCTGCTTTCAGCCTCTTCTCCAGATCAGCCACTCGACGGGTGGCGTTGTTCAAATTTTCTGCCGCATCAGCGGCGGCCTCTGCAAAACAAACATACATGGTCAATCGACTGCAAGAGGAATCAGCTTCAACAAGTGGTACATAAAGGGACACGTACTCTTCGCAGCTTCGAGTTGCTGCTGCAGGGTGGCGGCTTCCGTCTCCTTGTGTACGTACTTGGAGCCAGCATTCAGTAGCTCCTTCACAAATGGCTACAACGCAATACGCGAAAGTTCAGAACAGATCTATCAGGTCTATGATACAAAAGCACAAACTTACATGATCCAAGAAGGAGGAAGTCGACGCAGGAACGCCTGTTGCTGCTGCCTCATCCTTGTCAGCCGCAGCCTCAGGCTCAAGTGGTGTGGCTGTGGCGGCCGGAGTCGCAGGGGTTGGCGGCTGCTCTGGTGGCAGCGTCCGTGCAGTGGATGCTGCGCTGCTCTTTTCCGCCGTAGGTGGCGGAGGCATATCCTCATCCGAGGAAACACTGTATCACACATTATAAGTATACAAAGTGGCATTGTTCATAAAAGTGACAAAGCATATGCACATAATACTTACTCTTCAGTGAGGTCGCACAATCGATCAGGTGCAAGCATACCCATGCTGGGGCGCGATTTCTTCGGGGGTCGTGGAGGAAGCGAGCGAATGGGAGGGATGTCGAGTGGCGCCATTGTCGACTCCGTCTCGTTCCCCTCCTTTTCCTCTGAATCAGCGGTGTCTTCCTCCTCGCGTGCCCGCTTCTGCTTGCCCTGCACCTCAGCATCGCCCTCATCGGCTTCTGGCGTGTGTGCGGTGGCGAGTGAGGCCATTTCATCATCAGAGCCCGCATCGAGTGGCTCGTTGTCCGGTACTGGGCCGTCCTCAGGCAGAGGGGGCATCGACTCATACATTTTGTGTCCCTGCACACAGAAACAGCAAAGAATCAATATCGCACATGCATAACATATAAACTGACATATAGTATCGACTGTTACCTCTGGTAGAGGGTTGCTGGTTTCATAAGGAGCCACAGGCGAGTTCATCTCGCAAGGCTCTTCATCAGTAAGCTTGGTAAGGCTCCTTACCAACTTCTCCGCTTCCGCATCAGACAGCTCCACTGCGCGTGAGCGGGTTGAATCAGAAGCCCCACTGTATGCCCACAAAGCATGTGCTCGGGCTCGGAGAGGCTGCACTCGCCTCTTGGCCATAATGGCTAGCAAGTGAATGCCAGTAACCTCCCGACCAACAGTGGTTTGGAGCTTAAGCACCTTCTCCATCAGAATGTCAGCCTCTTCGGCTTCGACTCCGGTCGGCTGGGCGATCCAGGATGGCCTCTTCTTCACCAGAGCGTCGGCGTCAAAAGGAGGCAACCCGAACGCTTGGGTGCCTATGGTCACATCCTTGATGTAGAACCACTTCTGGCGCCATCCTTGCACAGACTCGAGGAAGCTGATCTTGAAGTACTCGACGTCAGATCGAGTCTGTACTCCAAAACCACCAGGTCCTTTGGCGCTGTGCTGGCGCTTGACGTTGAAGATACGGCGAAAAAGACCGAAGTGGGGCGCAACGCCCAGAAAGCACTCGCAAAGAACGAAGAAACACGCAATGTGCAAAAGCCCATTGGGCGTAAAATCGTGCAATTGCACCCCATAAACGTGCATCAGTGCACGAAGAAAGTTGTGAACAGGGAAGGAAAATCCCCTGTTCACAAAATCCACAAAGCAGACCCGCTCATTGGGGCCTGGGCGCGGGATTACCTCGGCGCCAGGGATGCGAACTTGCGAGGTGTCCTCAGGGATCAGCCCGTCGTTCCGCAGGCCGGTGAGCATCCTCTTGCTGCAGGAGGACTTGGTCCAGGCGCCCTTGTCCCTCTTCAAACCGCTGGTAGCGGCTCCAGCGGCGCTGTCCGCCGATGCGTTCGCAGCACTCCTGCCCTTCCGGGTGGCAGGTTTCGTCATCGCGGTGGTGGTTGCAAAAGCTTCGCTATGTGGCTATGGCGATGCGTAAGGAGGAAGAAGAAGCAGCGGCGGCGGAGAGCAAATGGCAAGTAAAAAGTACTATTTACCCGCCGCACCCTTTTAACCTCAACGCAAAAGAATCCGCACCGTGGATGCGAGATCGTGGGCAAAGAAGCAAATCCAGCCGTACACGTGGCAGCCATGGAGAGCAACCGTCGCCGGCCACTTCGCCCACTACGCACGGGAATCTAGGAACTGCCATCATGGCCCCGGAGAAATCGTGCTTGAACGGTCAAATCCAGTCCAAACGGCTGCACATTGGGCCCACATACGTGTCACGTCCCATCCATCGCAGCATAGCGCACGCCACCGCGTGTCAGGTGGCGCAGTCGCCATAAAACGTCATCCCTGACGTCATTGCAGCAGATTTGTTCAGAAAAGATTTCGGGTTCGCCCAATGCATATCAATCAGTCGATTGTTTTTGGGTGTAAGGTCACTCGACATTCTCTTCGAGCAAAGACATGTTACTCCCATCGGGAGCAAAAAAAAATTTCTTCGACTAAAGATGCTCAAGACCAAGTGATTTTGAGATTATCCTCCATTGCAAGCAATAAAGCACAATCTCGGGGGCTACTCCCATCGGGAGCGCTGTCGCGCACCCGATAAAATAATGTCAAAGGGTCAGTCGACAAATATATCGACTCCGTTCATATACACAATCATACTCGAAACATTCCCGAGTTGCGTCCGTCGCAAATTCCTCGGATGCTGCACGCATAGTGCAAAGGTAAGACCCGCCGAACTTTCGAGCTGGGCTAAGGACCGTTCCAGCAACGATAATCCTTATATTTTCCGTGTCAGCAGACATGATGAAAAATCCCGACGGACGCGTTGGGTAAAATTCAAAGTTATATTGCAGATCGACTCAGTAAGACCTCAAGCGGCTTAGTCGAATCTGACCAGTTTGTTCCAGATTCGAGTCCGGGGACTCGAGTTTGATTGAAAGCTAGTAAGGTTTTACCCGAATGTGTAGTTAACCAGTCCCGATCCGTCGAGTGTACTGGGCCTGCTAAGCTATTATCCCTTGATCATCATAAGCAAAAACCACAGTCGATGAGATACTCGACATAGCCAACATGTGCTATTCATACAGGAATTCCAATTAAAAAACAAAGCATATGACGTGCACTTACGAAAGAGTCCATGCCCGATTCTTCGAGTCAGACAAGTACTCGGGGGCTACTGACAAGGGTATACATCTCGGGTACCCTACCGTGAGGGTACCTGGTGCACGTGATGACTAAAGTCCCAATAAGCGAAGAGCCAACTCGAAGTCCAAGATAAGAGGCCCAACAAGATGGAGTACCCTCCAAGATTAGACATAGGTATAGTCGGTTTATACTTTCCTTATATGTAAACCAGGTCGGTTACGTACTCCCGAGACCCAGCCTATTTAAAGGCTGGGAGGGACACCGATCTGGGGACAAGCCATACTCAACCACCAAAGCTCTAGCGAGATCGTCATCTCGCCGGAGCCACCTTGTAACCTCATAATCTCCCGCGATCAATAACAGACAAGCAGGAAGTAGGGTCTTTACCTCCACCCGAGGGGCCTGAACCTGGGTAAATCTTTGCCTCTGCTTGTCAGCCGACGAAACTACCAGTACTACCACGTTCTCTCCCCATAATCTCAACCCTAGGTCCTTAACCATGGGATTTGATGAGTGTACCCCTCGTCATGGTTTGTATGGTCTAGCGAGTGAATGGGTAAGTTACGTGGATTGCTTCCCAAATATGCATGCATGCATGCAGGCTGGTTAGGGGTCGATTACCGGTGGCCCCCAAGGCCGACCGTACACGTCGGGCCTCCCCGAGTGTCTTGCATCCGAGTGTGTCTCTCTCAACTATGTCTTCTTCTTCCTCCTCTTGGCGAGCTCTCCTCTCGGTTCCATCATGCATCATGGAAGGTAGGAGGTCTTGAGACACGTACCTAAGCACACACAATTAATGTATCCGGCCGAGGTAATACCCATTCCAATATAGGGGAAACTCGCACACTATTAGGAAGGAGTTCACATTATTGTGCAAGGTAGTACTCCATTCCAATATAGGGGTAACTACACTGTTAGAAAGGAGTTCACATTATTGTGCAAAGTTTTAGCTCAAGCTCTAGTCATTGGGCCGATTGACGTTGGATGACTTGGCGTGGTGATGTCCTGGGGTTGGGCCATATCATCTCCCCTCCTTTGGGAAAAAGTCGTTCTCGACTCTAGATCTTCCACATCACCACAGAAAGGTGAAATGTCGGCAACGTTGAAGCTGTCGCGCACTTGGAAGGAGGAATGTCAATTTTATAGGCATTGTCGTTGATGCGCTTGATGACTTTGAATGTCCCATCTCCTCATGGCCCAAGTTTGGATTTACGCTCCCCAAAAACTGATCATTACGAAGGTGTAGCCATACGCATCGGTTTCTTATTTTTGTTGACCTTGGAAGCTTGTCGGGTAACTTGTTTTTCAATTGTAACTTGTGGACTTATGTTGACTCTGGAAGCTTGTCAGAGCACTTGTTTTTCAATTGTAACTCTTGTGGACTCATGTGGCGTCTTTATAAATTCGGCGCGTCCATGTTCACATGATCATGTAAGAGCATCTCCACCGGCGCGCCCAATAGCGCATGTCCGGCAAGCGTGCTATTGGGCGAGCTGGCACGCGTTGCCGCATATTGGGAGCGCCGCGCCCCACCGGTCACTCCCAATAGGTTTTTGAGAAAAAAACTTTGAGACTCGAATTCACTAAAACTTAACGCATTTCATTGAAATTCGATAGTTTTTTTTTACAAAATGCGACGAAATTTAAACTAAAACCTAATCTAATTGCCCATCCAGTAGCCGTAGAACTGGTCCAGTCGTGCGCCGCCACCGCGTCGTCGATGCGATGCCGATGGAAGAACGCTGCCTCCTCCTTCGGAGGCAGCTCTTCGCCGCGCCACTGCCACTGCCTCCCGCTTCGTCGTTGTGCGCCATCGCAGGTGGATTTGTGGAGAAAGGGGAGAAGAGAGGAGGAGAGTGACGGTGGAAAACGGCGAGCCGCGCCGCGCCTTCTTTTATAGACGGCCGTGGGAGACGAATGACGGGAACGCGGCGCGGGAAACTTCGCCCTTACTCCGGCGTCGGTTCCCGTGG
The DNA here is from genome assembly GCA_947311845.1 of Poa pratensis. Taxonomy (NCBI): domain Eukaryota; kingdom Viridiplantae; phylum Streptophyta; class Magnoliopsida; order Poales; family Poaceae; genus Poa; species Poa pratensis. Next base: position 1,227,581 of record CAMZMU010000113.1, read on the forward strand.
CATCGTAACTCCGGCGACACGTGTCGGGAAGACGAGGCGTGACGCTTCGTACGCGCCAGGAAAGCGCTCAGCGGCCGCAGTTAATTGCGCTGACCGCTCCCGTCTCATTGACGCGTCGGCCCCGCGCGTCAGGAATTAACGAGGCGTGCATTGCCGCGGTTGCCGACGCGCCCGCTTGCGTCCCTAGAACCTATGCGCGAAGCGGGGTTGCCGGACGCTGTATTGGGACGTGCCGGCAACTTTTGGACTATTGGGCGTGCCGCTAGGGGACGATTTAGTGTCGGCGCTCCCAATAGGGTTATTGGGCGCGCCGGTGGAGATGCTCTAATGGAATAGGATAATAGCCCTATTGGGAGCGCCGGTGGAGATGCTCTAATGGAATAGGAAGTATGTCCATAGAGGTGTAGGGGAATAGGAAGTAGGTCCATATAGGTGTAGGGATTGAAACCGTAGACGATCTCAAATGGGCTCTTTAAGGGTGTGTTCGGTTTCGGTTGGACAAAAAAAACTATCACGGAACCGTTCCATTCTTGTGTTCGGTTTTGGAATGGGGTGAGGATGGAATGGAATGGGTGAGAATGGAATTATTCCTAATGTCGATTAATTATTCCTAAACTTGATTAATTATACCTAAACTTGATTAATTATACTTAAACTCGATTAATTATTCCTAAACTTGATTAATTATATCTAAACTCGGTTAATTATTCCTAAACTTGATTAATTATTCCTAATCTTGATTAATTATACTAAACTTGATTAAATTAGAGAGACAGACAACCATTCCACCTCATCCGGCCGAATCGGTGCGTTCTGCATATTAGAGAAATATTCCCTCCGGTGGAACCACTGCGTTCCATTCCATCTACAAACCGAACACTGGAATGAGCCCCAGGACCGGAAGTTCAGTTCCATTCTAGAACCGAACACACCTTAAGTGTGAATATAGGTGATCTTTCCATCAGCAAATGTTTACATATCTTGTTAGATTCTTTACAAGTTCTGAATCCCTACTTCAACATCAGCACTTGCTAGACTGCTACTGGTCAGATCTTATTCACACTCATATAATAATATACAACTGGTTGAGCATCTGAAGCCACTAAATTTGTGGGAGCGTTAGCTTGTACACTAGGATCATATAATAAACTAAGACCGGCACTATTTGGAGTGTACAACCAGCCTCTTTGCAACCAACCTAATGCCAGAATTTTGTTGGTAGTCGTATATTTCCAAAGAGAAGAACGCATCGAGCTTGTTCCCTCGAACAAACAGAGAGTCCAATTCCACAGCATCTACTTTGCCAAAAGCAAGCTTCTGCGTGTTACCGCTAGGGTCTTTCTTGTACATATCTGTCAAGTAGATCGAAGCATCGCTACTGACAGTGGTAGGGAAGCTACAAGAGCAATTCAACATTATCAGATAAGAGATGTGTGACAAATCCTACTTCCTCTGTCCCTTTTATAAGACGTTTTGGCAAGCATAATTGGCTTGCCAAAACGTCTTAAAAAGGGGACAGAGGGAGTACTATGTATGAAAAGAGAGAATAGAGCTCACTTTAGGCGAACAGTTGGACGATTCACATAACCATATTTCTTTATCAAGGGTCTCCACTCAGAAGTTGAACCAGATTCTTGCAAAGATCTCCGAGCAAGATTATCACAAAATTCTAGAACTTCAGTTAGATCTTCAGGGATATCGACAACTATGTTCAACTTTGGCCGGCCTGCATTGTCTAGAAACTTTGTACTGACTCCAAACTGGACTTTCAAGTCCGCACAGCAAAGGTGTAGTGGACTATCTTTGTGCTTGATAAATGTTCTTTGAGTATGATAGGAAGGGCTAACAGAAATCTGGATGCACTCAGTTGATACATCACTCGGCTCAAGGAACCCAGAATAACCACTGGAACTCACATCCGTCTGCATAGTGGTGGCATCTAACTTCATCTCCCCGATGTGGGATATCAACTCACTAGGATCTCTGTTAATTGCAGGTTGGACTGATTCCTGATTATCTCCATCTGGAGTTGAATTGCTGACTTCGGAAATGCTACGTTGTCGTTTTGAAGAATCAGGCGAAGAGTTTGCTTCAGACTTTTTCGCCTCGGGAGAAGTAGCTCCATTAGTTTTACTTCTTGTAATTGCACGTTCGACAAGGTTCTCAACAGTAAGCACTTCTGGAAGACTTGCCTCCTGTGAGGAGAATTTCAGGAATTAGCCAAGCGATTTCCTTGAAACATGAAATAAATCAATGAATTCTACAAACATGCCATAATGGTACGCAATCTTCATTGGTTCTTTATGCCCAAGGATAGTACTCGTAGAACTTGAAGTTCCATACGAGTTTACAGACCATAATGGTATGAATCTTCATTGGTTCTTTATGCCCAAGGATAGTACTCGTAGAACTTGAAGTTCCATATGAGTTTACAGAGTCCAATTTATTACAATTTTACTGGAATGGTTCTTATTTACCTTCTTTATATTTTTTAGCAAGAAAGCAAAAACTGCAACAATAACAGGGAACACATTACGAAAACAGATAGATGTGTTAACAGTTCATGAGGCTCCCGCCATTGATATGAGGTGTATATTGCAATAGTTAAACTTCAACAGTCCATTAAGGTAATCCTGATGCTGAATAAATAAAAATGAGAGGGAAAAAACTATCCAGCTATTTCATTAGAAAATAAGTACATGAAGCTCATGAAGGTCGTCAACAGGCAGTTCAGCAAACATACCAGGAAAAGCACTGTAGCACAATATTTGAGAACTTCAAGATTCATCCTGACATCATCCAGACTCCTGCAGATAGATTGCAAAGAAACTTAGTACAAGATTACTAACTCCAGTTTCATGTCAGTAATACAAAATTCAAAGGAAATAAGCATATGAAATAATAACGATATGTCCTTGCAGAAGTGATTGCAAATCAAACTTAATAGGAACTGAGCAAACATTGGGTGCAATCATGAGCACATTGATCAATAGACGTAATCCACGCCAACTAGATAGTTCTGCAACCATTAATGTGTACTAAGAGTAACTACCGATGGGCTGGGCCACATATAACTGCGACATCTCTAATCTCTTGTACTCAGCATGATATATACCTATAAAGAAGAATCATTATAGGTCATGCAGTAGCCTTAGCCTTTTAGGGGAGACTAATTTTCAAATGAATAACATAAGATGGGATGGGACGACTGAGTTAGATTCAATCTGGGTATACTAAGTTACATGATGCTGCCAACACATCCGAAGGGCTGGGCCATACAGAATTGCAACATTTCCTCCATTCAGCATTGATATAGACGCAAAGAAGAATCCTTATAGGTCACGTAACATATTAGGGAATACTATTTTTTTAGATGAGCGCCTAAGACAGGATGGGGCAAAATTCGTGGTAGATTAGACTGTGTATCCTAAGTTAAATGGTGCTGCCAACACATGTTAGACAGTTAGCAGGTCAAACGTGGTGTTGTGCAACAAAAATTCTTGTATCACACCACTCCAACTTGCTTAGTAGATATGCTAATCTGGGCACCACAGCTACATAATAGTTAGCAAACAATCAGCGCACGTTACAATGTTCCAGGAAGTGAAGTAAAACAATCATAATTCAGACGAAATTATAACATATGGATGATATGATACCTACCTGTGCTTTTGCCTCCCTAAACCGAAGTAATTTGCCAAGCTTGCCATCTGTGGATACAACAGGCGAGATAAAGAACATCAGAATATTCCTTTGTCACAATGAGAAGAAACTGTCAACTGGGTCAACTGTTTATTCCCTGAGACATTTCAGTAAAAGGTCACATGTTTTTCAGCTTTAGTGATTCACCCTTATCCAAACCAGATCCCTTTTACAAACTATACCTTCATGTCCCCAGCTCTCCTCCCAAACCGCTGGGTAAGCAGAGGTAATGTGTCGATCGTCCCCTTCGGCTCCGGAGGTGAACGGCCAATCTCGTTGAACGCCTCCCTTATTCTTGGCAAATCAAACCTCACAATGTTGTGCCCCGCCCAGACCCTCCCTGTCCAAAATTGACAAGATTTTTCCATGAGAACTGTGCGCAAAGAGCACTTAGAAGGCACATATTTAGGTTCAGACCTAAAAAAAAGACTATGCTTGTAACTTGACCCTTCTGTATTTCATTTCTACATGATGATACGAGATTTATAGGAAACAAAATTTACACGATATTTGCACCTCTCTTCCATTTCCTAAGGATATGCACATATTTTCAACCAATATCCTTCCATTTAAGGAAAAAAAATCTTCAGTTGTAAGAACAAGAACTGCAAACTCATTCACTAGTCACGCATCAAATATTTGTCTGATCGCAATGGAAGTCATCATTGCCGAACCGCTCCTGCGACAGCTCCACGAATTGACAATACAGTAGAGTAGAGGCCTCTTGCCACACTGCATGGCAATTAAATCACACATAGTAAGTCGCTTCTACCTTAATTAAATTCCACCGGACCTTCCCCGTTTAACTTTTGTTATTTATATGTCCTCGCCGGGAGGAGCCAAGAAGCTCCCGGTGTTTAGAGATTTTTTTGGCAGAGTCGAAGGGAACACCCGCGTTCCCAAGGCGGCTCGGGGCACTCACCGTGCAGGAGGTCGTAGACGGCGTCAGCGACGGCGAGAAACGACGGCGCGGCGGCAACAGCGTCGCGCGTGATGCCGTTGCAGCGCACGGAGGCGGCCGAGACGACGCCGAGATCGGCAGGACGCACGAGCGTGGCGTAGCAGGCGACCTCGACGAGGCGGCGCGGGCACACCAGGATAGCCCCGAACTCGAGCAGAGCGTAGCCCTGTCCGGCTCGCTGCGGCACCGAGGTCTCCACGTCGAAGAAGGCGATCTCGGGACCCACCACCTGCGGCGCCGCTGTCGCTGCCCTCTCCCCCTCCCCCTCCCTCTCCCCAGCAGCAGTGACAGGTGCCGTGGCCATTTCAGACTTTTCGGTAGATGCGAACGGAAGGTTGATCGAGGCGGCCTCAGGTGGCCAAGCGCTCGCTAAATAGGAGGCGGAAGCTCGATCGGGCTAGGGTTTGGGGTGGGAGGTGGCGTGACGGGAGCGCGGCGACGGAGGAGGTGTTCGACGAAATGCCGTGGAGGTGGGGGACGGAATAAGAGTTGTAGTTGGATTTGGGTTTTGGTATCCTTAACTTGTGGATTAAGGTAAAAGTCGTTGGTGATGTCCGGTGGCGTCAAGCCAATGGAGTGGGAATCCAAGCTAAGTAAGGCATTTACGTGCTCCCAGGGCAAAAACGCTTGGGCACATCTAGGGAGCAAACGGAGGCTCAATAGTCCAATAGAGCAATCACCCCAATTAAGGAAATAAACTACCCCACATGGCCGCACAGCTTCACCATGTGCATTTAAATCAACGTGTAGAACATTCAAAAAGTCATGGCTCCTTAAATCGTATGTCGGAATTATAATCCGTTTTCACCGTTGAGTCTCTCGCGACAAGCTCTTCGAAACTAGATCCCATTTATATATTTTTTTGATAAACTTTTTTCTCGAAAAGCAACTCTAGTGTTTAGGCCAGCAACTTCATACCAACAGTTGCTTACACTATTTTTTCTATATTTTATATTCAACTTAGTTTCCGTGGTACTCATCTTAGCAACTGTATTTTATATTCTCTTAGTACTATGAAGTTGCTCACCATACTTTCTAAAACCATCGTCAACTTGGTTTCTGAGGTAGACACTTTTGTAACGACGATGTGTAACTTCAGAGTATTGTAAAGGAACAAACGGTATGCGAACTTAGCATCGACGATAGGCAACTTTGCGACGACAATGGGAAATTTCGCAATCCATGCCTAAATTGGGTTGCATTTGGCGCAAGCATAGTTAGTATTTTAGTTACAACCATCCTTTCTTCTGTTGCAACTAGAAGAGGCGCATTTGCTTCAATTCTTGAAAATAAGTTGCTCCCAGCAGTGTTTTAGTTGCAGTCATCTCCCACTAGGTTGCAACTGGAGGAAATACGATTGCGGAACTATCTCGAAATAGGTCGTTGTTGGTGGTGTTTTAGTTGCAGTCATCCTCCACTGGGGTGCAAGTGGAGCATGTTTAGTTGCTGCATGCTTTGAATAAGTTGTTGTTTTTAGTGTTTTAGGTTCCTAAGTCATACTAAAAGTTGCTTACACTAGTTTTCTGATATTTTGTAGGCAACTTAGTTTTTACGATATTCAACTTATTAATAAGAGTAGGCAACTTCATACTAATGAGAACGACAAACTTTGCACTACTAGTTGCCTACCATAGTTTCTAGTATCGTTGGCAACTTAGTTTTTGGGTAGACAACTTAGTGTCAACGAAATACAACTACGACAATGGTGTGGAACTTCACAACAACGGTGTTGGCCGACTTAGAACTAATGGTAGGCAACTTAGGCACACTGATAAGAAAGTTCAAGACAATGGTGCGCAACTTCGTAACGATGGTGCTAGCCACCTTATTAGTACCGTGGGCAACTTAGCAGCATGAGTAACAAACTTAGCGTTAGTGGTAGTAAGTCCGAAGTATTTGTATGATCCCTCACACTATTCACATTGTTGCACTCCTTGAATAAGTTACAGTCGGTGATGTTTTAGTTGCAGTCATCACCTACAGAGTTGCAACACCTACTGAGTTGCAACAGTAACAGTCACATTTGCTGCACTCCATAAGTAATTTACTACCGGTGGTGATTTTGCACGATGGGAGGCAAATTCTACACCATTTGTCTTCTCTAACATTGACATTGAGCTAAAATGACTGATTGAACTACAAATGCAATGCTACCTTGCCAGAAGCTACAACACCTCTAATTCTCCCTGTGCCATCAGAAGTTGTTGGGCCAAAACGATCTTGATTAGCAATCGTGGGTAACCACTTGACAGCAGCCAACACATAGGTCTGAAGCTAGGCCAGACATACCGTCGAACACCCTCAGGGCGTGCCCCACGCAGGTAGCTTTACAAAGGACGTTGGCAGCTGTGAATGAAGAGGCCTTCGATGGCCGGGCGCCAACAGCGAGGGAGTCGCAGAGGAAGCCAGCGGCGTCGACCGAAAGAGGATCCATGCCATGCTGACGAATGAGGCCGTGCCACGCCAGTAGGCGCCGACCGTCACGGCGTGGTGCCTTAGGCGACACCTAACCGGGCCGTGATGAGCAGCGTCGGGGGCGAGGGCCACTGTGCTGCAAATCACCTCCTAGGCGAGGCTGAGAGCCGCATACCGGTGCGACGTCGGGGTTGCCCGTGCGTCGGGCTGGTGCTCCGGTAGCAGTCGGGCCGGGGGCACGATGTTGCGTAGGAGATACATCGGTGATGAGAAACTCCAGGCCGGTGCTTCCTTCTCTCTCGGCTAGACGTCCATGCTCGTCGGAGCAAGGGTATTGGCGGCGTTGGAACTCGCCGGGGAGGCGCAGGGGTGCATGGAGCACGAGGGCCGGCGGAGGAGGGTGGCCTTGGGCGGCGCTGGTGCTTGGAGCAGAACATACGGGAACTTTGGGGAGTGCGGGATGTAGAAGGAGCACGTGGGGCTGTCGGGATGTATGCAATAGTGCGCGCTTGATCGACACCATCGGACGGCCAAGAAACGTGTGCTCGGACGAACCAACCAGCAACCATGCACTTTTTAGCAATTGGGTTCTTTTAGTTTTTATATGGCGACGTATCCTATGAATCTGCCCAGTCTCGTGCATCCCTGCATCCCAGTGATCTGCATCATCCGATTAGAATCGTACGCTGACGCCGTCCATGCTAATCAAGGCATCCTTTTTGCAAAAACATCCTCCCTTGCTCCAGGTTCCGGCTAGCTCGCTATCCTATATTGAATATACTTCGTCAGGTCGTCGTCAAGATCGTCGTTCAGCTGTTGTTTACCGGTGGCCTTCGAGGTCGATCTGAGTTGCAAGATGCGCTAGTTGCTTCCGGCCGGAGCTCAAGCACCTTCCACACGACACAGAGCCGCCGCTGCCGTGGCGATCCAACCCAGCTGAAACCCAGACGCGGTCGCGACTCGTCCATTCGCCAACCCCTCCGCGTCCAAGCTTTCTCTTCCTCACCTGCTCCTGCTCCGCTCAGCTCCTACTCATGCCACCGCCGTCCGAAAACTCGCGGATGACGGCCGCCGCCGGCGGCCCGGCGCACTCGCCCTACCCAATGACCCGCGCGTACGTGCTGCAGCTCTAGACGTCGTTCTTGTTGCCCGCGTCAACCGCATCGGCATCCACGCTCGCCGTCGCGGGGAGCTCCACCGGCCGTCTGCGGCGTGTGTACGACGGGGAGTTGGTATTTCAGGACTCCGAGCTCACCACAAGGACGATGCAAGGGTAGGGGAGGCCCGAGGAGCTCGGAATCTACCGAATCGACAGCGGCGGTCCGGCCGGAGCGGAGGAAGACGACCACGGGTTCGTAGATTCCGGTCGTCCTCCTTGTCGGAGCAGGGGCAGCGCGCGGGTTGTCCGGCCAGGACCTCTCTGGTAGCAGTGCGTGCGCCGGGGCTTGCCGAGGCAGGGAGCTCGGACCTCTCCCCCTTTCATGGTTTGGGGGGCCATGGTGGCCGGAGGAGGTGGGGTGTCCCGCGAGCAACGGCGTGGCGTCGGCGGAGCCCGGCGGTGCTCGCCCGCATGCAGCAGGGTGCGGCAGCGAGCAGGGAAAGAGAAGCTGCGGTGGCCGGTGGTGGTGGTCAGGTGCGGCGACGAGCAGGGAAAGAGGGGAAGGAGACGACCGTGGACCCTGTGCTGCTATGCTGGCCGCCAGGGGCTATTCGCAAAAGAGACGCTGATTTTTTAGGAGGCGGGCGGGTAATTGCAAATTATGATTGCTTAGAACGTGAGCCGCGGGATTAGAATCGTGAGGCTGCTACGAGAGGGATGCAAGGATGTACCGTGTTAGCTGGATTCATAGGATACGTCGCCTTTTTATATTGTTTAAAAGAGTTGTAGAGAAACGTGTGAATGTTCATGCAGAATGTATCTGCCAGCTACAAAAAATTAGATGTAAAATCGAAATACACTTAAAAAACAAAAAAAAAGACAAATTTAGCATGAATAGTCTCACAAAAAGACATAAAAGTAAAAGTGACACTATTTTTTTTAGATTAAAGGCCCTTTTATTGCCCAGCTGTGAGTTAACAAATCCACCAAATTCATAACCAGTTAATACAATGTTGCGCCATACAGCTTAGTCAAAGGAAGAGTATGACATGCTGCGGCATACAGCTTAGCCAAATAAAGCAACGAAGCTACTAAGAAAGTAAAGCAACCTGGAGGACTAAGAAGTGGGCGGCAGGAACTCGAGATAGATCTTCTTAAGCTCTCCAAGCATCCATGTTGCTCCCGTCCGGTCTTGGGGTTTAAGCAAAGGAGTCCAAGTCTGCATGAATATCATGGTTTTGAAGGTTAGAACCGCTGGGTGGGTGATGAACTTTGCTTCGATGGCAGCTTTATTATGAACTTGCCAAAGAGCCTAGGATTGTGCAGCAAACAAAAACCATAACAAACGGCAATCCTTCCCAGAAAAGCCAGAGAGTATGGAGTGAAATTGAGAGAAATTAGAAGGACGCCATGTTCTCCCTAGAACACGACGTAAAACACTCCAAGAAAACTTAGCAAGCGAACAGGAAAAGAAAATATGCGTCGCGTCCTCATCATTGCCACAAAGGGCACATGTACCGTCCGAGGGACCGTGTCTAGTAGCAAGTTGCAAGCCCAAAAGCAGGCGGTCAAGAATAAGCTGCCAAGTGAAAATTGTAATTTTAAGTGGCATTTTGGCCTTCCAAACATCTCGGAAATGCGCAATCGTCGCCCCTTGCGACAGTTGCTTGTACATGGAGTTCACCGTGTAGCTACCTGACGGATCAAGAGACCAAGAGATCTTGTCATGCTCTTGGGTGACGACTAAGCCATCGATGATTGATTCAAGGTGAGTCCACTGGACGGCCCCAGCCAAGTCCAGGGTTTGGCGGAAGCGGCAACCCCCTTGTGCAGCTTGTGCAGCCGTGAGATCAGGGTTATCACAAAAGCTAAATAGAAGCGGGAAGTGGAGGTGCAGGGGACCCAAGCTGTGCCACCTGTCTATCCAAAACAGGGTCCTGCGCCCGCTCTTGATATGGTGTTTTGCTCCGGCTTTAAAGAGGTGTTTGATTCCAAAATTGAGAGCCTCCACGGCAGGAGCTTGCAAAGATGTCCCCATCAGGGTATATTTCTTTCTCAGGATAGTATCCCAGAGAGAGTCGTCCATTTGGTAAAGTTTCCAAATCCATTTCAGCAAGAGAGCCTTGTTCATGTGCTTGGAGTTGAGGATACCAAGGCCGCCACACTCTTTCGGTCTGCAGATGGCTGGCCAGTTCAGCATATGATACTTCCTTTTCGGCCCGGAGCCTTCCCAAAAGAACCGGGTACGATGAGAGTCAAGCTGATCATGGACGCCATCCTGAAGTAGAAACAGACCCATGACAAACATTGGAAGACTAGCTAGGCATGAGTTTGATAGGATCAGGCGTCCCCCCGAGGACAAAAACCTACCAAGCCACGACTCCACCCTAGTGCCAAGTTTCTGAATTAAAAAGTACCATTGTTCAACCGTGAGTTTACAGTCAGAAATGGGGAGCCCAAGGTACATGAAGGGAAATTTGCCCAGCTTACAATTCAGCTGATTTGCAATTCTGATCTGGGTCTCCTCCAGCTGTCCCAACACAAAGACCTCACTTTTGTGGAAGTTGATTTTGAGTCCAGACATATTTTCAAAGCACATCAAGAGGAACTTCAGGTTGGCAATCATGGCATCGTTGTTTTGAATCAGAATGATGGTATCGTCGGCGTATTGAAGGTGAGTAATCCCCCCTGGGATAAGATGGGGAACAACGCCTTGGATGTGCCCCGCTCTGTTCGTAGCCGACATGATTGCCGAGAGGCCTTTGGCTATAAAGTTGAAGAGAAGAGGGGAGAGTGGCTCCCCTTGACGCACTCCCCTCTTATTCCTAAAAAATGGTCCCATCTCCCCGTTAATTGATATAGCAGTCTGCCCCCCAGCCACTAGTTGATAAAGTTTGTGAATTACCCCAGCATCAAAACCTTTGCGACGTAGCATTACGACCAGGAAGTCCCAATTTACCCGGTCGTAGGCTTTCTCAATGTCCAGTTTCAGTAAATGCCTCCCAGCTTTTTCTTTTTGAGTTCATGCACTATGTCATGAAGTGCCAAAGCCCCATCAAGGATGAAACGTCCCTTGATAAAAGCAGTCTGTTTTGGGCTGATGATTCTATGTGCTATAGGGTCCAGCCGAGACGCAAAGGCTTTGGAACCAATTTTGAAAATCACATTTATAAGGGCTATGGGTCTGAACTGGCCGATGTGATCTGCGCCCTGCACTTTGGGGATCAGAGAAAGGACCCCAAAGTTAAGTCTAGAGATGTCAATCCTCCCTAGGATGAAACCATTAAGAATGTGTAGAACCCCATTTTTGACGAGAGGCCAACACTTCTAGAAAAACGGTACCGGAAACCCATCCGGACCGGGAGCCGTATCGGCCTTCATGTCTTTAACAATAAGCTCCAGCTCTGTTTCGGAGAAGGTGAAAGCTAAGGATTCGTTTTCCTGGTCGTTAACTTGCCGGTCTAAACCCCAGGTATTATGCTTCAGCCTGCAGCTCTTATCCAACGTAGTTCCCAGCAACTCACGGTAAAAGTCATAAACGTGTTTTGAAGCTCTTCTTTCCCGAAGATAGTGTTATTTCCCTCAACCAGAGAGGAAATGTTGCATCTATGGCGTTTACCATTTGCCACAGCGTGAAAGTACACGGTGTTGGCATCCCCCTGGAGTGCCTACCAGATTCTACTTCTTTGTCTCCAATACTCCTCCTCAAGGCGATACACTTGAAGGAGTTGTTCCTCGAGGTGTAGTGGAAGGCCCACTCCGCATCCTCTAACCCGGTCGCATCAGCCTTAAGATCGATATGTTGGATTGTTTTTAGAAGTTGATCTTTTTTTGTCTAGTGTCTTTGCCCAGATTGCGACTCCAGCCTCGCAGAAACTGTCTAAGACCGGAGGACATAAAAATCCACCAGTCGACTATATCCCTGCATCGAACTTTGGACATCAAACCTTCCAAGAGTGAACCAAAGTATCGCGGAATTGCGGGAGCTCGAACCAGCCTGTTTCGAAGAAGAACCTGTTGTTTTTGACAGCGATGCCCTCATCGGTATCAAGGATCAGAGGTGTGTGGTCCGAACCAAGACTAGTTTCGGCCACCAACGTACACAAGGGGAGCTCAGCTTCAAGGCTGGCGGAAATAAAGACCCGGTCAAGCACGCATCTAACCGGGTTTAAGCGTCTATTCGTCCAGGTGTACCTCGCACCCGTGCGAGGTATTTCAACCATACCACAGTTTGCAATGTGATTGTTGAAAAGTTTTATCCGGGGCCAATTGATGTTATCGTTGTTCTTGTCTAGGTTGCTGCGGATAAGATTGAAATCCCCGCCCATCACCACCGGGCGATGGCAGCGAGCCAACTTATCCAAGAGCTCGTGGAGGAAATGGGCTGAGAGGGCATGGTTAGCAGGTCCATAGATTCCTATGAGTTCAAAAGTCCTCTTGGATGGGCGATGTAACACTGACAGGTTCAGGAAATATTGACCCCTGTCAACATTCCCTACCTCAAGAAGACTGTCCCTAACGCCCATGAGCATTCCCCCCCCCCCAGAATGCCCATTGGCAGTAGCCAACTCCAGTGAAAATTCTCCCCAACTTCTAAGCTTCGAAGTTCGTGGTCAGTGAAGTCTTGTTTGATTATTTCTTGAAGGCATACGACATCGATGTTGTGTTTGCGGAGGTATTCCAAGGTTCGGCGCCCCGGCTCCCCAAACCCGCAGATATTGAAAAAGAGGCATCGCATTAAGGAATCATGCCTTTAGCCCATGCTTGGCGGGTGTAGGGTTTCCTGGTAGAGACCTCCCCTGAGATTCTCTTCCTAGTTCGCTTGATGGGGCCTGTTGTCTTAGCTGGCTCTTTGTTTGGCTTGTTTCCTTGGTTGGTTTCAGCAGTAGAAGGCACGACGGCTGAGGCCCCTGCCTCGCCCTCCGCTTCTTATCCTTTTTCCTTGGCAACCAACTGTGCTGCTTCTGCTTTCACGCGGGCTGCTGCAAGCTCTGCCTGGACAAGCTCATTGGCACGGAACAGCGAGATAATCTCTGCGAGTGGGCCCGCAGCTTCATTGAAAATCACACAACTATCTCTAGCCACAAGAAGAAAGTGTTCGTCCGAAAGAGAGTTAAAGACAATAAAGCTGGAAGTTGGATTTGTACTTGTGGTGTTCTTCTCCTTTGTGCGCTGGATCACCCTCTCCAGCACGGGGCCGGCAGACGAGGCTTCGCCACGAACACTCTTGCGCCTGATGGTGGTCACAGGGATAGCCTTGATACGCGGCGCCCTTCCACCGTAGCATCCAGAGCCGGAACCACTCCTTCCTAAGAGCTAGGGGTGAGGGAGACGCTCTTCCCAGATTCATCGGTGAAGTCTGGCTGTGGTATGTCGGACATAACTAAGCGGCGGGCCAGTCTGTCTGCATTAGATTTGTTGCACAACTCTCTTTCCCTCATGATTCTAGGGTTTTACTCCCAGGTGGGTAAGGTGTTCTGTTCAATGCTTGGCGAAGCAAGGCTGGTTTCCGCAGCTCTGGAGTCAAAGGTGATTGAAGGTGAGCCCTGAGGGTGCTCAGCAGTCACCGTCTCAGTGGTAGCTGTGAGCTGGGGTTGCTGCAGAGGAGAGCTAGCTTTCTCGTTCATCATCTCAGAGGTTTTGGAGGATATGAAAGTCCCATATTGATTGATTAGTGGAGCCATTCCCAGAACGGAGATGTTGATGTCCGGGTAGGTGTACTCTGCTTCTGTGTCGCCTTGTGACCGCTGCCTCCTTTGCCTGACTTTGAACGCAGATCCTTCTTGGGTCTTTCGTTGGAACCGTGCACGCCCCTGCGTCCGTCCTAGTCATCCTTGTCACGTTCTTCTTCAGAGCTTCCACCTAGTTGATCATTGTTGTCATCCTTCCTGTCGTCTCTTGTGGTGGGGGTGGCGGAGGTGTTTCTGAGCCAGCACGCCTGTTAGGGTTTTCCACTTGCACTTTCACTTTGTACCATTGCCCATTGACACAGAGCATGATTTGTTCCACAACTTTCTCCTTTGCTTTGCACCCAAATTACATCTGGATAGGCTCGAAGGGGTCAGCCAGGGTGGATTCATCCACCTCCATGGGTCTTCCAATAGGGCGCGTGCCCACCAGCAGCTTGTTCATGTGACGGTAAGGTGGAGGGACATCATAGAGCCTAACCCAGGTCTCCGCAAGCAGCTCAGACGCATGCTCGTTGATGCCGCCTTCCATGACCAGAGCCCTTCCATGTGAGATTGGCATTTTGAGACCCCCGCCTCGGATTGCCATCCTCATGTGACCAGCTGATGGGAACACTAGCGAGAAATCGGATTCTCTTAACATCCGCACTTGCCAGGCCCAGTTTTCATCAACAAGTTTCTTGAACTCTGCCTCAACCTCTGCTGCAGTCAAGTTTGCCCCATCAACATTGAGTGTAGCCATGTTTGGAGTTTCCTTCTCAAGCTCTTCCTCCGGCACCTCGAGACACATGAAGCCAATCCGTCCTTACCAAAGCCAGCCCAGTATGGTTCGTGGCGAACCCCTGCCACCGTACACATAGCAGAGAAGTGGCCCTTGACCTTGCACTTGATACAGTATGGCTCGGCTGTGCATCCGAGCTGCAGGTGTGTCGGTTGACCACACTTGTAGCAGAAGACGTTCGTCGCATCGAGGGGAGGGGGAGGAGGTAGCACTTCATTCTCCGCCGATGGCCGGGACCCCATGGCCGAGCTCTCGGGTCAAGACTTGGACGAGCCCTGGTGGTTGTTGTTTGAGTTATTCCCACGGCCGTACTTGCGCCCTCGCGGGTACTGCACCGTGGGGTTCATCCTTGCTTCCCGCTGCCTTGCTTCATATCTTGCCCTCTGAATGGCATCAGCCCGCGCGCGTTGTTGACGACGATACTCTTCGTACTCGCGATCCAGCCGCTGGCCAAGCTCCTTGTGTTTGCCGCCGCCAGCGTAGTCGTCGTATGGGCGCTTGCCCCGGCGGTTGTCGTCGCCGCGACCCCTGTCCATCAGCGCAAGGAGAGGTGGAAGGTTGGGATCTGGAGGAAAGAGGAGCTTCTTTGCCCTAGCCTTGTTGCGCCGCACGTCGCGAGGCGGTGCAAGGAAACCTAGATTGGGATCTAGGGTTCCGCGGGGGAGCCAACGCTAGTTATAAGGACCCAGAGGGGAGAGCTGGGCCTCGGCGAAATTGGGCTGGGCCTTAGCCCAACAGCAGCCCCACCTGTCGTAGAACAGCCACGTGCCCCCACCACTAGTAGAAATTCAGGCTTAGACCACGAATGTCCGCCGTGACCGTGGTGTAAAGTGGCGTTCGGCCACGAAATTTCGTGGTTTTTTTCTTTTCGTGGTCGATGGTAGCAATGACCACGGATTTCCCAATCCGTGGTCTATGGCACCCATTGCCCACGAAGTTTCCGAATTTTCGTGGTTAAAAGCAGTGTTTCGGGTTGCGAGGCACCCATAGACCACGATCTCCCTGAATTTTCGTGGTTAGAAGCTACGTTTTCGATAGCGCGTTCAGTTTTTGACTGGGATCGACACACCCCGCGAGATCATATAATGTCGAACGAGGCCATTTGCGCTCTAAAAACCTCGTACCACACACCCCGCGCTCATATCAAGATCCAGGCTGCATCTTTTTTCGGTTGCTCCGTTACTCGAAGCTGGGTTCGATGTTGTTCTTATCGTGGGCTCCACCATGTCAGTGACTCAGGATCATGCTGATCGATTCTTGCCCAGTTTCTTATCCCGTTGCTCCGTTTCTTCCGATAATGTTCTTGCCGCTGGCTCCACCATGTTAGTGACTCAGGATCATACTGATCGATTCTTGCCCAGTTTCTTTTTCCGTTGCTCCGTTCTTCTGATACTGTTTGATGAGGACATCCCTAGTCTTTCACCATTTTTTCCTGTTGATGATGCTGCTGCTCAAGATACAACCAATGAAGTGAGGATTGGACCAATTACAAGGTCTCGTGCCAAGTTATTAGAACACCAGGTCAACTCACTCTTAATTGAATATAATGTTTGTGATTGTGAGAACTTTATACTGCCTAAATCCTTGCACTTGTGTATGATCAGGTTTATTAATAACACAAGTGCTAGAGGAGGAGATGACACAAGCATTGGAGGAGAAGAGGAGCATCAAGGGATGGGGATAAATTCCACAAGTGCGCGAGGGAGGAGAGGGAGGCAGGCGCACCAAGCCAATGAAGGGAATCATCCACGTTGACACGTTTGAGGGATCAAGTGGCGCACCAGGACATGATCAAGATCGTATTAGTCTAAGGTGCAACGCATGAGGCCTGCGTGCCATGCTTAGGCCGAACCCAACATGGGTCGGTTTGTATTAGTTGAGTCCGAATCGAACCATGTAGTTTTCTGGTTGTGGCGTACCCCCACCTCTCCATAAATAGATGGGGGCTGCGAGTTGAATAGATTAGACCACATTTATGTTAAACCCTAGATTGGATTGCTAAAGCATTCATCTATCACGAATTTTCCTTTGTTTCAATCAGAAATTCACCCCTCCACTTTGTTTCGATCTGGAGGTTATTGCTACCAAAGTTTGAGTGTAATCTGTTGTTCCACTGGGAATTAGTAGATTGCAGAACCGCATCGTGGTCGGCGGCTACGTTGCACAAGTGTGAGGTGTTGCGAATATCTGTTAGGTTGAAGAGCTGTTGCATTGGCAACAGGGGAGCGACCGGAGAGTTCGTCAGGATCTTGCAAGTTATCATCCACCAATCATCGATCCACCATCCGCTCACTGAGAAGATCGGGCCACCCCATATCATCTTGGTATCAGATTTCCAGCGTTTACTCGGTGAGCATCCACAAATCCATCCCCGTAGATTTACTATTTTTCGTCCTATACAGAAAAAGCCAAAAAATATTAGGTTTAGATTTTGCCATAGCCCTAGATTGCATCGGTTTACAAGTTTTAGTTGTTGGTTGTTTTCCTTTTTTGCGTAGCTTTTCTTGTTCGAGTCGTAGAAGTCTAGGTTTCCGTCGCTTCTTTGTTTGCAAGTTCGAGTCGGAGTCTAAACAGAAAAACCCAGAAAGAATCGAGTTGATCCTAGTTTCGGTTAAGTTTCTGCCGCGATACAGTTTTCGCTAGTTTTCTGTTGACGGGTCGGGTGTTTCGTCGAGTCAAAACCAGTTTTCGTCAGTTTTTCGGCCGCGAGTCCGTGTTCTACACAGTTTTTGACAGTCAACTTTGGACGGCCATAACTTTTGCATACGAACTCCGTTTTCGACATTCGACCTATCAAAATCGTCAGAAGAAAAAGTTCTGTCCAGCCACATGCACTTGGTTGGTGTGCGGCTTTCGGACCGCTCAGAATTGCCAAAAGAGTCCGGGAAGGTAGAGTTTTTGCCACTTCTTTGAAAAGCATAGACACAACCTTTCTACAGCAGTTGTTTAGGAGCTTACCCAGCCAAGACTAGCTAGCGTTTCTGCTCACAGGCTGCTCATTGTCGTGTGTCTTTGTATCTTTTAAGTTGCTGGCCATTTTTTTCCAGAAAAGAAAAAAAAGAGAAAAGAGGCCGAGTTGCATATCATTTTTTTTCTAGTTGTGACACTAGTAGTACTTGAGCAATCTTGTGCCTATTTAATCTGAGCTACTTGCTAGTGTCTTTCTAGTGCATTGTGACATTCTTATTTCATAGTTGCTTTGCCCCGTTTATCTCCACGGTGTGCGTTTCCTGTGTGTCATACAATCAGCACTAGGATTTGTAAATTGGTGTAGTTAGGTTTTCCCAAGCCCAGCTCCACGAAATACCCTGGTTTTGTTGTGTGATGCTTTGAGACCCATAATATTCGCTTCATCCCATCCGTGCATGTTCTGCCCCTATAAGTGGTAAGCTTTACTATTCACTTTGGAACGGTAAGATCCACAATTTCTTTCGATTTTGAGTGAGTTGAGAGTTTTCCACATATCTATATATATTCTTGTGTGCACTAATCATGTCTTCAGACGACGAGAGGGATAGCGTGGTGAAGCAAAAGAAGGATGGTACTACTCCTGTTACTTGGAACGAATATGAAGCTCTTTGTGATCATTTGTCTCGTCAGTTTGGTTCTCAATGTGATAAGTTGCAATCAGATTTGACGGCCACGAATAATAAGGTTGATACTATACTCCAAACAGCCACTAAGTCGGCAGCGGCTTTAGCCGGTATACAGAATTCCATTGCTACTTTGAACCGTGCTGTCCAGACTATGACACAACGTTATGACCAACCTGCTGATGGTGCAAGTGTTCATGGCGATGATGGTGCTGATTATGATGCTGAGGAGGAGGATGATGAGCAAGCTGCTGCTCGTCAAGAGAGGTTGTTGCGTGCTGGATAGCAACAACAGCCACAACCACATGCTAATGGTGGGCGTTGAGGACGTGGTGGCGGTGCACCCCCTGGCCGAGGCTTTGCGCCTCTTGGTGCACGCCGTAACTTGGGCGACGATTTTGGTCATGCCGCCAATCGTGATGATGACAGTCTTGGTAAACCAAAATTCAGTATCCCTAAATTTGAGGGTTCTGTTGATGTGGAAGAATATATTAATTGGGAGCTGAAGATGGAACAATTGTGGTGTTTGCATGATTACATGGAAGATAGAAAGATCAAACTTGCCTCTTATGAGTTTGATGGTTATGCTTTGCTTTGGTGGCATGGACTTGTTAATACGAGGCGTGAAGCTAATGACTTGCCTATTCGTTCATGGAGAGAGATGAAGCAAGAGATGCAGCATCGTTTTATTCCTCGTCATTATAGATGTTCCTTATATGACAAGTTGTAAAATCTGAAGCAAGGTACTTCTTCTGTTGATGAGTATTACAAGGAGATGGAATTGATAATGCAGCATGCTAAGGTGAGAGAAGAGCCTGAACAGACCATGCATCGTTTCTTGTCAGGTTTGAATTTTAGCATCAAGAGAATTGTACGTCATTATCAATATGATGATATAGAAGATTTGTTGCATCAAGCACGTGAAGCTGTCTTCCTATGGCAGGGCAGTTTTTCCTCACGAGCTACACCTAATCCTGTGCCATCTAGTGCTGCACCCAGCTCTCATGGAGTTGCACCTTCTAAACCTGTTTCGGCTGCACCATCTCACAAACCATCACCACAACCAGCAGCTAGTGGTGCGGGTTCATCAAATTCTACAGCTCGCACGCGTGATATGAATTGTCATACGTGTGGCGGCAAGGGGCATTTCAAGCGTGATTGTCCCAATAAGAAAGTCATGTTGATCAATGAAGACACTGGTGAATATGAGAGTGGTGATGAGGTGGATCCTGAAACTGATTTTGTGGAGGACGATGACAGCGGCTTGATTTATGTTGATGCTACGCATTTGCCTTCCATTGTTTGCACGCAGCGAGCTTTGAGCGTTACACCAAGCCCTATGGAGCAGCGCTGCAATTTGTTTCAAACTATGGCAGCGCTTGGTAATGGTAAGTCGTGCAAGGTGATCATTGATGGTGCTAGTTGCCACAATTTAGCTAGTAAAGAGCTTTGTCAAAAACTGAATCTGAAATATTTACCACACCCCTATCCATATATATTCAGTGGTTGAGTGATAGTGGAGAGATGAAGATCAATCATATGGTGCGTGTGGAATTTCAGATTGGACCTTATAAGGACACCGTTGAATGTGATGTGGTTCCTATGACGGTGTGTCATTTGTTGTTGGGACGTCCATGGTAGCTTGATAGAGATGTACGCCACAATGGAAGAACAAACACATACCAGCTCAATTGGCAAGGCAAGGAGATCATGTTGCGGCCTATGTCACCGCAAGAAGTTGTGAATCAATCTCGTCAAAAAATTGAGGTCCACCGTGAGGATGAGAGTGAGAGATTAGCTATTCGAGAGCTTCCACCTTCGGTGAGCGAGAGCCACAAGCCAAATTCGAGTGGTAAAAAGAAAAGTGAGGGAGAGAAAAAATAGTAATGTTAGCCACCAAATCTGATTTGAGAGAGTTTCGTGAGGATCCCACTCTAGTACCTCTTGTGCTTATGTGGAAGGGGGAAATTCTTGTTTCTGACGACATGACCCTCTCTCTATTGGTGTTTCTGATGTATTGCAGGATTTTGGTGACGTTTTTCCGGAGGAAGTGCCCGCTGGTTTGCCTCCATTGCGGGGTATTGAGCATCAAATTGACTTGATTCCAGGAGCCACACTTCCAAACCGAGCTCCCTATAGGACCAACCCCGAGGAGACAAAGGAGATACAGCGACAAGTAGAAGAGCTTCTTGATAAAGGGTATATTCGTGTGAGCTTAAGTCCTTGTGTTGTTCCTGTTATTTTGGTTCCTAAGAAAGATGATACATGGCGCATGTGTGTAGATTGTAGAGCTATTAATAACATCACTATTCGTTATAGATACCCTATTCCACGTTTGGATGACATGCTAGATGAATTAAGTGGTGCTGTTATTTTCTCTAAAATTGAATTGCGTAGTGGTTATCATCAAATTAGGATGAAAGAAGGAGATGAATGGAAAACTGCCTTTAAAACAAAATTCGGTTTATATGAGTGGTTAGTAATGCCTTTTGGTTTAACTAATGCTCCTAGTACTTTCATGAGATTGATGAATCATGTTTTGAGCCATTTCATTGGAAAATTTGTGGTAGTATATTTTGATGATATATTGATTTATAGCCGCAATGAATCTGAACATAGTGGTCATATTCGACAAGTTTTGCAAGTGTTGCGTGATAATAAGCTATATGGTAATCTTGCTAAATGCACATTTTGCAAAGACAAGGTCATATTTCTGGTTTTGTTGTTTCAAAAAATGGAGTAGAGGTAGATGAAGCAAAAATTGAAGCTATTAAAAATTGGCCTACTCCCATGACTGTTAGTCAAGTACGAAGTTTTCTCGGTCTTGCTGGTTTCTATAGACGTTTTGTGAGGGACTTTAGTACAATTGCTGCAGCTTTGAATGCTTACTAAGAAAGGTGTTGATTTTGTGTGGGGTGCAGCCCAAGATGCAGCATTTGATGAACTGAAATGATGTTTAATTTCTTCACCTTTGCTTATGCTTCGTGATTTCCATAAGCAATTTGATATTGAATGTGATGCTAGTGGCATTGGAATAGGAGGCGTGTTGATGCAAGAGGGTAAACCGGTTGCATATTTTTCTGAAAAATTAAATGGTGCACAATTGAACTATCATGTTTATGATAAAGAATTGTATGCTCTTGTTCGTGTTCTTGAGGTTTGGCAACATTATTTGTGGCCAAAAGAATTTATCATACATTTTGATCATGAAGCTTTGAAATATTTGAAAAGCCAATCTAATCTTAATAAACGTCATGCTAAATGGGTTGAGTTCATTGAATCCTTCCCATATATTATTAAGTATAAGAAAGGCAAAGATAACGTGGTTGCTGATGCACTCTCTAGAAAAAACATGCTTTTGACACACTTAGATGTTAAAGTTACTGGTTTAGAGAGTTTGCGTGATTTATATGCTAATGATTCTGATTTCCATGCCTTTTGCTAAGTGTTCTGCTGTGAAAGCTTGGGAACAATACCATATGCATGATGGATACTTGTTTAGAGCTAACAAATTATGTGTGCCAAAATCGTCC
The DNA here is from genome assembly GCA_947311845.1 of Poa pratensis. Classification (NCBI taxonomy): domain Eukaryota; kingdom Viridiplantae; phylum Streptophyta; class Magnoliopsida; order Poales; family Poaceae; genus Poa; species Poa pratensis. The sequence continues at coordinate 1,249,352 of CAMZMU010000113.1, forward strand.
GTGCGTTTGCTGTTGTTGCAGGAATCACATGGTGGCGGTTTGATGGGACACTTTGGACATGAGAAGACGTTGCTTATGCTTGCTGATCATTTTTATTGGCCACATATGAGGCGTGATGTGGACAGGTTTGTTAAACGTTGTATCACTTGCAACAAGGCAAAGTCCAAGCTGAAGCCTCACGGTTTGTATACTCCTCTTCCTGCACCTACAACTCCATGGGAGGATATAAGCATGGATTTTGTGTTAGGATTGCCTAGAACCAGAGAGGACATGATTCTATTTTTGTGGTAGTGGATCGATTTTCTAAGATGTCACATTTTATTGCCTGCCACAAAAGCGACGATGCGTCGCATATTGCTAATATATTTTTCAGGGACATAGTGCGCTTACATGGAGTACCGAAGACTATTGTTTCTGATCGAGATGTGAAGTTTATGAGCTATTTTTGGAAGACGCTGTGGGGGAAGCTGGGAACGAAGTTGCTGTTCAGTACTACTTGTCACCCCCAAACTGATGGTCAAACAAAGGTGGTGAATCGCACACTCTCAACGTTGCTGCGAGCCATGATCAAGAAAAATCTGCGTGAGTGGGAGGACTGTTTGCCGCATGTGGAGTTTGCTTATAACAGGGCGGTGCATTCTACCACGCAGTGTGTCCGTTTGAGGTGGTGTATGGTTTCAAACCCATTACTCCACTTGATTTGCTGCCGCTTCCAACACAAGAGAGAGTCAACATGGAGGCATCGAAGCGTGCAGATTTTGTGCGGAAAATACATGAGAAGACCAAGGAAGCAATCGAGAAGAAGGGCAAGCATACAGCTGCACGTGTGAACAAGAAGCGCAAGGAGGTGTTGTTTCAGCCCGGTGACATGGTGTGGGTGCACTTCCGCAAGGATAGGTTCCCAAATCTGCGCAAGTCCAAGTTGATGCCGCGAGGTGCTAGTCCATATAAAGTACTTGCAAAAATAAATGATAATGCATACAAGATTTATCTTCCTACGGCTGAGTTTGGCATGAGTAATTCTTTCAATGTTGCTGATTTGACGCCATACACTGGAGATGATCTTGACGCGTCGAGGTCGACGCCTTTTCAAGGGGGGGAGGATGATGAGGACATCCCTAGTCTTTCACCATTTTTTCCTGTTGATGATGTTGCTGCTCAAGATACAACCAATGAAGTGAGGATTGGACCAATTACAAGGTCTCGTGCCAAGTTATTAGAACAACAGGTGAACTCACTCATAATTGAATATAATGTTTGTGATTGTGAGAACTTTATACTGCCTAAATCCTTGCACTTGTGTATGATCAGGTTTATTAATAACACAAGTGCTAGAGGAGGAGATGACACACACATTGGAGGAGAAGAGGAGCAGCAAGGCATGGGGAATAAATTCCACAAGTGCGCGAGGGAGGAGAGGGAGGCAGGCGCACCAAGCCAATGAAGGGAATCATCCACGTTGACACGTTTGAGGGATCAAGTGGCACACCAGGACATGATCAAGATCGTATTAGTCTAAGGTGCAACGCATGAGGCCTGCGTGCCATGCTTAGGCCGAACCCAACATGGGTCGGCTTGTATTAGTTGAGTCCGAATCGAACCATGTAGTTTTCTGGTTGTGGCGCACCCCCACCTCTCCATAAATAGATGGGGGCTGCGAGTTGAATAGATTATACCACGTTTATGTTAAACCCTAGATTGGATTGTTGAAGCATTCATCTATCACGAATTTCCATTTGTTTCGATCGGAAATTCACCCCTCCACTTTGTTTCGATCTGGAGTTTATTGCTACCAAAGTTTGAGTGTAATCTGTTGTTCCACTGGGAATTAGTAGATTGCAGAACCGCTTCGTGGTCGGCAGCTACGTTGCACAAGTGTGAGGTGTTGCGAATATCCGTTGGGTGAAGAGATGTTGCATTGGCAACAGGGGAGCGACCGGAGAGTTCGTCAGGATCTTGCAAGTTATCATCCAATCGTCGATCCACCATACGCTCACTAAGAAGATCGAGCCACCCCATATCACTGTTCTTGCCGCTGGCTCCACCATGTCAGTGACTCAGGATCATGCTGATCGATTCTTGCCCACTTTTTTATGCCATTGCTCCGTTTCTTCCGATACTGTTCTTGCCGTTGGCTCCACCATGTCAGTGACTCAGGATCATGCTGATCGATTCTTGCCCATTTTTTTATGCCGTTGCTCCGTTCTTCCGATACTGTTATTGCCGCTGGCTCCACCATGTCAGTGACTCAGGATCATACTGATCGATTCTTGCCCAGTTTTTTATGCCGTTGCTTTGTTTCTTCCGATATTGTTCTTGCCGCTGGCTCCACCATGTCAGTGACTCAGGATCATCCTCATCGATTCTCGCCCACTTTTTTATGCCGTTGCCCGTTCTTGCGATATTGTTCTTGCCGCTGGCTCCACCATGTCAGTGACTCGGGATCATGCTGATCGATTCTTGCCCACTTTTTTACTCCGTTGCTACGTTCTTGCGATACTGTTCTTGCCGCTGGCTCCACCATGCCAGTGACTCATTGATCGATTCTTGCCCAATTTTTTATTCCGTTGCTCCGTTCTTGCCATACTGTTCTTGCCGCTGGCTCCACCATGTCAGTGACTCAGGATCATGCCGATCGATTCTTGTCCCCTTTTTTTATGCCGTTGCTACGTTCTTGCGATACTGTTCTTGCCGCTGGCTCCACCATGTCAGTGACTCTGGATCAAGCTGATCGATTCATGCCCATTTTTTTTATTCCGTTGCTCCGTTCTTGTGATACTGTTCTTGCCGCTGGCTCCACCATGTCAGTGACTAGAGGATCATGCCGATCGATTCTTGCCCACTTTTTTATGTCGTTCCTCCGGTCTTGCGATGTTGTTCTTACCGCTGGCTCCACCATGTCGGTGACTTACTATCCTGTTGATCGATTCTTGCCCACTTTTTTATTTCGTTGCTTGTTCTTCTTTTTTTTGACTTCCGCATGTGGTCTAGCAGGTGGGTCCTGACTGTCGGCCTCTCTCTTCAGAAACGTTATTAGTCATTTCTTTCGGTTGCGCTCGCAATTTTCACCTTGTTAAGGGCTGGCAATGCTGGCGGGTTATGGTCTAGAGTGGGTCCACTATGGCAGCCTCTGTGCAAGGTTTGCCTCCTAAAAAACTGAACATAGCTGAATCGAACCTCTCATCACTGTCGGCCTCTCTCTTCAGAAACGTGTGTGCTCTGCTGCGGTTTTATTTATGTCCTTGATTGGTCATTTTTCTTGCGATTGCGACCGCAGTTTTGACCTTGTTAAGGTTTCGCGATGCAGGTGGGTTATGGTCTAGCCGATGGGTTCACCATGTCAGCCTCTCTGTGCAAGGTTTGGCTCCTCAAAATACTGAAGATAACTGAAGTGAACCTCTTCTGACTCTTGGCCTCTCTCTCTTCAGAAACGTGTGCTCCGTTGATGTTCCCTTGATTATTACTGCTTGTGGTGCTCATTTCTCTCGGTTGCGCCTGCAGTTTTCACCTTGTTAATGACTGGCGATGAAGGCGGGTTATGGTCTAGACGGTAGGTGTCGGGGGAATCCTTAATGGGTTAACCCGCAGCCCAATGTTGTAATGCGGATTATGATAATTCACGGCCGCACCATTGATGGGCTTACACAAAGATGGGCCGACTAACAATCACGACATGCCGAGGGAAGAATGTAGAAGACCGAAGGCAACTTGACTTGGCGGACACGAAGATATTTAGTCTCCAAGAAGGACTCCGGCTTGTATTTCCAAAAAGGAGAAGTTTTCCATGTAACCTAGCGAGCCTCCGTGTATATAAGGAGGGCTCGCAGGACGTAGAAGGGAGAGCTCTCAAGTCCTAAACCCTAGATCTTATGGCGACTCGACACATCGATCGCCAACCGCTTGTAACACCATATTCATATCAATTCCAATCTAGGATAGGCAGGAAGTAGGTCCTGTGACACCCCTCCCTGCACATATCACCAGAGAGGCGGTCGCCCCGTGCGCCAGCCCAAGATATCTGGCCGCACGTCACGACAGTGCAACATAATGGAAATCATTACACAATCAGGTACAACAAGTGCTACAAATGGTTTACAATGCCATCAAGGCATGAAAAAAATATCAAGCCAAGCATGGCTTAGGACAGAGTTTAACTGGCAGCGGAAGATGGCTAAGGCAACGGCTTGGAGCGGCTCCATTCCACAGGCATATGGCTGGCTACTGATCCTAGCGCACTCTTGCTCCACATCCTTGCTAAGATAGAAGATGAATCCTCGCTAAAATCTAGCCATTTGAATAGCCAACATGAGTACAATGATGTACTCGCAAGAATATTAACCGCTTGACACGAACAGTCCAGCAATCATGCAACAAGAAATACATTGGAAATAAAATACTACACATGGCAAGGTGTACTCTAGATACATGTCATAAACGTAGCATGGCATTGACAACCAAACATGTCATAAGCAAGCAACGGGGTATCACCAATGCAGAGTCCAAGCCAGGTGGGGTTGGATCATGCACTGGCAATCATACAAAGAGATTACATGTGACGAGTAAACGAGTGTACCAGTTGGTACCAAATAATACCCAACAGCACCTGTGATCACTGCTAGGCCCACTGGCCTCATCTTTCCACTCTGGGCATGCACGGTTGATGTTGGCTCAGGCCTAACTCTAGGCTCCCAACGATCACACCGCCATCCATATCTCGGGTTACCGTCGACATCTCAAGTCAACATTCCCTGCATCATCTTATTTGTTCAATTAGTGAAATCAGGTCGTTCATTAATTCTTTCAAACAAGCCTTAAGTTTAACCTCCGGACACGACAAAGACACACAGTGTGACCGACACTGAACTGTTGTTCCATATCCCAGGAACGAGGCTAGCTTGCTAGGTTGACACTCTCGAGAGGTTGCGTTCCCAACTATCAAAATGCACCTTACTCAGCCGGCACTTCAGGTTGTCACGCCAAAGTCGTACTAAGCAAAATACACTTACATGACCGTCCACCTGCTAACACACTCTCCTGCACCACCCTATACGCATGGTACAATGGGCAAGTGAATCCGGCACATCCCCCGGCGCGACCGGGTATGCTTAGCTCCGGACTCCTTAGCACAGTCGAACCCGTGCCTGTCGACCACTACCCTCGGACAGCACAACCGAACGACTGCGCCCAATATATCAAAAGGGGCTCAACAACCTACTAGGTCACGGTCCTCCATGAGACGACGATGGTCCTGCTTTCAAAGTTCAGATTAGTGGCACCATGGACTGACCCTATCGTTGTTTGGAGGAGTGTTTCAATTAGTCAAGTTTCATCATTCACAAGTCCAAACCACCGAGGATTAGTCCAGCACAATAATCATAATATTATAATAATATATCATCAAACAACAAGACATTAGCAACATAATATTTCAAGCAATAGTTTGTTTGTATTGACCGGGTGACTATGGCGGAGATACCTCCGACCAGCGCCATCGCAGATCAATACAAAAGTTAGCACAGTTTGTTGCATCGATCGGGTGACTGTGGCAGAGATACCTCTGACCAGCGCCATCACAGATCAACTACCAAAGTTGGTAGGGCATGTAGTCTCCAAAATGAACCGAAAAGCACTCATAAGAAAGAAAGCATCCATTCCACTCGAGGATTACCTCGACGTGGTGTCAGCAATCTTGGCAAAAAGAACCAAATGTGATGTAGGTTGGTCCCGATTTTCACGGATTTGGGCGGAGGGATCGGTGAACACGAAGAACAAGGGATGAACACAAGAACACAAAGAGGGAAAGAATACCAAAACAAGATAACTAGCAAGACATAACTCAGCAAGATTCAACTGGTAACAAGCCCCTAGGGTAGCCCCCAATTCTCCTCTCCCAAGCAAACCTTACTCTCAGGATTGTTTGTCCAATTGGTCAATCCAAACCAACCCAATCTAGCCACTTCAAGAGGAAAGATTAGCAAGTAGCAAACTACAAGAGGAAGCTTTGGTATCCACTAAGGGATCTTCTCCACAAGGGGAGGCCTTGGTTCATCTCCACAAGGGGAGGCCTTGATTCATCTCCATTGGAGGAAAGGACCACTTTGAGAAGAAGGAGCACAGCTCTACTCTAATCCCAAATCATAGTCTAACCCTAGATCTGGAGGGGAAGGGTCTATTTATAGTCTAAGCCACGAGGTGGGTGAAAAGGTGGGGGGTACAAGGCCACATGGGCCCGTCAAGCGCGCAGGCTGAAAGTCATCGGGGACGGCTTGGGGGCCGGCAGGAAGTCGGCCGGGTCTAGAGGATGCCCGGTCCAGGGGCCGGCTGCCTCGGCCGGGTGCCCGGCCCAGGCCGACTGGGATGCCGGCGCTCGCTGGATGGTGCCCGGCCTGTGGCCCGGCCTAGGCCGACCTGGAGGCGGCCAGGTCTGGAGGCAGCCTGGCCCTGGGGCCGGCCCAGGCCGGCTGGCCAGTCTCCTCCGCTTCTTCTCCCTCGTCTTGCGCCGTCTCTTGGCCATCTTCCATACTTGCTTGGCGATCTTCACGGTAGTCGTTCCTGAGTATGCACAAGGTATCCGAATGAAGCAGCAAACCATTCAAGGGTGTATTGAGATCACACAAAGCTAGGAGTGAATTCACCTTATCATGGAGAGCCTTGACTCTAGCTCTTGTCATTGGACCACTTGTTGTAGGAGCCATAGGTTGGGCTACATCATCTCCCCCCTTGGAAAAGAGTCGTCCTCGACTCTTGGTCATCCTCATCGCTTGATGTTCCAAGGTATGGCGATAGGTCGGCGACGTTGAAGGTGTCATGGACCAAGTGTTTGTAGTGGGAGATGTCGATCTTGTAGGCATTGTCGTTGATGCGCTTGATAACCTTGAAAGGTCCATCTCCACGAGGGTGAAGCTTGGACTTCCTTGCGTCCGGAAAGCAATCTTTGCGAAGGTGTAGCCAAACAAGGTCTCCTTCTTCAAATATCATGGCGCGCTTGTGTTTGTTCATCTTTGTAGCATGGTCTTCATTGTATTTCTCAAGCGTGGCCCTTGTGTCTTCATGTAGTTTCTTCATGTAAGCGGCGCGCTTGTCGAAGTCCATGTTGACTTGCTCTCGGAGTGGAAGTGGTAGCATGTCTAGAGCGGTGTAGGGGTTGGAGCCATAGACGACCTCGAAGGGTGTTCTCTTTGTTGCGCGATGTAGTGCTCGATTGTAGGTGAACTCGGCGTGTGGGATGCACTCTTCCCAATTCTTCAAGTTGGGCGTGATCAACACACGAAGGAGTGTGGATAGGTTTCAGTTCACCACTTCGGTTTGACCGTCAGTTTGAGGGTGGTATGCAGTGGAGAATAGTTTTTGATTCCCATCTTGGCCATCAAAGTCTTCCAAAAGTAGCTCACGAACTTGACGTCACGATCCGACACAATGGTATTGGGCACGCCATGAAGACGGACAATTTCCCTAAAAAACAAAGTAGCAATATGTGAAGCATCGTCGGTCTTGTTGCATGGTATAAAGTGTGCCATTTTAAGAATCGATCAATGACGACAAAGATGGAATCCTTGTTTGTTTTAGTGCGTGGGAGTCCTAAGACAAAATCCATAGCTATATCGGACCATGGGTGATGTGGAATAGGCAAAGGAGTATATAAGCCATGAGAGTTTAGAGTAGACTTAGCTTTGAGACATGTAAAAGATCGTCGAACTAGGCGTTCCACATCACGCTTCATTCTTGGCCAATAGTAGTTGGTGGCGAGCATGGCGTAGGTCTTGTCGCGTCCAAAGTGACCCATGAGTGATCCTCCATGCGATTCCTTCAAAAGGACCAAACGAAGCGAAGACTCGGGTATGCATAGTTTGTTAGCCTTAAACAAGAAACCTTGGTGCAAATATAAATCACCAATTCCTTTGTGCTCCGAACATTGGCGAAAATGCCTCCAAAGAAAGCATCGGTGGCATATAACTCCGTTATGTCATCCAAACCCAAGACATTAATGTCAAGACGTGTAAGTAGGTTGGCCTTGCGGGATAGAGCATCCGCGACCACATTGTCTTTACCTTTCTTGTATTTGATTACAAAGGTAAAAGACTCAATGAACTCAACCCACTTAGCATGTCTTTTGTTCAAATTTGTTTGACTTTTCAAATATTTCAAGGATTCATGATCGAAATGTATGACAAACTCCTTAGGACGAAGATAGTGTTGCCACACATCCAAAACACGAACCAAAGCAAACAATTCTTTGTCATAAATGGGGTAATTCAAGCGGGCTCCATCTAATTTCTCACTATGGTATGCAATGGGTCTACCATTTTGCATAAGCACTCCTCCAATGCACAATCCACTTGCATCGCATTCAATCTCAAATGTTTTAGAGAAATCCGGAAGGGCAAGGAGTGGTGCTTCGGTTAACAACCGTTTGAGCTCATTGAAAGCAAAATCATGTGCGTTGCCCCAAATGAAAGGTACATTTTTCTTTGTAAGTTCATGGAGAGGGCAAGCAATTGTGGAAAAATCCTTGATGAATCGGTGGTAAAATCGGCAAAACCAAGAAAACGTCTAACTCTTCAAGTGACATCGAAAAAGGCCAAGTCTGAATTGCATTGATCTTGGCATCATCAACTTCGACTCCATCCGAAGAAACAACAAAACCCAAGAAAACAAGCTTGTTGGTGGCAAATGTGCACTTAGAAAGATTTGCATAAAGCTTTTCATTGCGAAGAACCAACAAAACTTGAGCAACATGAGAAGTGTGCTCTTCCAAAGATTTGCTATAGATAAGGATGTCGTCAAAGTATACCACAACAAATTTCCCAATGAAAGGTCGCAACACATGGTTCATAAGACGCATAAAAGTGGAAGGTTCATTGGATAGACCAAATGGCATGACAAGCCATTCATAAAGACCAAGCTTTGTTTTAAATGCGGTCTTCCATTCATCACCTTCACACATCCTAATTTGGTGATATCCACTTTTAAATCAATTTTGGAGAATATAGCGGAACCACAAAGTTCATCAAGCATATCATCAAGTCGATATCCATGCAAAGGCGAAGAGTGTTGTCGTGCTTGAGCACCAAGATGACGGGCACGGCGCACGGACTCAAGCTCTTGCGGATATGTCCCATGGCAAGAAGTTCTTGTATTTGCCGCTCAATCTCCTTTGTCTCCTCGGGGTTGGTGCGGTAAGGACCGCGGTTTGGTAGCGGTGCGCCGGAAACAAGGTCGATGCGATGCTCGATTCCGCATAGAGGAGGTAGTCCCGGTGGCACTTCTTGAGGGAAAACATCTTCAAAGTCCTTCAAAAAAGACAACAAAGATGGAGGAAGGTTTGTGAAATGTTAGTCAATGAAACTTCACCCTTGCATATGAGGACATAGTGGAGGGTGATGGGTTCTCTCTCAACTCCCTCATCTCTCTTTTGGTGGCAAATAGTGTAAGTTTTGTAGAGGCTCTCTTTGAAGTGTCACATTCATTTGGCTTGTGGCTCTCACTCACTTTATGGTGGGTCTCTCTTTTGGTGACGAACGATCTTGTTGTGCCCGTGCAATAGTCTTGGCATTGTCGGCGATGACTTGACTTGGTGTCATGGGACGAAGGACGAAGGTCTTGTCGTTGTTCTTGAAGCTATAGTAATTTGTCCTTCCATCATACATAGCACCCTTATCAAATTGCCAAGGACGTCCAAGAAGTAAGTGACAAACGGTCATAGTTGCTTTGTAACACTCTTGTTTCATAGTTGCTTCGCCCCGTTTATCTCCATCGTGTGCGTTTCCTGTGTGTCATACGATCAGCACTAGGATTTGTAAATTAGTGTAGTTAGGTTTTTCCCAAGCCCAGCTCCACCAAATACCCTGGTTTTGTTGTGTGACGCTTTGAGACCCATAATGTTCGCTTCATCCCGTCCGTGCACGTTTTGCCCCTACAAGTGGTAAGCTTTTCTATTCACTTTGGAACGGTAAGATACACAATTTCTTTCAGTTTTGAGTGAGTTGAGAGTTTTCCACCTACATATTACTATATACACTTGAGGCACTAACCATGTCTTCAGAAGACGAGAGGGATAGCGTGGTAAGGCAAACGAAGGTTGGGACTGCACTTGTTACTTGGAGAGAATATGAGGCCCTTCGTGATCATTTGTCCCGGCAGTTCACTACCAAGTGTGATAAAATATAAGAAGATTTGGCTGCCACGGATGGGAAGCTTGAGACTGTCCTGCGGACAGCTAATGATTCTGCGGCTACGTTAACTACCATACATGCAAATCTAGAAACCTTGACTCGTGCTATTGATACGTACAAAACGTATCTATAATTTTTGATTGTTTCATGTTAATATTATGCCTTTGACACTTGTTTTTATATTAAGTTTATGATTTATTTGGACTAACCTATTAATAGTTGCAAAAGTGCACAATGTTCTTTTTTTACTCTTTGATGTGTAGGAATTATCAAAAATACAAGAGGAAACCTTGTTGGAGTCGAATTGGTACTTTCCTGAAATCTGTCTGAAAACTCTTTTTAAAAATTGTCACGTTACGGGTCGAAGACGGCGTCAACGGAAATCTCGCCGAAGACAAAGTTGCAGGAAATTTTCCGCCGAACGTTCTAGACATACAATTCGCCTGATTCCAAGTCCGGACGGCCGAGATAAGCCCGATTTACTGCAACCCTAGATGATGACGGGAATCCGAGAAGCTATATAAAGGGAGGAAACCTAACTCGTGGAGAACTCATCCACCCACGAATTGCAGCACCAAAAGCCATGTTTTTGCCTCCCCCATGGATCCCATCTCCATGGGGGAGGGCTCCCAAGAAGCCATGAAGGAGGGAGGCTAAGGGGCGGCGCTCCCCCATTATGCCGGCGGTGGAGAAGGAGCTCCCCGCGCCGCCGGCGCTGCCGCCGCCCTGCGCCACCGCGCTGCCTCTCCGCCGTCTTCACCGCCATCTCCATCACCAACTCCTCCTTGTATTCAATGGTTCATCCTCCCACAAACTTCTGTACCGTCCTATGTAAACATGTTGTTTGATGCTATAATATTTATCCTATGATCTATGACATGTTTGTGTAGTTTATTTGTCTTTTGATTGCTTGGTTGAATGTCTTTGGTTCATTAGAGTTGTATGTTGATATGGTACTGTCCTTTGGTGTCCATTATACTTGTGCGCGCATGGATCAAACATCACGGGGTTGGTAGTATTTGTAAATGAAGGGGGAGTCCTGCCGGAGTGACAGAAACCTAAGGGCGCGAACCGATTAGTTACATGTATGGGAGTAAGAGGACCTTAAACTTAAGGCTATGGTTGGGGAAATCTTAATGCATTGTTGGTATTCGCGGATGCTTTCTAACAATCCAATCATATAGTACTTGTAATCAAGTAGTGGAGTGCATGTATATTTAGCCTCTCCCACATAGAAAACTGCATCGAATACAATGAACCCGATATCTTCACTAATTAATCTTGGACAAAGCCATCAAAATTACCACCACTTTTCCACACTCATGGTACTGTTAGTTTATGGTTACTTAGTATACTTTATTGCTGCAGCACTAACATTTACTTTCTTGTTATTTATTATCTCGCAAAGCTATCTCTCATACCCGTATTGTAGTCTAGTTTTATTTCCTAGATAAAGTAAATGTTTAGTGTGCGTAGAGTTGTATCAGTGGTTTATAGAACTTGAGAGATTACTTATCCTACCTTTACCTCCTCGTTGGGTTCGACACTTACTTATCGAAAAGGCTACATGCGAACCCCTATACTTGTGGGTTATCAAGATCTTTTCTGGCGCCGTTGCCGGGGAGCCATAGCGTGGGGTGAATATTCTTGTGTGCACTTGTTTGCTTTATCTCTAAGTAATTTTTTTTTCAGTTTTAAGTTGTTCTTTATCTTAGTATGGATAGAGAATGTGAATTACAAAAAAATTAGTTGTATTTGTTATCTAAAAACGTTTTCAAAAAAAGAGTGATTGGAAAGATGAGCAATGGTTAAGTGGGGGTCGACCTTGAACACTTGTGTTCATGCCTATGAAACGAAAGCAAATCTTTCCATGGAAGCTTCTCATCCAAAAACATGTAAATATTTTGTATATACTCTGTACATAAAAATAATATGATAATAATAATCTCTAGTTAATTAGAAGTTGATAGTTTTACTTTGCTGTCCAGAAATAGATTTTCTGTGCTCCACCGTATTAAATGTTTAAAATCACCAGAACGTGATCTTGATCTGAAATTTCTTGAGTGCAAAGTAATGCTTATTATCTTTCTTTCATTAGACTAACTTTTTGTGATTTGAGTTACGTAGCTGTCTCGAAAAATTCGATCTTCACCGACTGTTCAATTTAGACAGATTCCTGTGCTTCACTGTAAAAAATCGTGATAAATCTCAGAATAGTATTTTGACCTGAAAATTTTTGTGCGTAAAACTGAGATTATGATCTGCCTTTCATTAGTTAAAAGTTTTTCGATTTGATCTACTTAACTATCTCGTTGAATGCCATCTTTACGGACTGTTCAGTTTTGACAGATTTCTTTGTTTATTCAATATTGTACTTGGTGTTATTAGTTTCATTAGTTTTTCGACGGACAATGAAAATCATGAACACCTTAGTATATACAGTGGCTAATGTTGAGTAAAGATTATAAAACTTGTCAATGCTTGAACAATGAGTACTAACCCTACTAATGAGTTTTGTGAAGTTTTATGTGGATGTAGCCTATAAGATCTAATCAATATGGTGATATAAGATGAACAAGAAGACGCAAGAGTTCAAGCTTAGGGATGTGTAGGTGCATCCCAAGAACATATTCAAGAAGATACAATCATCTAAGCTTGGGGATGCCCGAGTCATCCCCCTATTCACCAACTAGCATGAGGTTATCTCGTTCATACTCTATATTACCCGTCCACATGATATATATTGTCTTAACTTGTATTATAATTGCTTTTATATGTCTTGGTTTTACGTTATTTAGTTTTATTAGTCTCCTTATTTGGTTTCTATTGCTTCTTTACTTTCACTTATAAATTCAAAACAACAAAAATATTTTCTTTTGTTTTGCTTCTTTGTTTGGTTCTTTATTTTGATTTTATTTGGTTTTTACTTTTGATTTTTTTATTTAGAGTTTTCCTTACTGTAGCTAGCATGTTTAGGTCTTTCTTAGCCTCTGGTCTTTTAGTTTATCAAGAACTAGCTGGGTGACCCGCGCATTTGCGCGGCTAGACTTTTTTATCAACTTTATATTCGAGGTAATTTTTCTACCGGCTATATAATTGCAGCTCACAAATTGTTCTATTTTAATTCAACACTAATTATATGTCATATAAATAGAGTGTAGTCCAGGGATCCATATAATTTTTTGCGGGACTCAAATAAGTCTTTTATGGACATCTTCATATTTTTCATCTTCGGTCTCATCCTTCTAATCTCTAGCTGTGTATCCCAGAAGCAATATTTATTTTAGTCATATTACCGGCGAAAAATTAGATCTAAACCCGATATGTGAACCATTTTTATTCCTCAATGTATGTCGATTCTATATTTCCCTTGTTAATTATTTCAGTATATCCAGCCTAAATATACATATGTATCTGTGCATGCTCATATTATTTATGGCAAATATACTACGTATGGACTTATTTATGTTAAACTGAATGCACAATGTGGAGTAGAAGGAACATGGATGTTTCACATCATTACAAATTGGTGCCGATACTAATATTAAAATCTCAGTGTACAATTTATTTTGTATAACTGATATCAAATGGTGTATAAATTAGGTCAGATTGTGGGGGAAAATCTGAACTCATAAGTTTGTAAGTATACAACTCAAAATATCATCTATCGTAATATCAACTATCGTGCATAAGATGAGAATGAAGTAATTAGAGCAGCATACCTGAACTGGAATCCCGGCCCGGTCGGAAAAAGAAAAATCCTGGAGAATATTCAAGTTGCATGACTCAATTTTATATTTCCATGAATATTCCATGATTTTTTTTAGAAAGATGTCATCACAGAGAATCTGCTGCCAATAAAAAATTTGAGCGTTAGCACGTCACCAAAAATAATTTAAATCATCAAAAATAAGTTCAGTAACAATTCTCATTATTCTTGCGCACGTTGGATCTACCATATCCTTTCTCCATCGAACTGCACACACATCTTTGACCAATTCCAGCAAGTATAAATGGCAGTTAAGCTAAATACATCAGTTGGGAAATTTGAAGCTGAATTTATTAAACGACAAAGGCTAAGGAAGGGAGCGCAAACCCTGTATTAAGAGCTCCTTGTTTCCAGGCAGAACCATCCAGGAAAACATGACTATAAGACGCTGGAACTGTTCAGTACTGAAAATATAACTTAAGAATCGGCCATTTTAGAAACAAATATATTTTGACTTATGCATAAGTGTATCCCTCAATGCCAGCATCCACTTCTTGCTAACTTCTTGACGTGAATTGATCGGCAAAAACTAACCAAGTAAACCATCAGACAATTAGTTAGATTGTGTTTCCACCTGTGTTTCTCAAGGTACCATGCTCAGATGCACAAAAAGATCAATAAATACTTAGAAACCAAATTCATGATTGTCTTACAATTTTGTCCAGGAAGAAGAAAAAACATTACTCTGTTGTTCTTGCACGTGTTGTTCTCGAGACACGACTGAGACTCCCCGCAGCTGCCGTGTACAGGGTTCACGCTGTGACGCAATGCGCCGTTTGCCAGCTTGCCTCGCATAGCAGTTGCCAACAAACACTTACTGTTTTGATGTTCAGACGCAACTGCAGGTTTGTCCATGCCTGCAACTCCATGTCAGCGTGCTTATATCTAAGAGTATCGAGAACGATGCTAGAAGCGAGCCGCTTTGTCTAAATACGGATGTATCCGTACCTGTTTAGTGTCTAGATACATTCATGTTATGCCAAATATGAGTCAAGTAATTTGGAACGGAGGGAGTATTCCGCAACCATTTCAAAATTATTCATCACCTGCAAAATAATGAACAACTTAAATATATAACGAAAAATTCCATTGTTTACATGATCAATGTTCAACGTTAGTTGTTGTTTCGAGCATAGATAGAAAATACTCCCTCCATACATGAAATGATGTCTGAATTTTGTCGAAATTTTTATGTATGTAGACATGCTTTGGTGTGTATATACATGCACATTTATACAAAGTTGAGACATCCTTTTATGTACGGAGGGAATAGCAAATATTTTATGTTCTCTCACCAACAGAATAATTGGTAGCAGTCGTCATTTGGCCACCATCAGCAAGGAATTTTCTGTGAAGCATATGAAGTAAACATAATTGTTAGGAAAATTATTGGTGCCATTAGTGGGGTGATTACAAAGTAACTAAACAGTTAATATGTACAAAAATCACATAAATTTTACGACTCAGAAAAACAACAGTGTGGAAAACCAATACGAATAGATAATATTTGTCTCTATTTATAAATACAGATGATAAGGAGATAAATATTCATCCCTGCAAACGAAACCTAAGGAAAAAATAATACACATTATTCCAATTATTTTGACAAACAGGACGTAGTAAGACAGTCTATTGGAACTGGTAGATTTGTGACTTACATCAGAGATCAAAATCTGCATAAACATCCCTGTTTTAGAGACCAATTAATCGATCACTTTGGCTTCACGTACTCCTGTCTCGTCCAATACTTCATCTTCAAGCCTTGAGCTACCATATTATTTCACCAACACAGTGCTTGTTGCCGGCTCAACATGATTCCTTTGAGTAAATTAATTCTCCTTGCATCGGTATTACCGCAGCATACCTTGAATCCATCCGTGTATAAATGCATGCAAAAGGGCGCCCTACCAATTCCTGAGCTCCTTGAAGTATCTAGTGGCTCTACAGGGTAACATAGATGGCGGTGGCTGTAGCTAATACAGTATATCTTGTTGCAGCAAAACCCACGGTAAAGCATCACATCATCGATTCAGATGGATATGTGCATGTGATGCGGCCATGCAGCCAAGCAGGTCCTGCAGAGGCATGGTCTGATCAAGCATGATTATTGGCAACATGGCTAGTGCCGGATGTCCCGGGTGCGAGGCCGCCGGCCTCGTCTTTCTAGGGGCTACCAAGGCTGCCCCTGAGAGCCAGGTACGGCCTCCGGGCATGCGCTGCTCCGCCGCCGAGAGATGCCCCGACGTCCAAAACGATTCTGCTCTGTACTCGAAGAAATCAGACGCCTGCTCGCGATTCGTCAGCGGCGTAAATAGGCTGTAGTGTCCTACAGGAATCGAAACATATACCTGGTTGGAGCCATGAACGACACTCCCGTCAGCACGATCAGGTACGGTGTCGTCGATCTACTCGTCGTTTCGCGTCGATCTACTCGTCCTTTCGCCAGCCAGCAAACCTGGAAGCCAACGCCGGCCGGCCTGAGAAAATCTGATGGCGTCGTCTATCTACTCGTCCTTTCGCCACACAGCCAGCAAACCTGGAAGCCAACGCCGGCCGGCCTGAGAAAATCTGATGGCGTCGTCGATCTACTCGTCCTTTCGCCAGCCAGCGAACCTGGAAGCCAAGCCGGCCCGGCCGGCCAGAGAAATCGCCCCGCACGTTTCCGTCTTCTTCCAATCGACTTCCACAATGCTTGTCTGGTGTGCCTTTCTCTTGATATCAGTTTTACGTACGGTACGATTTCAAACAGTCCTTCTCTTAATCGACTTTGTGCCAGGAAGGTATTATACGTGACGTGTGCATGGAAATCTCTACTCGTAATCGATCTTCCTTGCGCACGGGATTTTAATCTAACTTTCCAATCTACACCGTTCGCTTTAAGTTGGTTAATCTGAGCCGTTAATTGTCTTGTACTTTAATTATATCTATACTACTATTAAAAGAGCAAACTTGTGTTGTTGGGATACTTTAAATCTGTACCGTTCAATATCCAATCAAACGGCCCAGATCGTCTCAATATTTGACAACTCAACATTGTCCAGTTTGAACCGTTTTGCCCTCCCACCAATCACATAATAGGACCAAATTGCCACAACCTTTTCGTTTTACAGAAGGATTGCCATGCCACCATAAAAAAAACAAGCTGATCGGTTCTACCGCGCCGGCCGGGAAGTCCAGCGGACACATGCGGTAGGCGGAAGTCGCGCAGCCGGGCGCGCAGGCAGGGGCGTCGACGCGGAAGCCGCGCAGCCGGCGCAGGCAGGGGCCCTGCCGGCCGGCGTGGTGTTGGGCTAGATTCGTCGGGTTGCGCGTTCTCCGATCAACGAACTAGCTAGCTAAATCCGATGCAATCGATCGGATCGATCGTACATGCTAGCTAGCAACCAGCTGAACATAGTTGCATTGATCTATCGACTGTGACTATACCTAGCTTAGTCGAGATTGGATCGATCGTAATGGCTGGAGGTTAGCTCAATTTGTGGAACGACTTCACCGCGGGACTCTCCCGTCTCAGGCTCACACGGGCGGGCTCAGCGGCACACCAAGCAGCTCGGCGAGTGTCCACCGGTGACAACGACGACAAGAACCACGATGGATGCCGGAGACCTAATATGCATGCAAATATTCAACTTCTACCTGCTGCTGCTATTGCGCTTGTAATCTTGCTGATGCTTCTATGGGTCTCCAACTCACCTCGCAACAATGAGCAGAGTATGGTGGAGATGGACATCAGATGAGCAATGGTTAAGTCGTTAGGAATGGGACAATAGTGGAGGGGATGAGGTGCATTTGTTTTCGGCAGGGAATGCGTAACCCGACGATACTTCAGTTTTTGGTCATGAAGGAGATGAGTCATTGCTGTTGCTTCTTTCGCACACAATCATTGTACTCGCTCAATGGGTTGGTTTAGGTGATTTGAAAGATAGACGGAAAGATTTATGCCTACCCCGCATATAGAATTCATGTTGACTTTCGTAAAATTTTACTAACCATTCTGCTTGACTTTTATGCACCAAAATATAAATGGTGCGAACACTCACGCATGTTATTAGCTTCGAGGGGTTGGCATTGGTGATGTAATATCAGGTAACAAGGTATATACAAATAAGTTTTTGGTCCCGTTGCGAGACGTGCATTGCACGTACATGTGTACTAGTAATAGATAATGTACCAAGTTTTACCCTTTTAGTTTAGTTGATGCATATGTAAAAAGTGATTTTCTGTTTTCGGTATCTACTGCTCATTGCGCGATTTTTCATATTTTACTGCAAGCTCTACAAATCACGAAAAATTACTGATGTTGTATCACCGAATCCTCTGCATGCACAAAAATTGGCTAAAATTTCGGATATGTTTTAGAGCACCTAAAAATTACGTTTGCCAGCTGCTGTTTTTCTGGACAGATTCTGACTTTTGTTGCAAGAGTGGCCTCTTTGCGTTTTCATTTGATTATTAATGGTTCTTACCTTTCATTTAGAAGTTGGCCATTTAAGCAACCTTTCTGTAACTTAAAAACAAATTTGATTTGGTTTAATAGCAGCACTTTGGAAATATTATGTATTGCAATAAGTGCCTAGCTAAAAGGCGTTAAAGAAAAGCGCTTATGGGAGGCAACCCATTATTTTTATTTCTGCAATTTTTCTTTTTTGAGTCAAGGAGTTTGTTTACCTGTAGCAACTCCTTTGTATCTTTACTTTCATGCATTGTTGTGCCAAGAGTAGTCTCTAATGATAAGATGTTGCTAAAATTTTGATTGCTGCGCAGGAACAGATTTCTGCTGTTCACTGAATGAAATTCATAAAATCACCAGATTGTGAATTAAATCTGAATTTTTTGTGCGTAATCCTGATATATGTATGCATCTTTCGTTAGTTCAAAGTTTTTCGATCTGAGTAACGTAAGTGCCTCGAAAAAATTCGTCTTTGCGGACTGTTCTGTTTTAGACAGATTATGTCATTTATTTTGCATTCTCTCTTTTACTAGTGTTGAGTGGAATTCTTTTTTGGGTGAAGAGCTTCACATAACATCAGTGGCAGTAGTTAATGTTTAAAGTAACGGTCATATTGTCCTTATAGAACATGTGAGTTTTTGATTGTGCACTAACCCTCTAATGAGATTACTTTGAGTTTGGTGTGGCGGAAGTTTTCAAGGGTCAAGAGAGAAGGATATATAATGGATCAAGAAGAGTGAAGAGCTTAAGCTTGGGGAGGCTCCCATGGATCCCCCAGCATATTTCAAGAAGACTCAAGCGTCTAAGCTTGGGGATGCCGGCATCCCCTTCTTCATCGTCAAAATTATCAGGTCATCTCTAGTGAAACTATATTTTAATTCTTTCACATCATATGTGCTGTTCTTGGAGCGTCTGTATCTTATTATTTATTTATCTTAGCATCAAACACCGGTTACATTAATAAGTTGATCGTCACATATTTTATTTATCCTCTGTTTTCAATGTTTACTTGGTTAATGGATTACTTGTTGAAACTTAAAAATGATGTGTGAATAATATTTTAGTAGTTTATGTTTTCTTATGGTTAGTCTCAACTAGCTAATAGTGCATATTATGTTATTTTGATATTAACATGCATTGTCTGTTCATAAGATGGTATGGAATTGTGGTATCCTCCTCTGAATGATTTACTTGAATCGACTTGGCACATGCTCACACATGTTCATGACTGAAAAATAAAAGTCAATTAAGCCTTGATGATCTATTTTGCCTCAGAGTTTTAGTATCATTTTTATGCCTCCGTTAATTTTATTCTGTCGCAAGTATGATTATGACGGTTATTGCTCTCTTGATTGTCGCTTCCCAGTCTATTGCTAGCCTTCACTTGTACTGAGCGGGAATGCTGCTCGTGCATCCAAATCCTAAAACCAAGTTATCCCAAAGAGTCCACCATAAATTCCTATGCATGGTATTTGAACCATTCCAAGTAAATTTTCATGTGCTACCTTTAAAACCTTCAAAATACTTCTCATTTTGTGACACTGTTTTTAGCTCATGAGGACGTAGTAGTTGGGTTTGTTATCTTCCATACTAAATTAAGTCCCCGACTTGCATGCTTCATCTGCTCGTCACTAATTTTGCAAAGAGCTGGTTAGACCATTATAACATCTAAAAAGTAAAATAAAATAGGCACTCCTCCATGGTATGAGATTGTTGGCAGGCACCCGAGGATTCGGTTAGCCATGGTTTGTGAAAGCAAAGGTTGGGAGGAGTGTCATACTATATAAAAGTGCATGCTATAAATGCTAATATCAATAACTCGGAACCGCTCTCAACTTATTTAGTATGGAAGATAACAAGAACTCTATTGCTGATTCGTTGACAGGAACAACCACCTCTCAAAACATTTTATTTCTGTTTTAAAAATAAAAAGCTCTAGCACATGTTAATCCCTGCTTCCCTCTGCGAAGGGCCAATCTTTTATTTTAATGTTGAGTCATCATCCTTTTTTGAGCACTTCCTCGAGAGCATAACTGTCATTCTTAGTGTAATGTGCTTGTCCCAGAATGCGGTTATCTGCGGTATAACTATGATGCTTTTACCTTTGATATCTTTACATCTAGTCTTCACTTGAACTTCAGAGGTGCCTTGGCATTTATGTTTTGCTCCACAATTAAGGGCAAGCGAGATACCACTCTATCATGCTTTTTTGATCATTACAATCTTGTTGATGTTTATAAATTTCATGTTATAAGCTCTTAGTTCGTTGATACTTTTCATTAGGTAACATGATTGCTAAGTTTTATTATCCTTACATCATGCAATTGTTAAAGACCTGATCATAGCATTTACAATCAAAAATTATTTTGTTATCATTTACCTACTCGAGGACGAGCAGGAATTAAGCTTGGGGATGTTGATACGTCCAAAACGTATCTATAATTTTTGATTGTTTCATGTTAATATTATGCCTTTGACACTTGTTTTTATATTAAGTTTATGATTTATTTGGACTAACCTATTAATAGTTGCAAAAGTGCACAATGTTCTTGTTTTACTCTTTATGTGTAGGAATTATCAAAAATAAAGAGGAAACCTTGTTGGAGTCGAATTGGGACTTTCCTGAAATCTGTCTGAAAACTCTTTTTAAAGATTGTCACGTTACGGGTCGAAGACGGCGTCAAACGGAAATCTCGCCGAAGACAAAGTTGCAGGAAATTTTCCGCCGAACGTTCTAGACATAAAATTCGCCTGATTCCGAGTCCGGACGGCCGAGATAAGCCCGATTTACTGCAACCCTAGATGGGATGACGGGAATCCGAGAAGCTATATAAAGGGAGGAAACCTAACTCGTGGAGAACTCCTCCACCCACGAATTGCAGCCACCAAAAGCCACGTTTTTGCCTCCCCCATGGATCCCATCTCCATGGGGGAGGGCTCCCAAGAAGCCATGAAGGAGGGAGGCTAAGGGGCGGCGCTCCCCCATGATGCGGCGGCGGGGAAGGAGCTCCCCGCGCGCCGCCGCGCCGCCGCTGCCCTGCGCCACCGCGCTGCCTCTCCGCCGTCTTCACCGCCATCTCCATCACCAAGTCCTCCTTGTATTCAGTGGTTCATCCTCCCACAAACCTCTGTACCATCCTATGTAAACATGTTGTTTGATGCTATAATATTTATCCTATGATCTATGACATGTTTGTGTAGTTTATTTGTCTTTTGATTGCTTGGTTGAATGTCTTTGGTTCATTAGAGTTGTATGTTGATATGGTATTGTCCTTTGGTGTCCATTATACTTGTGCGCGCATGGATCAAACATCACGGGGTTGGTAGTATTTGTAAACGAAGGGGGGAGTCCTGCCGGAGTGACAGAAACCTAAGGGCGCGAACCGGTTAGTTACACGTATGGGAGTAAGAGGACCTTAAACTTAAGGCTATGGTTGGGAAACCTTAATGCATTGTTAGTATTCGCGGATGCTTTCTAACAATCCAATCATATAGTACTTGTAATCCAAGTAGTGGAGTGCATGCATATTTAGCCTCTCCCACATAGAAAACTGCATCGAAGACAATGAACCCGATATCTTCACTAATTAATCTTGGACAAAGCCATCACAATTACCACCACTTTTCCACACTCATGGTACTGTTAGTTTATGGTTACTTAGTATACTTTATTGCTGCAGCACTAACATTTACTTTCTTGTTATTTATTATCTCGCAAAGCTATCTCTCATACCCGTATTGTAGTCTAGTTTTATTTCCTAGATAAAGTAAACGTTTAGTGTGCGTAGAGTTGTATCAGTGGTTGATAGAACTTGAGAGATTACTTATCCTACCTTTAGCTCCTCGTTGGGTTCGACACTCTTACTTATCGAAAAGGCTACACGCGATCCCCTATACTTGTGGGTTATCAGCTATGCGTACGTTGACACAGTGCAACAACCAGCCAGCTGATGATGCTAGTGTTCATGGTGATCACGGAGAAGACTTTGATGCTGAGGAGGACGGGGAGGAGGATCCTGCTCGTGTGCCTCCGGCTAGACATGGACCACAACCACATGCTAATGGTGGGCGTGGTGGAGGTAGAGGTGCCGCACCTCCTGGTAGGGGTTTTGCTCCTGTTGGTGCGCGCCGCAATTTGGGCCATAATCTTGGTCATGCAGCCAATGGTGATGATGATGTTCTGGGAAAACCAAAATTCAGCATTCCTAAATTTGAAGGTTCTATTGACGTGGACGAATACATCAATTGGGAGCTGAAGATGGAAAAATTATGGCGTTTGCATGATTACACTGAAGATAGAAAGGTCAGGCTTGCATCTTCTGAGTTTGATGGCTATGCTTGCTGTGGTGGGACGGACTTGTGACTGCTCGGTGTGATGCTAATGAAGTGCCTATTCTTTCATGGCGAGAGATGGAGGAGGAGATTCGTCTCCGTTTTATTCCTCGTAATTACATCCGTTCTTTATATGATAAATTGCTGAATTTGAAGCAAGGCACCATGTATCGTATGAGTACTACAAGGAGATGGAGATGATCATGCAGCGTGCTAAAGTGCGAGAAAAACCTGAACAAACTATGCAGCGTTTTCTTTCAGGTTTGAGCTTTCATATCAAGCGGATTGTGCGTCACCATCAGTATGGCGATGTGCAGGATTTGTTGCACCAGGCACGTGAAGCTGAGTTACAGTTGGCCGAAGATGCCAAGTATGCACCTCGTTCTTCCTATGGGCGAGGTAGCTTTTCACCACGGACTACACCTAGTGCGGTATTGCCTAGTCCTGTTGCTAGTTTCCGTGGTTCTGCTGCACCCTCCAAATCAGTTTCGGTTGTTCCTCCTGCTAAATCGGCACCGCAACCTGCAGCTAGTGGTACGGGTTCTTCAAACTCTACTGCTCGCACACGTGATATGAGCTGCCATACATGTGGAGGCAAGGGTCACTTCAAGCGTGAGTGTCCAAATAAAAAGGTTATGTTGATCAATGAGGAGACCGGTGAGTATGAGAGCGGTGATGAGGCTGATCCTCATTCTCCGGAGGAAGCTGAGGATGGTTTGCATTATGCTGATGCTACACATTTGCCATCCATTGTTTGCACACCTGGAGCATTGAGTGTTACACCTAGTCCTGCGGAACAGCGCTGCAATTTGTTTCAAACAAGAGCTGCTGTTGGTAATGGTAGGTCGTGCAAAGTGATCATTGATGGTGGCAGCTGCCACAATTTGGCTAGTAAAGAGCTTTGTCAAAAACTGAATCTGAAATATTTACAGCACCCCCATCCGTATTATATCCAGTGGTTGACTGACGTGGCGAGATGAAGATCAATCACATAGTGCGTATTAAGTTTCAGATTGGACCGTATAAGGACACCGTGGAGTGTGATGTCGTTCCTATGACGGTGTGCCATTTGTTGTTGGGATGTCCCTGGCAGTATGACCGTGATGTACGTCACAATGGGAGAACCAACACTTACCAGCTCAATTGGCAGGGCAAGGACATTCTTTTGAGGCCTTTGACACCGCAAGACATTGTAAATGATTCACGTCAAAAGGTTGAGGTTCACCGTGAGGATGAGCGTGAGAGATTAGCTAGTAGAGAGACTCCACCTTCGGTGAGTGAGAGCCACCAGCCAAATTCGAGTGGTAAAAAGAAAAGTGAGGGAGAGAAAAAACTAGTAATGTTAGCCACCAAATCTGATTTGAGAGAGTTTCGTGAGGATCCTACTCTAGTACCTCTTGTGCTTATGTGCAAGGGGGAAATTCTTGTTTCTAACGACATGACCCCTCTCTCTATTGGTGTTTCTGATGTATTGCAGGATTTTGGTGATGTCTTTCCGGAGGAAGTACCCGCTGGTTTGCCACCATTGCGGGGTATTGAGCATCAAATTGACTTGATTCCAGGAGCCACACTTCCCAACCGAGCTCCCTATAGGACCAACCCCGAGGAGACAAAGGAGATACAGCGACAAGTACAAGAGCTTCTTGATAAAGGGTATATTCATGTGAGCTTAAGCCCTTGTGCGTTCCTGTTATTTTGGTCCTAAGAAAGATGGTACTTGGCGCATGTGTGTAGATTGTAGAGCGATTAATAACATCACTATTCGTTATAGACACCCAATCCACGTTTGGATGACATGCTAGATGAATTAAGTGGTGCTGTTATTTTCTCTAAAATTGATTTGCGTAGTGGTTATCATCAAATTAGGATGAAAGAAGGAGATGAATGGAAAACTGCCTTTAAAACAAAATTCGGTTTATATGAGTGGTTAGTGATGCCTTTTGGTTTAACTAATGCTCCTAGTACTTTCATGAGATTGATGAATCATGTTTTGAGGCATTTCATTGGAAAATTTGTCGTAGTATATTTTGATGATATATTGATTTATAGCCGCAATGAGTCTGAACATAGTGATCATATTAGACAAGTTTTGCAAGTGTTGCGTGACAATAAGCTGTATGGTAATCTTGCTAAATGCACATTTTGCAAAGACAAGGTCATATTTCTGGGTTTTGTTGTTTCGAAAAATGGCGTAGAGGTAGATGAAGCAAAAATTATAGCTATTACAAATTGGCCTACTCCCATGACTGTTAGTCAAGTACGAAGTTTTCTTGGTCTTGCTGGTTTTTATAGACGTTTTGTGTGAGACTTTAGTACTATTGCTGCACCTTTGAATGAGCTTACTCAGAAAGGTGTTGATTTTGTGTGGGGCACAGCCCAAGATGCTGCATTTGATGAACTGAAAAGACGTTTAATTTCTGCACGTTTGCTTATGCTTCGTGATTTCATAAGCAATTTGATATTGAATGTGATGCTAGTGGCATTGGAATAGGAGGTGTGTTGATGCAAGAGGGTAAACCTTGCATATTTTTCTGAAAAATTAAATGGTGCACAATTGAACTATCATGTTTATGATAAAGAATTGTATGCTCTTGTTCGTGTTCTTGAGGTTTGGCAACATTATTTGTGGCCAAAAGAATTTATCATACATTCTGATCATGAAGCTTTGAAATATTTGAAAAGCCAATCTAATCTTAATAAACGTCATGCTAAATGGGTTGAGTTCATTGAATCCTTCCCATATATTATTAAGTATAAGAAAGGCAAAGATAATGTGGTTGCTGATGCACTCTCTAGAAAAAACATGCTTTTGACACACTTAGATGTTAAAGTTCTGGTTTAGAGAGTTTGCGTGATTTATATGCTAATGATTCTGATTTTCCATGCCTTTTGCTAAGTGTTCTGCTGTGAAAGCTTGGGAAAAATACCATATGCATGATGGATACTTGTTTAGAGCTAACAAATTATGTGTGCCAAATCGTCCGTGCGTTTGCTGTTGTTGCAGGAATCACATGGTGGCGGTTTGATGGGACACTTTGGACGTGAGAAGACGTTGCTGATGTTGGCTGATCACTTTTATTGGCCTAGGATGAGGCGTGATGTGGACAGGTTTGTTAAGCGTTGCATCACTTGCAACAAGGCAAAGTCCAAACTGAAGCCTCATGGTTTGTATACTCCTCTTCCTGCACCTACAACTCCATGGGAGGACATAAGCATGGATTTTGTGTTAGGATTGCCTAGAACCAGGAGAGGACATGATTCTATTTTTGTGGTAGTGGATCGTTTTTCTAAGATGTCACATTTTATTGCCTGCCACAAGAGCGACGATGCGTCGCATATTGCTAATCTGTTTTTCAGGGACATCGTGCGCTTACATGGAGTACCAAAGACGATTGTTTCTGACCGTGATGTCAAGTTCATGAGCTACTTTTGAAGACACTTTGGGGTAAGCTGGGAACGAAGCTGCTGTTCAGTACCACTTGTCATCCCCAAACTGATGGCCAAACGGAGGTGGTGAATCGTACACTATCAACGTTGCTGCGAGCCATGATCAAGAAGAACTTGCGTGAGTGGGAAGACTGTTTGCCGCATGTGGAGTTTGCTTATAACAGGTCGGTACATTCTACCACACAGCTATGTCCTTTGAGGTGGTGTATGGCTTCAAACCCATTACGCCGCTTGATTTACTGCCGCTTCCATTACATGAGAGCGTCAACATGGAGGCATCGAAGCGTGCTGATTTTGTGAGGAAGATACATGCGAAGACTAAAGATGCTATCGAGAAGAAAGGCAAATACAATGCAGCTCGTGTAAACAAGAAGAGAAAGGAGGTGCTCTTTCAGCCCGGCGACATGGTTTGGGTGCACTTTCGCAAAGACAGATTTCCTGTTCAGCGCAAGTCCAAGTTGATGCCACGTGGTGATGGTCCGTTCAAGGTTCTTGCCAAGATAAATGATAATGCATACAAGATAGATCTTCCTACAACTGAGTTTGGCGTGAGTACTACGTTCAACGTTGCTGATTTGACGCCATATGCTGAAGAATACCTTGACGCGTCGGGGTCGACGCCTTTTCAAGGGGGGAGGATGATGAGGACATCCCTAGTTCTTTACCGTCTTCTTCCATTGATGATGTTGCTGTTCAAGATAAGGCCAATGAAGTGAGGATTGAATCTAGCCATGGATTGCTCATTGGATTCTTCAATGTTGGCTCTCATCATTGTGGACTTCAAACCTTGCTTCAATTCTTGCAACTTCTTGAATAAGTCTCTTGTGTAATATTGTGGCACAAATCAACGGTACATTGCTTCCTTCATGTCAAACCATGTGGTGATGGGCTCAAGGTGCTTCTCTTCTCTTGACCATTGGAGTTGCTCCCACCACAAAAGTGCATAGTCCTCAAACTCCATTGATGCTAGGGCAGCCATCTTGTTATCGGAGTAGTGATGTAAGCGGAAGATCTTGTCAACCTTGAGTGCCCATGAGAGGTAGGCTTCCAGATCACTTGTACCATAGAACTTAGGCACATTGAACTTGATATTGCTAGGATTGTCATCTTCTTGTCTTCGCTGTGGATGGTGATTGTCATGAATGCGATGTTGAAGGCGGTCTTCACGTCCTTGGCTTGAGGCACCATCATTGGCCTTTGGCCGGTGATGCGGCTCATGTGCATGACGATGCTCGTGGCGATGAGGAACATGATCCTCATGGTGGTGGCGTGGCCTTGGTGGTCGGCGAGGTTGACGGTCTTCATCATATTCATTGGCACCGGGTTCACCAAAGTCATGGCGACCTTGTTCTCGTCAATCTCGGTGTTGGGGTGGTGGTGATGGTGTTCTTGCACGACGCCTTTCATCTTGGCGAGGTTGCTCTTGATGCGCATGGTCACGACGCGCTCGTGGAGAAGGTGGATGTTCCACGTCATGGCGATGTCGATCATGTTCGCTGCGCCTTGGAGTAGGGTCCTCTTGATGAGCTCCTTGGCCTTCATGTCTTGATTGTGTCGACCTTGAGGTTCTTCGAGTGCGATGCGAGCTTGAAGAAGAGTTGCGACGATGTGCGAGGTTGTTGAGGGCCTCGGTCACATTCGCCATTTGCGTGTTGACGTTAGTTTTTTGTGTTGGAAGACGGCGCTTGTAGCAGCCAAATCCATCACGAACAAGGTGTCGAAGACCAACAAATTCAACATGGGTGACATAGCCATTATCACGATGTATCTCTTCATGTGGATCATCATCCGAGCTTGAACTTCCATTGGTACTTCCCCTAAACATGATCTCACAAGACAAGTGAAGTGTGAAGGTAAATAATACTCAATGTAGTATGTCTCCTTACCCTTTTTGATAGTACTGGACCAGTGGCCAATCCAAGAAATGATTCACAATTGAGGGTAATTTGACTTGAGATGCGGTGCTTGGAGAAGAACGCCGCCTCGTCCTTCCTCAAGCATCTATTGAATCTGCGCCGCCCCTGCCGCCGCCACTGCTACCTCCGGCTTGGTTGTTGTGCGCCATCGTTGCTTGCCGGTGGTGGAGTGGAGAGCAAGGGAGAGGAGAGAAAGTGAGCGCCGGTGGAAGCCACGGGGGCGCCGTGCGCGCTTATAAGGACGACAGGGAGGTGAAGCGCGGGAACGCGAGGGGCACCCATTAACACCAGCGCCGGTTCCCGAGGCGTAGTAACTCCGGCGACGCGCGTCGGAAAGACGAGGCATGACACGTCTCCGCATCAGAGGAAACACTCAGCGCCCATCAGTGCCGCAATAAATATCAGTGACCGTCGCTTTGTTGCTAACACGTCGGTCCCGGACGTTAGTATCCGACGTGGCGCGGGTTGCCTCCTAGGAACATCACAAAAACCCTATTGTTCGGGTCTTTTCTGTAAATTGGGGAAGCCGCCCCGTATCTGGATGATTCCTGTACTTTCGATTTCCAATTAATACAATCCAGGTATGAGAAAAAAAACCCATCACACAAACCGGGGGTGCGGAATGCTGTATTGGACCCGTCCGAGGGCTATTAGGGCGTCGGTGGGAATAGCCCTATTTTTTTTAGGAGAAAAACAATCGAGTACCAGTCAGAACACCTCGGAAGCTCCCGACACCCAGATCTCCTGAGAACCCTAAACTCTCGACCCTTCTAGAATATCCATGGACGGCCTCGCGGCGCCCTCGCCTTCCCATTCCGGCGCCACTTCAGGCGGCGGCCCTTCCCACCGCAAGCGGAAGCTTCCGCCGCCGTCCCTTTCCGACGCCACTGCCGACGAGGACGACGACACCACCGCGCCGTCCTCCCCCGCCACCTCCCCATCCTCGCCCTCCCGCCAGTCTTCTCCGTCCTCCTCTCATTCAGACGAAGATGACGATGATTCCCTTACCACCTTCACCGCCGCCCGCCTCGACGCCGCGCCGGCCTCCTCATGCGGCAGGCCCCCCAAGCCAGACTCCTCGTCCGCATCTACCGTCACACCGTCTGCGGCGGCTCCCAAGACCGACACTGCGTCTGGGGCGGCAGGCGACGGGAAGGAGGACTCCAAGGGTCTCTTCACGGACAATATCCAGACCAGCGGCGCCTACAGCGCCCGCGAGGAGGGCCTCAAGCGCGAGGTGAAGATTTTGTTTCGAGTTTTTTGTTTGATTATTGTTAACCGCTTGCTAGAATGTAGAGCAATCAAATGCTTATTAGAATGTAAATTTCCTAAGGTAGGTTAATTTCATCTGCAGGAAGATACGGGGAAGCTGAAATTCCTGTGCTATTCTAACGATGGAGTTGATGAACATATGATTTGGTGCGTATTCTGATTCATTCCACAGCTATGAACATGATACTAGTTTGTTATTGACTGATTTGTCTTCCCCAGGTTGGTAGGTTTGAAGAATATTTTTGCGCGGCAGCTCCCTAATATGCCTAAAGAGTATATTGTCCGACTGGTTATGGATAGGTAATTCCCAATCTATGTGCTCACGGTTGATGATTTAGATACTGCTAATGTGGCCTATTTTTGGAAGTTACTTAAATATCTTGATTATTTAGTCGTAATAGTACTTGTGATAGCGGCGATATGGCTTCCGGGTGTCTGGTAGCCCTTTATTTTAAAAATTCAAAAATAATATTTTTAGTTTTTTTTAAATTCCCTGCATACATATATGTGTATTCTACATATCTGTAAAGTTATGTTAAATAACACGTTTTGGTCTAAGCAAAAAACACAAAAATCACGGCTCTAAAATAGAAAACGAAATCTCAATTTTGCCCCTCACATTTGTCTTTTTTGTCAAGATCACATCTGACAATATTTGTCTCTAAGAATCAGTACATGCATACTAGGCAACTATCTACTCACATATATACTCCTTCCGTTCCTTGTTATAAGGTGTATACTTTTTCTTGAAAAGTCAAACTTGACTATCTTTGACCAAGATTTTAGAAAATATTATCAATAATTACAATATAAAATCAGTACCATTAGATTCATCATGACATATATTTTCATATTTTATGTTCTTAGTATTTTAAATATTGATAGTTTCTTCTAAAATCCTGGTCAAAGTTAGTCAAGTTTGACTTTTCAGGAAAAACTATACGCCTTATATCAAGGAACGGAGGGAGTATTTTGTAATTTTTGAAATGAAGTTTTCATTTTTAAATAAAGGGCTACTTGGCAGTTGGCACCCTGGATCCAAAACGATTATTGGTAGTACTTGCAGTGTAACTAACTGTATTTTGCTTGGCAGAACTCACAAGTCAATGATGGTTATCAGGAATAATAATGTTGTAGGAGGCATTACATACCGCCCTTATGCAAGGTAATGCCGTGATTTTAGAGTTGGCATTTATTCGGTCTAACCAGATTGTTAATTTGTTCTGATTTGTAATGATGTGGTTGTCTCAAACTGTGAGACAACAGTGCTCATTCTTATCACTTTCATTGATCTCAAAGCAGTTACCAGATTAAATTAGGATAGTGATATGCTTAGATTGCAGGATGGTATGTTTACTTTGATATCTGGCTGTTAATTTGTTTATAATGCACTCTGTTTTACACCATGTCAATGATGTCCCTTTTCTGCTGCACAAGTTAATGTCAGAATGCATAAGTTATGGCCTAATTCTGCTTTTTTAAAATGTAGCCAGAGGTTTGGAGAAATAGCATTCTGTGCAATTACGGCCGATGAGCAAGTTAAAGGCTATGGAACAAGGTTAATGAATCATCTGAAGCAACATGCTCGAGATGCTGATGGTCTCACTCATTTCTTGACGTATGCAGATAACAATGCTGTTGGCTATTTTGTAAAGCAGGTTTGGTTATTTGACCTTGTATAAATTATTCCAGAATTTATTGCATTATGTGTTACTCCCGTTTATCTTGTGTGGCTATCTGAAGCAGCATGTGTAAATTTCACCTGAGCCTTATATCCTCCCGTGTGTTTGTAAATAGATGACGGCACATACACGGTGTCTAATACCATTATTAGTCTTTGTAGGCATATGCTAGTAGAAATTACGAAATTTGTATTATGAAATATTTTTCAATAAAAATTTAATGATATTTTCACCATACCAATCTATTTTTTGTATATGTTAGTAGTCAACTTTGTTAAGGTTTGACTGCTCGCTTTCTACAAAGTCGTCTATTTACAGATATAGGTAGTATGATTTATTAAAAGCTATAAATAGTATTATCCATTTGCAGGGGTTTACAAAGGAGATCACCTTTGACAAAGAAAGATGGCAGGGGTAAGCCTGTTGTGCAGCATATCTTTGTAAATTATGGTGTCTTATCAACTTATTATTTTGCTTGAAAATTATGATCTTGATATATCTAATTGCTACATTACCAATGTTGATTTTAACAGTTGGCTGGTTCTAGGTACATCAAGGACTACGATGGAGGAATATTGATGGAGTGCAGAATAGATCAAAAGTTGCCATATGTTGATCTGGCAACGATGATTCGGCGTCAAAGACAGGTGTGGTGACAGGCTAATAGCTGTCCTAATCATGAAATGCAAGCAGTTAGCTCCTACCAAATTCTTCATTGAAGTCATGTACGTGCAGTGTTAAGCCATTGCTAAAGTAGGCACAATGATCTAAAAACCAACTTACTAGGTATTGGTACTCGGCCAAATACTCATACCGGCTTCCTGCTCATGATTATGCAAAACAAGGTAGTCATTATGTTTAACACGGTGGGTCAACCAGCTGTTTACTCGCTATGTTCAGTTTACTAGCTTATACTCAGGTGGAATTAATAGCGAGTAGGTGAATTGTGCAACACATTTGTAATCACTAGTCGATTCATCTCACAGCCCAATGTTCTCAAAACAAGTCTACTGCGTCAATCTAGTAGTATAAGCTTTGACCACCCAAGTCCTGCGGGGACTACCAGAGCAGAGTTTCAGGAGGTATGCTGCAATGCACAAAGAAGGAGGAGTTGATGACTTAATTGTTGGATTTAGGGTATGAGGAAGCTTTAGCCAATGCCCACGCTCTGAGCTACTGAAACCATCAGGAAATTGGCCATGCATGTGAGGTATTTACACACGGGAAGCAGGATAGGAGTGGGTTGTCTTGGGGCCTGTTTCAGCTGATGGGGCATTGTAGAATTGCCCCACGGAGGATCAGGAAATTGGGGCCCATGGCCATAACTTGTGACATGGCTTATTTGCTGATATGCGTTAATGCTTCTATTTGTATTCCGTACAATTTTTGTTAGGTTATACCCTTTGCCTTATTGCCAGTTCGACTGACATAGAAGTTGTGAATACACTTGCTATTTTTTTTACTTTCTAGTTCTCCCTTGATGGGTTACAATCAAGTGAACAGTCAATTACATCAGCTTTATTTTTTGGCACCGCTTGCTTCTAGTTTTCTGTTTCATGATAAATGTCGCCATTTCGTCATGTTTTGCTTCTTGCATCCAATATGACAGTTGTGCAGGCAATTGACTCTTTGTATTCTGGCAATTGACTCTCTTTCTGTTCTGCAGGCAATTGACGAGAAGATCAGAGAGCTTTCTAACTGCCATATTGTTTATTCAGGAATTGATTTTCAAAAGGTTAGCTTTTCCACTGAAAATTGTGTTGTATAGAGAAATGTGGTGTGGCTGTGTGGGGAAATCCAATAGGTGCTAGGTAAAAAGGGACTATTCATCTTCTATCTCCCCTTGATAATATATCTTTTCTATATTTTCCAGTATTGACATGAATGTTTGCCACGTGGATTGTCTTACACAAAGACTGATTACGTGAATAATTTGGTCTCTTCCATGGATGATTCTGTCTTCTATCTGATGTTGGTTTGATCTTTGCCACATGGAATGCTGTCTTACACAAGGACGCATTACGTGAATAATTTTGTCTCTTCCATGGATGATTCTGTCTTCCATCGGCTGTTGTTTTCATTTTGGAATAACTACTTTTCTTTCGTACTTAAATTTTGAGTTGGTGGTGAGTTCATTTCTTCCACTCCACTCTTAATAGCATGTAGGACCACATTTTTTGCATGTCTGCTTATATTCTCATTCTATCTCTAAATTGATTCATCAAATCATTACTCCTTCTGTTCTAAATATAAGATGTTTTAGCTATTTCAAATGTGGTTTAGATACGGACCAAAATGTGCTCACTAAAACGTGTCTGGATACATGTGAATCTGGAAAAGGCTAAAACATCTTATATTTAGGAACGGAATATTTGGTAGCTAACTTGTTATCTGGAAGGTGTGATTGTTTGCCACTACTTGTTTGTTGCATAGAACTGATGATCGAACCGCTCTTTACTTTATAGTTCACTCTTTTCATAAGTTAATCGGTTCACTCTTTTCATAAATTTCTATCCCCGCTCTTTACTTTATAGTTCCGAGGCAAAGCTTGGGGCATGATGCTAGTTCTAGTAAAGTTTGAGGTGTGGCTTGCTCGGAATGAAGCACCATTGAACTATGCATCTTGTTATATTTTTGTCTCATCATGTTTTGTTCTTCTGGGATCTACACTAAACATGACAAGACACAGGAAGATAAATAATTTAACTTTCCGGATGTCCTTATGCATTAGTGTGCACATTGTTTTGGTTCAACATGGTGTTTATAACAGGACCATTCGATTCTTTTCAGAAAGAAGCTGGAATTCCAAGAAGACTGATGAAACCAGAAGATATCCCTGGTTTGAGTAAGTAATATTCTATGTAAACCTATTAATCTATTATTATGTGTTCAAACTCTATATCTAGTCTAGTATGATAGTTGCAACCCTTCTCTACATTGTACAGCTGGCAGTCTTAAAACCAACTCAAAGACATATCTTCAACTGAGATACTTGCAGCATGGTCAGTACGTCTAGTAGAAATGATGGCCGCTGTAGCCTATGGGTCCTACACTTGTTTTTCTTCAATCTTTTAACCCCTCGAACGGGTTTTACCTGAAGATATCCAGGTTTTCTGGTAGACCGGTAGCTAGTTTTTGGAATCTCATTGTTTCACATTAGCAACCGTGCAGCATCACGTAGTATCAAAGTTTTAAAAGGCTATAGAGGCGCTATAGCGTTTTCAACGCAGTG
The DNA here is from genome assembly GCA_947311845.1 of Poa pratensis. Taxonomy (NCBI): domain Eukaryota; kingdom Viridiplantae; phylum Streptophyta; class Magnoliopsida; order Poales; family Poaceae; genus Poa; species Poa pratensis. The sequence continues at coordinate 1,283,624 of CAMZMU010000113.1, forward strand.
CTGCTAAGTGCATTAGCGTGCTAAAGGTGCCAAAATGATAAGGATCAAATAGATGATCCGCAGGTTTTGGCCCAATCTTTCACGGTACTAACAGCAACATGAACTTCCGATCAAACAAAGATGCACGATCGTAAGAACAAACACTAGCGTTGAGTAGATTAGATCAACTCCACGCACAGCAGCAACAAATCCCTGACGGATCAGCAGCGATACACACGGTATTTGGTGTCCCCCGACATGGGTCGTTTTCTGTATTTCTATTCAACTTGATAAATTTCAATCTGAAATACACGACCGAAGCTTGCCTGTTATATAGGCGACGCACAACTCAATGAAAACTGACGGAAGCAAATCAAAACAGAATCGGACTCTCTCTCCTATCTAGACTAATCATATGTTTCCTAATTAATTATACGGCGACGATTGAACACAAAAAGCCAAAACCACTTGGACTCTCGTACCTAGCATAATACGATAGGAAAAATAAAAGACTAGGCTCACGCTGGAACTGATCGGAGTGGGACTTCGATCGATCCAACCTTGACGGACATGCATGGTGTCCTGAACGTCGATATCACTTCCTCCAGTGAAGGAATATTGCCAATAAAATTAAGCTGCTGCTTCTTGCCATGCTGCGTCGACTCGCCTGGCATTTCCGTTAGGTTAGATTCGTTTACAACTACACTGCTATGTCTCGTGCCATTGTGTCTAGCTGGAATCAAAAATGAAGTAGAGATGGCCACATCACAAAACCCTTAAATAGTGGGCTATTGCAGCGATATAGCGGCGTTATAGTTTTTTTCGCACTTCTTCTTCTGGACGTTTAGTTTTTCCTTGTTGATTTATTAATGGACTATGATGCAAATCTGACAGAACTGTTATGTTATGCAGGGGAAGCTGGATGGACTCCTGATCAGTGGGGCCATTCCAAATCACGTTCATCATTTTCCTCAGATTACAACACTTACAGACAGCAGCTTACTGGCCTCATGCGGTTGTTGTTGAAGGCAAGTATTTTATCTCCACTAATCTGTTTATATGGCAAGTGTTGCTTTTGCTTAGTATTCTTGACTGCATTGGATAGTAGGCACCTTCTTTCGCCAATCATAAATTTATGCACCCTCCTATTCTAAAAACTTTGCAAAGCTGCAAAAGGAGAATGCTTGCTTGTAAAATGAGAGGTATATCATGTACCCTGCCAGTTTAGTAAGGACTACTTGTGTTTCAGAGTTTGATTGATCATACTGATGCTTGGCCGTTTAAAGAGCCGGTGGATTCTCGTGATGTTCCAGATTATTACGATATTATCAAAGATCCTATCGGTGAGTTTAACTGATTTACATCTTCATCTTCCTGTCATCCAGACGTCGACCTTTCAAAACATATATAGCATGCTAGTTTAAGTTTAGCAGTTGCTGCTTATCTGCAGATTTGAAGACTATGTCAAGAAGAGTTGAGTCGGAACAGTACTACGTGACCTTAGAGATGTTTGTAGCTGACTTGAAGAGAATGTTTGTCAATGCGAGAACCTACAACTCTCCTGACACAATCTATTTTAAATGCTCCACTCGGTGAGTGAGGAACTTAGAACTTATCTTTGCATATTCGTTGATCACCCTGTCAGGGGTCTATCTGTACTTCTTTGAAATATTTGTTCTGGCCAAGTTAGAACTTGAGCAGCCATCAGGTGGCTTCTGGAGTTTTATGCTGCTCGCTTCATTAGCTGGGTTTGAGAACTTGTGCAAACGATTGATCACTGCCGGTTTTGAAAACCCAGCACCCAGCTTCTGTTTGACAGTGATTGATTTTGTCTATTTTGATCCTGCAGGTTAGAGGCCTACTTCACAAACAGAATCCAAGCTCACCTTGCCCAGGCTGCCTCAATCAAGAACTAGGCTGATCATCAGCGCACTGGATATGGTTACTTGTTGTAAAGTGTGATAGTTGCAAACATGCTAGTTATGTCTTCCAGCAATGTGTTATTAGTGTCACGATTATACTCGGAAACAAGTTTAAATTGTCGCTCTCTTGGGCTCATTATTTTGGGAGCACTTGTTCTCAATTCTCAAATGCCTTCATTGCAAAAACAGTTCTCTGAAAAGCCTCTTGGATATATTTGAGATTTCTTGAACCAGACTGATGTTGATGAAGCTCTCAACTCTGATCGTGGTCTGTAGACAAAACAAAAAACTAGGTGAAATGATGATACAAATCCAACAATAAGAGGTAGATGGACTGGAGTCATATTAGTTCAATCTATGTCCTCTCGGAACATCATGATTTTTTTATCTCGCCTCTTTCTCTCAAAGCTCTTGCGTACTGAAATGACCAGAAACAGAAACAGGGAACATGTAAGCAAAACAGAATTCAGAGTTATTGAGAAATCTGTACATTTGAAGTTTTTTTTTGAGAGTACGCAATTGCGTACCTTGCTCTATAGAAGAAGAAATTTGGTACTACAAGAATATGACAGGATGTTGCAAACAACATCTGTCAAACACACCACCACTCCACTCCTCTATCCTAATGAACTACTCTCGCAAAAGTGGTCTTGTCCATCTTCATCTTGGGCCCACATGGGGTGGACCCACTTTGACAGTACAAGGGGAACCCCATGTTCCACTGCTGCGACAGTAGCCCCCGGGCATGGTCCCTGTGGCTCTTGCTCCAGCTGCCGGGGCCATGGCCTAAAGATAGGTCAAACTGGGACCCGGGCACCTGGTCTCCCTTGCTCAGCTCCGTTGGGGACCCGCCGAGGCGAGGTAGAGACGAGCCCCGGGTCCCGTTGACTGAATCGCGGCGAACGTTGCGATTCATGCGGACCCCGTGCTTATCTTGGAATCCAACGGGCGAAACGCGCAGAAATCGGCACGCCCCCTCGATCCCCACGTCCGTCGGAGTAATGGGGCCGCGACGCGACGTGTGGGATGCCTTATAAGCCACGACTGGCTTCCACTGTAGCCGTTACCTCTCCAGATTCGCCGAAATCCCCAAGTCGCCGCCTCCGCCTTCGTCCTCCTGACTCTGCTCCGCGGCCTCCTCTTGCTGCCATTGCACCAATCTTCCTTCTGCTCCAATGGCTCGACTGAAAGCTCTCGCCCGGAGGAAGAAGAGCGCGGGGCCTCGCCCACCGAGAAGCCGCTGTCCCCAAAAACCAAGAGATCACGGCGGAGATCGGCGCGCAACGCCAAGCGGGACGAACTCAAGAAACAGAAGGCCTTGTTCCCCAGCTGCTTCGCCGGCGATACTGAGATGACGCAGAAGGCGGGGCACTTCAGGGTGATGGAGTCTGCTGGCGCCGATGGTGTCCCAGCCAGGAAAGCGTCGGAGATCTTTCCGCCGTCGGCGACCAGGACACCCAAGCAGATCCCCATTTTCGACAGCTTCATGTTGATGGGGGCTTGTCCCCCCTTTCTCTGATTTCTTCATGGAGATCTTGCGCGCGTACAAGCTGAAGCTCTTGCGTCTGACGCCAGACGCAATTCTTGACTTGGCGGTCTTCACTTACGCCTGCGAGGCGTTCGTCGGGGTGATGCCGTCTGTGGCGCTATTCCGCCAGTTCTTCTACCCTCGCATTGGGGGCCAAGGCTGGATGGGAGGCAGTGTCACGTTCTGCTTTCGTCCGACCATCAAGTGGGCCTTCCCCCTCATGGAGACCAAATCCAGATGGGACGAGTGGAGGGATCACTGGTTCCTGGTCGGGGTGCCAGAAGCCGATGCTCAGCTTGAGGAGCCGACGGAGCGCCCAGTGGATCTGGACACTTGGAGAAGCGTCAGCTTGCAGGATGAACAATTCTCGGTGGTCGTGGCGCGCTTCAGACTTCTTCGCGAGAAAGGAGTTTCCGGGTCAGCCATCGTTGCTCATTTCCTCCGCAACCGCCTTGCGCCGCTGCAGAAACGCCTACACCCGGCCTGGAACTTCCAGGGCCCCGTGGATCCATCTCGCCTGAGGTGTCCCGATATGGAGGAAAACCTTGTCCGGGATAACGTGAGAGGGACCTTCACTCCAGGGGTCAAGTACCAGCTGCCCAAAGGGTTTCTACCCCTGTGCGACGACCCGGAGAAGGACGAGATCCTGGCGCAGATGCCGGTCTGCAACGCCTTTGGTATTGTAGGCCGGGCTGATCATGGGCCCAAACCTCCTGTGGTGAAGACCCGCAAGGCCAGGGCACCTTCCAGCCCTGAAGAAGGAGAACTCTGGGAGTCCAACGACGAGAGCGAGGAGGAATCCGAAGAGGAAATTTACGGCTCTGACGATGACGATGGTGGCGACGGGCAGGAGACCGACGTCTCCGACAGGGACGAAGATGCTGGCGACGACCCGGTTGCCAGTGGTGACGATGATGAAGATGATGACGACGATGAAGAGAGGGCTGCTCCGCCCCCGCAGTCTACCCGCGGGGTCGATGCCGCCCCAGACCCGATTGTCCGCAGCCGTTCCCCGCCAGTTGTGGTGGTGGGGAACGATGATGACCACGTGGATGAAGAAACGAGCGCCGCGGACTTCATTCGAGCCCCCCGCCAGAAAGCTTCAACCGGCCGCCTGTCACCCGTGATGGAGCCGCCTGCTGCCTTGGGAGAGCCGCCGGCGAGCCCCCCAAGCTTCTTCTGCTACGTCGGTAGACGTTCCCCCGGCAATGGGCAACAAGCGTACCCGGGAGTAAGCCCCTTCACTTCTTTCTTGCATTTTGCATTTCCTGCCTTCCCCAAGGGAAATGACCAAATGTTGGTGCAGGGGTACTCCTTCCTTGGGTACTGGCAAGAGACGGCGTGATACGGCGGAGGACGACACCGCCACCAGCTTTGAAGCCGGTGGAGGGGGGATGCTTCCTCCTCCCATAGCAGAACTTGAAGGCCGTCGGGGGAGCGGAGTGGGGAGCGTGACGGCGACCTCCCTGGCTCACCCAGAGCTTGCGGGTAACTTCGTTTTCTTGACGCACCAATGCTTTTCCTGACACCTTTTTGTTTCCAGATGCTTCAGTGGCCAACGTCTTTTTTCCTGGTGGCCCTCTCGGTGGGGCTAGCCAGGAGAAACCACCTTCCCTCTCGCCTTCAGAGGGTCAAGAGGTGACCAAGGGCGCCCCGAGTTCGCGGGCTATGGGAAAGCAGACCGCGAACCCTGTTCCGGGCCCAAGCCCCGATTTGATAGAAAGCTCCTTGATGACTGATACAGTGTTAACAACTTTTGCCGCTTTTTCCACTGACTCCGGCGCCAGCGAGGAGGTGGCGGCGCTGATGAAGATCAAGGAGAGCCTGGCTGCCAACCGCATGAAAAGTGTGCCTGCCCCGGGAGGTCCCCCGACAGCTACTCCAGGGTTCACCATCAGTGGTGACGACGCGATGGATGCCATCCTCCGCGGGATAGCTCAACTAGGCAAAGATCTGTGCGACCGTGAGGCCGCTGTCGTGGGGACCATCAAGAGCATCGAGGACCTGATCCAGAAGGGGATGGGCAAGCTGAACCGCTTGGCAACCCAAATCACCACCTTGCTCCCGGCTCTCGAGAAGAAAGATGCAGACCGGAAGGCCGAAAGTGAACGCCAAGGAAAGGTCATCCTGGCGAAAGAGCAGCAGCTAGCTTCCCGTGAGGCAAAACTGGCTGAGAAGGAGAAGACCTTGGAGCTCCAGAAACTCCAGCAGGACCAGCAGACCAAGAAACGCCTAAGGGAGGCAGAGGACCGCCACCGTGAAGAGCTCGAGGCCAAGGATAAGGACATCCAACTCTGGAAATCCAAGGAGCAGGAGGCCGTCCAAACCATCGAAGATATCAAGAATGTCCTCCATCAGGAGCAGGAGTCTGCCCAAGCTTTGCAGCTGCAGGCCAAGAGTGAAGCCAGAATATGTCCGAGCTGAAGGAGTCCTTGGAGGCACAGTGCAAGGAGCTTGCAGCACTGAAGGAAGGCCATCAGAAGCTGATCCAGGCCAACTCCCAGGCATCCACTGAGCTGTCCGAGCTTCGCCGTCTTAACCAGGAAGGCTTCGCCGAGGTTGAGGCCGTCTGCGAGTTGGCGACGACGCGAGTGAAGCGGCTGAGTCTGCCCACCGAAGCTCCGGTGCTGGAACCACAGCGCCAGAGTCTGCCCCTCGTCGCAAGATTCATCAGGGGAGTGGCCGCTGATCTCCGGTCTTTCAAGAACAAGATGGTCACCCAGCTTGTGAATGACAAGCACGAGACGAGCAAGGTGACGGCGGCCTTGGTGATGGCGTCCTTCAGGGAGGCCAATCCTGGCGTTGCCTTGCCAGATTTCTCGACCTCGTCTCTGTAACACCCCGAAAATTCAAACCTAATTTTAGTGGTGTTTTCTGACACCTGAAAAACTTTTTATCTTTTCCTAAATGTTTCTTCAAATCTTTCGAGGATGATTTGACTTGGGAAGTGCTCTCTTAAAATTTCCCGGTAGTCCACGAACCACTCCAACACCCGTGATAATTTTGGTGTTTAGGTTTTCCCTCAAAAACCCTAGCCCTAATTATCGAACCCTTTAATCCTTTTTCTCCCCTTATAAAAGGAAAGCCCATTTCCAGAGCTCTAAAAAGTCCACCAAAAATACCAGAGGACCCATGTCCATATAAAGACCATCCATGCAAAAATATTGTATACTCCAATGCAATATTTCCAAGTTAGGCCATAATTTCAAAACTGCCACTTCTGATCCAGAAATGTTTTAACCAAGCTAGGCACCTCCAATAATTCTGATAAATTCAGGGTATGCATATTTTGGCATTTCCTGCATTTCATCTTTTGGAGCCAAACCCATTTGAGCAATATTTAGACCACCTCCTTTGTAAGCCCAAATTAATGCCATTTTAAGTTTTTCAAACAAACCTAGACCTAGAAAATTCCAATGACCATGATACTTGAGCATGTTGACCACATGGTCCTTAGACACACAAATCCAGGAGATCACCCCAAGGTGAAGCATGGAACACCACTTTTCCTAAATCATGCCATTATGGCATCTTTGGACCCCAATTTGTTTAACCTACTTCCAAGTCTCCAAATGAGCTCAAACTCCACAGACCTCCTCTGCACATCCACCCAAGCCTACTGTAATTTTTGGAGATTTTTCTGAGTTGAGCAAGGCCAGAGTCATTTCATCGAACACGTTGGTTCAATTAGGGTTTCAGAAAATTTGTGTGGTGGAGTAGGGAGATTGGGAGTTTGGCCGATCTAGTTGTGTTACTACTGTTCTTGTGATCTCGATGGTGGAAACCATCCGTGATCCCGCGCTCCGAGCCGCTGGAACGCGACGACGTCGCCGTGGCGTGTTCTGGACGTCCAGGACGCGCACCACGGCGTGGCTGAAACGCGTCCGAGCCACAGCCCGTCTCCAAGCCGCTCGAGGGGACCCCCTCTCCCGCTCGACCTCCTCGTGCTCCTCTGCTTCCCCAGCTCGCCCTCCCCCGCAGCCCGCCAGCAGCTAGCCGCCGCACCGACGCAACAGCGCCGCCGAGCGCAAGCCGACGCGCCGCACGACAGTGCCGCCACAGGACCCCGACCCGTCCCCATCTCGCCACTGTGGACGAGTGCGCCACACGCTCGGCGACGCGCCGCACCTACACCATCAGCGTGACACTCGCCGTGTCGCCGCTCCAGCCCCGGGACCCCTCATCGGCCGCCTCACGTGCCCGCCCGAGCAACCTCGCCTCCGGCTATAAAAGGGCACCCCGAGCCCCTCTCTCGCTGCACCCATCCTCCCCTTCCCCTTCTGGACCTCCTTGCTGCTTTAGTTGGGTAACGGCGGAGCCCCGCTCCGATTCTGGCTGAAGTCGTCGCCGTCGAACTCTCGACCGTGGCGAGCTCCAGCCCGAACCGTTCTCCGATTAAACTCGCACGGAGCCTCCTACCATGCTCCTCTACCTCTCGGTGCCCTCGTGTCATCGAATGGTGGCCGCAATCATCGACGCCATCTGCGTCCGCCATGGCCGTGCTGGCCAGGCTCGTAGGAGGCCGCGCCCATAGCTCTCCCCTCCAGCCCTGAGCTCTCCCCTGGGCGCGGTGTGGTCTGCTGAGGCCGCCGCCGCCGTTGGTGTGCTTCCCCAGCCTCCTGCTCGCCGGCACCGTTGACTCCCGCCGCGCTGCAGTGTCCCTGCGTGCGTGCTTGTCGGGCTGAAGGAAGGAGACGGGAGGAAGAAAAGAAAAGGGAAGAAAGAAAAAGAAGAAAAGAAAAGGGAGAAGAGAGAGAGACACCGACAGGTGGGACCCGACCCCACCTGTCGGGTTAAGTGGTGGCGTACTGTCCGTTTTCCATTTTCCCGCACGGAAAACGTATTTCCAGATAAATACGCCACCGGCCCAGCCCAGTTCAGAAGCCAGCCCGCTCTGTTTTTCCTTGGGTGAGCAGCGAATAGCTATTCTTCGCACGTCAACAACTTTTGAACCGTGGCTCCGTTTGGAGTGAATCAAATTTGTAAATTCATGTTTTGAGCAGCTCTGTCCAGTAGTATAGGTTTTACATTTTTGTGAAATAGTTGTATACTCAGCACCCTTGTATGCCTGCTTAGGTGTATTCCGCGGTTCCGGCAAACCGAGACCCTGACCCGTGACGCGTTCGTGACCCTCCAAGCCAAATGGTGTCGATCTTCGAAGGCAAGCTAACCCCTTGCTATGAGTCGTCCCACAATGTTGTTTGTTATTTGTTTATTGTCATGCCAAGTGTTTATATTTGTCTGCGTTCGGTATGTATTATGTCGGTCTGTACTGTAGTGTTTAATATGTTAGTCGGATTATTGCTCCTGCCATGTTATGTTCATCATCCATGTATGCATTATAATGACGTGTGAATTAACTGTGCGCCTCGCACTTGCGCGGCTTTGTCGAACCCTCTAAATAAACAACCATAAAACATGCGTTCCTATGATTGTTTGCTTCTTCTTCGCCGAGGTGAGGAGCGGACGAATGTCGTCTGATGATCCTCGGAGTTGGGGCATTTGCCAAAAGAGTTATTTGCGTCTTCTCCCTCCGTCAAACATGGTTGGCGTAAGCCCGCGTAGACTGCGACGCTTGGGACTTTTGCTTTCCATTTGGTTCTTTTTGGCCAAGATTGCTGACACCACGTCGGGTTAATCCTTGAGTGGAATGGACGCTTTCTTTCTTATGAATGTTTTCGGTTCATTGTGTGGAGGCTACATGCCTCGCCAACTTTGTAATTAATCTGCGAGGGCGCTGGCTGGAGGAACCGCCACAGTCGTCCGATTGACCCACTGTGTTATCTTTTGTAGTTGATCTGTGAAGGCGCTTGCCAGCGGAAGACCGCTGCCACAGTCTTCCGGTCGACGTTTCTTTTTCCTTGTCAAACGAGAAGGCGCTTGCCAGGGAAGACCGCTGCCACAGTCATCCGGTTGACGTTTCTTTTCTTTTGTCAAACGGGAAGGCGCTGGTCGGCGGGTTCGCCGCCGTAGTCTTCCGGTTGACGTTCTTTTTATTTTGCTAAGTTTGGACATGGATACTACTATTGCTTGATTTATTGTGTTGCTAATATTTTGTCGTGTGATGAGATATTATGATATTGTGATTGTTGTGTTGGACTAATCCTCTTGGTTTGGACTTGTGAATGATGGAACTTGATTAAATGAAACACCCCTCCAAACAACGATAGGGTCAGTCCACGGTGCCACTAATCTGAACATCGAAAGCACTGCCACTGTCGCTCACATGGGCGGGCCTTGACCTACGTAACCTATTGAGCCTCCTTTGACGCCACCATTTTGGCAAGTCTAGTCGGTACCATAGTTGGTCGGGGCTAGTCTTACGAAGGTTCCGGAGCTAGGCGTCGCTCATGGGCTGGGGACGTGCCGGATTCACTTCTGCATAAGGCATAGAGTTATGTCGGTGGCTATACAGGGAGTGTCTTGGTAGCGTGAACGGTCAGGTGAGTGTATCTTGCTGAGTTCGCCTTAAGGATGATATCCTAAAGTACCGGCTGAGTGTGGTGCACTTAGGTGGGTGGTATCTGCAACCTCTCGAGAGTGTCAAATCTGGATGTCTAGCCTCGTTCCAAGGTTATGGAACAACAGTTCAGTGTCGGTCACACTGTGTGTCTTTGTCGTGTCAGGAGGTTAAAACCTAAGGCTTGTTTGAAAGGAAGATGAACAACCTGATTTCACTAAATGAACAATAAGATGATGCAGGGAATGTTACTTGTGAGGTGAATGGGATGGCGGTGTGATGCGTTGGAAGCCTATAGTTAGGCCAGAGCCAACATCAACCGTGCATGCCCGGGAGATAGCCAGAGTTGGCTGGAGTGATAGCCAGAGTTGGCTAGAGGCTTGCAAGCCTGATTGTGTTGACATGAGTAATTATAAGATTTGGTACCAACTAGTACACTCGTCTACTCATCACAGGTAATCTCTTTGTTTGATTGCCGGTATACAATCCAACCCAACCTGGCTTGGACTCTGTACTGGTGATACTCTTGTTGTTTTCCTATGCCATGTTTTGCTTGTGATGCCATGATACCTTTATATTATCATATTGGTCTATCTCGAGTAGACTCTTGCCATGTTGTAGTATTTTATTTCCAATGTATATCTTGTTGCATGATTGTTGGATTGTTTGTGGTGAGTGGCGATTCTTGTTGAGTGCATATTAATGTACTCACGGGCCTTGTGATTGTGGCTAGGTTTTGTCGAGGATTCATCTTCCACCTTAGTAAGGATTTGAAGCAAGAGCGTGCTAGGATCAGTAGCCCAGCCAGAACCTGTGGAGTGGAGCCGCTCCAAGCCGTAGCCTCTCATATGTCTTCCGCTGCCAGTTAAAAACTCTGTATCGTGCCATGCTGGGATTGATATTTTGTCATTCCTTGATGGCCTTGTAAAACCATTTGTAGCACTGATGTGCCTGATTGTGTAATGATTTCCATTATGTTACACTATTGTGACATGCGGCCAGTTATCCTGGGATGGCGCACGGGACGACTGCCTCTCTGGTGATATGAGCCAGGGAGGGGTGTCACAGTCTCCTTCCAGGACTTCACTCCAAGCGGTGTCGACTCCCGCGACTGCACTCGCCATGAGGAAGTTTCCGCCTCACTAGTTGTCCTGTACCATGTTTGGGCATTTCGTGCCCCCAATAAACTTTGCGTCAGATCTCATGTATCAGCTTATTGAGGGTAACTTATCTTTTATTCATCATGGAAGTTCTTGAACGACAACTGGCCACTTCAGGGTACATCTCGTGGTAACACGGTTCTTCCGGGTACACAACACGAATTGCTTCAAAGGATCTTGCGGGGAGGAAGATTAGCAGCTTCTTCCATCCTGGCACATCGGTCAGCTATGTCCCACAGGTCCTCCTGGGTGTCCACAACGTGGGTACTCATCTTTTCGCGCATCTTGGAGTTGCGGACGTTGATGTGGAAGGCGGCGATGATGGAAGCCTCGCAGAGGTACTTCGGGATAATGCGGTCGACGACGCCCCGGAACCTCCAGATGTAGTGACGCAGCGTCTCCTCAGCTTCTTGCTCTAGGTGATAGAGGTCGGAGACGGTTGCCGGGTACGGCGTGCAGCATGTCTTGAGGTGCTGGCTGGCCTGGCCTTCCATATCCTCCCGTGAGCGATGCCTGGGGTTGGAGCTCTGGCCAGCACCTTCTTCAGGAAGTTCCATGGGCCGCTTGCCATGGGGATCCTCAGGCTGTTCCTCCGCCGGAGGTAGTGGTTCAGGGACGGCAGCGCCGCGGTCGATGGTCGGGGCAGGTCTCGTGGGAGCGTGGCATTGGAGAGCGTAGTCCAGCAGGTTTTCCAAGCTGTTGATCCATGCCTTCGCACGGGGATCACTCTTGCACTGATCTGGAGGAAGGAGAGAAGCGCCCGGGCCACGCCCAGAGCTTCCTCTAGCCCCCAGCCCTTCCGTGATGCCTGGCACGCTTGCTCTCCAAAGACCTCCCGAGCTCCCGACATGACTCGTGCTTGTGACTGAGGCAGCTGCTCGCCTTGCCCCGAGGGGACGGCTGTTCCTGGAGCGGATCCGGCCGCAGACAAGGAGCTTGAGGCAGTTCTTGACGATCTTGCCGTAGATCGCGAACCAGAAGAAGAACTTGACGACGAGCTTGCTTCGGAAGAAGAGGAGCCTGACGTAGACTCCGAGGTTGTCGACGGTGAGCTTGCCGTCGCGGCTGATGTAGGCGAATCTAGCGCTTGCGCCCCCTACATGGCTCTCGTTGCACGGACACCGGGAGTATAGGATACCCCCTTTTAGGTTTGGCACGGGGCGCGAAGGAGGCTGAGAATCGTCTTCTTGGGTGGAATCTAGATCAAGCTCTCCTCTCTACGATAAAGGCATGCAACCAAAGGGACACAAGGAGCTACCCAGGTTCAGGCCGCCCGGAGGCTAAAAGCCCTACTCCTGCATGTCTGGATTGATGAGTTCTTCATAGTGTGGCTTACAATGGAACCTCCCGGATGGGGTACCCGGAAGGGTTTTGGCTGGAGGTAGAAGAAGGACAGATCCTGACCCGGAGGAGATCACCTTCCTCTCTACCTTCGCAGCCCTAGTCTAATCTTGCTCTGATTCTACCTTGTGTTCGTCCTTGCTTCGACCTCTCCCTCCTCCGTGCCTTGGTCCTCCTTTTATAGGCTAAGGGGTTGCCACAGGGTCACGTGAGGGGCATGAGGGACCTTCGGGGCGAAGGACCCTCCTCATCTAGTTTAGGAGGAGACGTGGCCTCTCCTCAGCCTAGCGTCTCCTTTGGGTTAGGTGGGAGCGTCCGCCTTGGGGTGGACAGGAGCTGACACCACCACGGGACGTGCTTCCCGCCCGCGATGCCTTCGCCTTGCTTCCCAAGTCTTCCGCGGTGAGGTGGAGTGCTTATCCACAGGGATGTGGGGAAGTACCCGAGAGGGAGCCTGGCCTCCTGCCGGGGACTCGGGCTCTCGGGGTCCTTCCTGGCCTTCTTGCTTGGTTCGGGGACCCGGAAGGTCCCCAGGACCGGAGCCCTTTGTCGACGTAGGCCATGCGTGTCTTGATGGTGAACCCGCCAGCTTGACTTGAGTTTTGGTCTTGTCCATCTTCATCTTGGGCCCACATGGGGTGGACCCCCTTTGGCAGTACTAGGGGAACCCCATGTTCCACTGCTGCGACAGATTGGACGATTACCTCCACATCGTCTCGGCGACTCTCCGAACAATTAGTTTGTCCTGCTGGAGTGACACCAGATCAAATTTCCAGCTTCGCGACCTGATCATCAAGGAAGCACCTTTACTTGAGAAATTGAGTTTATTTAGTCCAGATGGTCGGACATCAACCAGGGTCATTAACGCACCGAATTTGACATTGCTAGGCTGCTACTCGAGTCAATACAACTCTAAACTTGTTATTGGATGCATAACATTTCAGGTAGAACAGTCCTCTCAACATATGCTCGACGTTCTTGATGTTCTCCCAACTTGCCACTCACATTTTCGCTAACATTACTCATGCATGTTTGCCGTGGTGCAGAAAATGATTCCCAATAGCTTGACTTCGACTCTGTGCACAGTAAAGGTCTTGGCACTCTGTATCGGCCCTAATCTGGATGCAGCTGTCGGATTCCTTAGTTGCTTCCCGTGCACGGAGCAGCTATACATCGAGGTGAACTCTCTTTTTTGATTCAGAGGAATACCACAATTGTATATAATCGAGCTACCTATCCACTCGAACCCTATGGACACAGGAACAGAAGGCATAACTTTCTTCATTCGATATAATGAAATCATGTTTATTTTAGGGAAAAATATAGCACAAAGTTCCTATGGGAAACAATCCTTCAAGTTACAATCCTACAAACAAAAAAATCTGAATAGGTCATGACTAACGAACTCATCAGTAGTAAGGATCAGGCATCACTAACGGCATTGTCTATCAACCACCTCACGCCCATGGTTCGTCTCAAGAACCGAAAGTTGCTCTATTTTTGCTGCCATTCAAACACTACTTTCCTCTCTAGCCTCTGAGATAGGATTCAATTGTACATGGCAGTCTACTAAGTTTTATCTATTCCTGCGATTTTCCTATCCTTACTATTTTTCCAGAGTTTACAAAGACAATGTAGTGTTCGCCAAGTATACTTAACATAAACATCACTGCTTCTTAACGTGGTTTCCCTTACCCAGCTGCATTTTTTATGTAGCCACTATACTTGACTTGTTCTCTTGTTTCACAGACATGGAGAGGGTGGACAGCGAAAAAAAAGCTGCAATATGACACGAATAATCCCATCGAATCCCTTGATCACCATCTCACGGAAATTACTCTGAACGACTACCGAGGCACCCCGTCCGAGGTTAAGTTCGCCAAGTTCTTCGTTCTGAACGCAAGCAAGCTGAAGCTAATGATGATTAGCATAGACGAAGACCAAGGTGACCAATGGCTTATTAGACAGCGCAGGAAACTACGTCTAAGGCAGAAAGCTTCTGCAGAAGCTGAATTTCACTTTAAAGATATAGGTACGAACCTAATGAGCTATGTTCATCTCATATATGACTTTTCGGTGACTGATCCCTTTGCAGAAGCCTTGAACTGGAGGAGCTGGGATGTTTAATATCGATCTGAACTTTGTAATATTTTAAGAACATTGTAATCCTTGTGGTATTATCTGTGATACTCACTGCAATAACCCTGACAATCTCTCATTTAATCTTTGTGGCATCCAATCAGTTTCAGGAATTTCTGATACTGATACAACGATGCCTCATGTTTTTTAGGTAGCCTTTCACCAGCTTGGTTTATAGCACGATCATGCCAGATGGCTGGAGCCGACATGAACATCGGCTCAACAAATCACTAAGCGTACCAACCTTCATGACCACAGATTTAATATAGGATTGATTCCCACGGGAATATTTTTCCATCGAAACCATTGCACTACATTCCATAGAAAGTCTAGCATCCAGTCCAACCTCCTTTGAGTACTTCGTTTTTCCTGTGCCTTTAAGGATTTTCTACCTTAGTCCTGCGGTACTTGATACTCCGCTTCATCCGGTCTCGCCGGCTCCCTGGAGTCGGTTTCAACAACCTATACAACATAACTATCTACCAAGAACGACACGCCGTATACCCGTGTTCATGCTTTTCCGGAACCCCAGATGAAATCCGACCTACTCCTTTATATAGTGGGACGCAAGATAGAAGTGTCTAACACAACAAACCGACCGCAGCAGCCGGAACACGTAATGTAGGGAGGAAGACAATGTAAGCAAAGTAAGCACATCGCGAGACGCCATGGAAGGTTGTGCACGCCGACTCCAGCAATCGAACACAGGAACACGTTTTAAACACTTCTGCCTTATCCCTCTCCATGCGTCCACTACCCCGACACATGCCCTTGATTCCTTCTCGGATCACTTTATCGAAACACGTTTTAGGCTACCTTTTTTCTCAGTTTAAGGTTGTACTGTATGCTTACGTAAACGTCAAATAATGGCGCAAACCCGTCCTGCCGACCCCTGGATTCGCTCGAGTTGGCAGGATCGTCGAGCAATGAGACGGAGAAGGTCAGACCTGCGACTCCCGGGAGTCGACCAGTACCTAAAAACCCCGCATCGGTCTGGTGCCAACAGTAAACATGACGATAAGATCGTAGTTCTATCAATAAATCGATATGTATAAAGATAGGAAAGAACGAAAATAATCATGGTCGAAGGAAAACAAACAAAGAGTAAACGATTTGCCAAGAGAAATCAAAATCAAAACTCACCGAAAGCACACCGACCCTAAAAGGAGTTTCCGGTATACATTTCCCTACCCTGCCCCTATATCGCAAATAGCATCACCCAATAAATGCGACACAAAAAAGGCAAACCCACCGCCCAAACAGGAAAAAAACAGAGCACAAACATATGGCAAAGAACAAATCAAAATACAACAAACTTAAGTAACGTAATGTAAAAACGGATTGGACAGCCATACCATGTGAACCGGCCGGTACCACCAACGCCAAAACTCTCCAAGCAGGGTGAACTGCCGTAATCCCCAAAACGAAGATCCATCAGCTAACCGACAATCTACAGAGAAACAAACGAAACAGGGAAAAAATAATCAGACGATCCAAGGAAAATATGAACAAACTAACGCAAGAAGAGACCAACATCACAGGATAAAATAAACAATGAAAGGTAAAACACAATCGCACCGAACATAGACAGAAGAAATAGAAAGTCAACAGGGAAACACACCTACAAAGACGACATAGAAACACACGTATCTACACCGAAAAGAACCCGCAGAAAGATACCAACAAAATAACCGAACACATCCACAATTGGACATGGCAAAATACAGTTCATCGCATTGAAACAACAATAGGAGCCGACGAAGAGCCAGCAAGACTCGGCAGATTCTACGCCGCAACCCGCAGCAGTAAACGGCCGACCTGCAAAAAAACAGAGTAGCAAACAGCAAAGCGATGTAAGAAACCCATAAAACAAAGAAGGAACAAACCGAAAAAGCAACAAATATGAAAGAAAAAATCCACCGCACGGTCAGTAATATAAACAAAGAATGGACAACAGAAAGTAGACACTGTAACAAAGAAAAACACACGGCAGCAAGATGAATAAAGAAAGAAGGACAGAGAGTAAAACACAGCCAAAATGCTCAAGCCGACCAAAACGGAACTGAACTCAACCGGGAAAAGGAAAACCCATTAGACGACCTACGAACAAACAAAACAACCAACAAAAAAACACATAAACAAAAACCCAATAACTAATTGAAACCGACGAAAGATTGCGCAGCAGGATGAACCCGATCAGAAACGAAAGAAACAAAATGAATTTACCACCGGGATGAAGCCGGCACGCACGAAACGATACGAGTAAAAACAAAATCGAGCAATAGAAGAAACACACAAAAAAAACGAAAACAAGAAGAACGTAGATCTGCATCAATAGACCGCACTGCATCAAGGTAGTGAAGAACAAAAGAAAAAATGGTTAGCACATGACAAGAACACAATAGAAATCAACGATCCGTTAACAAAAGGGAACACATGAAACACTGGAGTAAAACGTCCACGGACAGCGAACACGTGGACGGAACACAACGATTCAAAACAGGACGAACACAATCCAAAACGAAAGAAAAATACCTGATTTTACAACCCGGGGTGAAGCCGGCACGCAGCCACGATCGATCCGCAGCAAGAAGTCGGCCTGCATCAACATAGGAAATAGTGAAATCAATGGATCGCAAATACAAAAGAGAACACGAGGGCCGTGGACAATAAAACTAACTAAACACCCAAAAATCACACAATAGCACAATCACAACAACAAACAATGATCGAACGGATTAGCAGTAAAACAGAGCAAGAACATAGAGGAAGAAGAAACGAAGGAAAAAAAGATACCGCCCCCATGCAAAAGGAAACCCAAAAATACTAAAACCCAAAACACCTCCCCAAACAAAAGGAAACCCGGAAATACGCAAATCAATAAGAAAACAAACCGTGCAAACCGAACAAAATAAGTAAACGGAAGCATCTGAACAAAACTGACCTTAAACAGACGAACGGGAAACCAGTTAGCTGGCGACCTGAAAAAAATAGAGAAACAAACAAAAAAGAGATGTTAGAAACCGATAGGACAGAGAAAAACAAACCACATAACCAAGAAACAACAAACGAACACGGATCGAGCACACGATCAACAACATGAACAAAAAAAGTCCGAAAAAAGAGAAAGCAAGACACGTTGAGAAAACCCACCCTGATCTCAACGGGAACAACCGTGACCGGAAGAACAACAAACGAATTCCATGGAATACCGACAGAGCTCGAGGAAAGCATGGCAGAGCAAGAACAGCGAGGAAGAATTAAAGGGGGGAAATGAGAGCAGTAACCATCCGATCCAGAAAAAAGCATATATGCCCCGTTCACTGTACACTGTATTTAGATCGGTAACCACTTGGAACCAATGGCGAGCCGCCAGCGTCACGCGAAATTGGGCCTTCTGACTACCAGCACAGTGCAATGTACCCGCCGACGAATGGAGGGAGGCCACCTCGACGGAGAAATCGGCCCGAATTCTCCCTGACATCACGAACAAATACCTAGCGTGCCCCGACATACTGTAGAAAATACGCAGCGAGAACCCACACACGGGAGAGATTGGCGATGCAAACGTGCATGGCAACCGACATGTGGTCCTCGGAACGGATGGGGACCATCGTCAGTGAGAGAGGGGGAGGAAGCACGTACGAAGAAAGCTATCCGAGAGGGGCACCCCTAAAACCCAGTATGGTAAACGAACATAATCGACCAATGGGAGGAACGCAGTGCGAATCTGCACCGCCCTGACCCGTCTGCCACACCGATTAAACGCGCAGCGTGAGGCTGATGTGCGGGCCCTCGGGCTACACCGGTGATCCACGTAGGATGTCAGCGAGAGTGGGTGCAATAAGGCTGGTACGGTTAGCGACTTTGCAAATCCCTATTCATTCCGACTCCAGGAGCCAGCAGCGATCGGACAGTGCGGAGACAGGGAGCGGGGAGGATCGGACGGTCAGAAAGCCCAAATCGCTGAGGAGCCTCCAAGGGGTCTCACCGTTTATATATTTATTTAGGTCGGTAACCACTTGTAACCAATGGCGAGCTCCAGCGTCACGCGAAATTGGGCCTTCTGACTACCAGCACAGTGCAACGTACCCGCGGACGAATGGAGGGAGGCCACCTCGGACGAAGAAATCGGGCCCGAATTCTCCGTCACATCACGAACAGTGCAACATACGTGAAATACCCTGCGTGCCCCGACAAACTGTAGAAAATACGCAGCGAGAACCCACGCAGGGAGAGATTGGCGACGCGAACGTGCAGGGCAACCGATATGTGGGCCTCGGAACGGATGGGGACCATCGTCAGCGAGAGAGGGGGAGGAAGCACGTACGAAGAAAGCTATCCGAGAGGGGCACCGCTAAAACCCAGTACGGTAAACGAACATAATTGACCAATGGGAGGAACGAAGTGCGAATCTGCACCGCCCTGCCCCGTTCGCCACACCGATTAAATGCGCAACATGAGGCTGACGTGCGGGCCCTCGGGCTACACCGGTGATCCACGTAGGATGTCAGCGAGAGTGGGTGCAATAAGGCTGGTACGGTTAGCGACTTTACAAATCCCTATTCATTCTGACTCCAGGAGCCGGCAACGATCGGACGGTGCGGAGGCAGGGAGCGGGGAGGATCGGATGGCCAGAAAGCCCAAATCGCCGAGGAGCCTCCAAGGGGTCTCACCGTTTATATCTTTAGATGTTAGAGGTGATGGCCGATTGAAATTAAGCAAACAATCGACAACCTATCAATGCAAACCTACTTTTTCCCCTCAAACCCTTGTTCATGCTTCCGTTGTCAAGCAATTTCGCCAAGATTTCGCCGGAGATCGAAAACCAAACCTTGTAGCGGCCAAGTTCGGCCAGGTTCAACCAATCGTCGTCGGCTTCCTTAGACGGGGCTTCCCGAGGGGCTGGGGCGTCTGATGTCAAAAGCGCTGGCTTACTGTCTTGCGTATCACGTTGGAATCGTCTTCTTGGGTGGAGTCTAGATCAAGCTCTCCTCTCTACGATAAAGGCATGCAACCAAAGGGACACAAGGAGCTACCCAGGTTCAGGCCGCCCGGAGGCTAAAAGCCCTACTCCTGCATGTCTGGATTGATGAGTTCTTCATAGTGTGGCTTACAATGGAACCTCCCGGATGGGGTACCCGGAAGGGTTTTGGCAAGCAATTTCGCCAAGATTTCGCCGGAGATCGAAAACCAAACCTTGTAGCGGCCAAGTTCGGCCAGGTTCAACAAATCATCGCCGGCTTCCTTAGACGGGGCTTCCCGAGGGGCTGGGGCGTCTGATGTCAAAAGCGCTGGCTTACTGTCTTGCGTATCACGTTGGAAGCCGGCCTCCCGCGGGGTGAGTTGCGGAGTATCTCCCCCGATGCCGCGGGTACACGAGGACGTGTTCGTGTGACGCGTTTCGAGCGCAACACACTTTTTGGCGACTCCGCTGGGGATGATTTGATCTGAAAATTGGACAGCAATGACCAATTCCAAGACCGACGCCGCTGGTATCAATGCCGACAACATCATCAAGCCAACTCTCGAGAATTTGTTGGAAGAACAACGCCAAGGCTTGGAGGCGTGGAAAGAGAAAAGGAAGGAGGAGTTCGAGGCGCTGCGACTCAAGCGGGAGCAAGAAGACCAAGAGCAGTACTTGGCCAGCTTCAAGATAGATCGATAATGGGTAACCTCGCCGATCAAGGAGCCAGAGTTTGTACCTCTGGATCTCGACATCCACAAACCTGCTATAAGCAAGCCCCTCTTTTCTCCTGAGCAAAGAGCAGAAATTCAATATCATGTTTCGCAAGGTACTACCAATGTTTATGACCTTATGCTAGATAGTGAAAAGGCTAAGAGAAGCATGCTCCAGGGCCAGCCATCGGACAAACAACCGATCGGCCAAAACAGGGAAAACCAGCTTGTATCTGTGCCACCATGTCCGACTCCTATCCAGAGTGTGCCCAACCCGACAATCCAGTTGGGTCAAACGGTGCGGCTCTTGGCTCATGAATTAATTCCGAATCAAAATTTGGCTACTTGGGTGCAAACTGGCCCTGCAGCTAGTTCTTCTCGTGCCGCCTCAATCGGCCAATATGGACTATTTGATGGCCGAGTTCAGGAGGAAATTGGACAAAATAGCTTATGATAAACTCGGGGTCATGCCAAAACATAGGATTTATATTAACCTAGCCTGATTATTTCGATCTGCAGCCTTATCCGCCTGGTTATAGAGTTCCTGAATTTGCTAAATTTAATGGGGTGGATAATAAATCAACATGGGAACACATTAGTCAATATTTGGCTCAATTAGGTGAAGCTAATCATGATCACATTAAAGTTCGCATGTTCTCGTTGTCTTTAACCAGCATTGCATTTTCTTGGTTTTCGGCTTTACCTCCTAATTCTATACATACTTGGTTTCAGTTAGAGCAAAAGTTTCATAAACACTTCTTTGCCGGAGAAATAGAACTCAAGTTGTCCCACCTTACATCAGTTAGGCAAAAGCATGACGAATCGGTATTCGATTATGTCAACAGATTTAGGAACACCAGAAACCTATTTATTAGCCAGAGGCAGACAAGTCGCCGCCTAGATTTATCAAGCCTAAGAGCCCGGAAGTTGGCAGATGGAAGACAAACCAGGTTGAATATAGACCAAGGCAGATAAAGCCAACTTTTGACTTGCTGCTGAACAAGTACGTGCGTCAAGCCGGGTCAAGGTCACGCCAGGGGCAGTATGGGAAATGGCCAAGGTCACCATTTGTTGAGGAAAGTAGTCGACATAGGAAGCCGGCTGACGAGTTCAAACGCAGAGCAACCCGACAATCCATGCAAAGTTGGCTTGTGTATCCCGGGGACTCGTCATATTGGCGGATCAAGGCGCAAGGTTCTAAAAAACCGGAGCCAGAAGGCGGATTGGTCTTAGACAACTTATTGATCGTTGGAACTCATATACTAAAGTTGAAGGACCCAGTCATAGAGCCGGCAAACAGCTAGCCGATACTTGCTATCGCACCAAAGGCAACAACCAATGATCCTGAAGCTGGCTCCAGTCAAGCCGCAACAGCTCAACCCTGGGATCCAAAATATACGTAGCCAAAGTAGTGCCCGCGAGGTATAATGAAGACACAAAGGCGGAAACTACGGAGGGCAAGGAACCGGGAAAAGGCAGAAGAAAAAGCTGAGCAATCAAGAGCGCAATTTTCAATGCTGAACGCCCAATGGTGGTTCCCCAGGTTTGGGTTCCCATGCCAGTTCTTATGGCGGCTTCCACACTAACTATCACAAGTCCTGCTGTCAGCAGTGAAATAAAGACGGCAGATACGCCGGCTATCACCTATTCTTCATGGGCTGACGAAGTAGAAGCATCAGATTTGGCAATGGCAAATCCGACAAAGGAGCCAGCAATCCGAGACCTGGCCACAGAGTAGCCGGCAAGTCAAGACCTCGCGATGGAAGGAAAGGCAGGAGAAGAGCCAGCAATGTCGGGGTCAACAATGGACGAGTCAGGCAATTTGACAGATGATGAAGATCTGCTAGATTATGAAGAATCGCCGGCTCGAACGGGCATGGATATCAACATGGTGTATTATTTGCCTGCCGAGTTCCACGCTATTGAAGAAGAAGGCGAGGTCGCTCAAATCAAATTTGGAACAAAAAATGTTGTCTTCGAAAAACCTGACAAACCGGTGAAACACCTCAAGCCTCTGTATGTCAGAGGACAGATTGATGAAGCAACAGCTAGATGATGGCGACTTGATGAAGACGCACATGGTGCTGAATGGATTCGAAGGAGGAGAAGGAGTAGAAGCCAAAGGGGTTATCAGCTTGGAGCTCACAGTAGGAAGCAAGACTTTGGCTACTGCCTTCTTTGTTGCTGAGGTGCAGGGAAATTACAATGTGTAGCTAGGACGGGATTGGCTTCATGCTAACCAGTGTGTTCCATCTACTATGCACCAACAACTAGTGCAATGGGTCGACGATGAAATTGAAGTCATCCATGCCGATGAATCGGCGTGCATTGCATTAACCAGTCGATTGTTGACTAACAACATTCTAATGTCACATGCCTTTCTGGGCGTGATCTATCCGGTTTCGACTTCCTGAGTGCTACCAGGGACGGATTCGTGCTAGTGTCTCTAAAGCTGATTTGTGGCAATCGGTTGCAGCTCAAGTAAATGGATCAAAATGAGGAGTGGCTGCAGAAGCGTCTGGAAGAGTATCAGGCCGAAAAGAACGATATGTATGAAGCAATTGAAGAACCAGACGATATGGACAAATTGGAGAAATAGGCCGGCTCGCAAATTCAATCCAATGATCTATGATCGGATCAAGGCGGAAATAGGCCGGCTTTTAAAGGCGGATTTATTCGGCCTTGCAAGTATGCCAATTGGATTCCAACATTGTGCCAGTCGCGAAGAAAGGATCCAGCAAGATCCGGGCATGTATCGACTTCAGAGACTTGAACAGAGCCATGCCCAAATACGAGTATCCTATGCCAATAGCCGACATCCTTATCAACGAAGCCTCAGGTCACAAAGTTACCAGCTTCTTGGACGGCAACGCAGGTTACAACCAGATATTTATGGCTGAAGAAGATTCGGCTAAGACAGCGTTTCGCTGCCCAGGCTTTGTTGGCTTGTTCCAATGGACTGTGATGACCTTTGGATTGAAAAATGCTAGAGCCACATATCAAAGAGCGATGAACCTGATATTTCATGATCTTCCGCGAGTTGTACTGGAAGTGTATATTGACGACGTGGTGGTTAAGTCGGACGGCGAGTCAAATCATTTGGCTGACTTGCGGCTTGCTTTTGAAAGAATGAGGAAGTACGGGCCACAAATACAATTAGGGTTAGATCATCCAGTCCAACAACCAGTCCGGGCCTTTCGCATTTTCTTTTCAGTGCATTGCATAGTGGAATTTTCGTCTGCATCGTCATGTTAGTTGCTGGTCTTAGCGTCTAGTTCCTTTGGAGTTTTGAGTTCTTTGCATAGTTGTCTCGCCGCCGCCGCACGACTCGCATCTCGCCACCATCCACCAGCCTTCCGCTGCCATACATATCACCGCCATCATCTACATACCCGCCGCCACCTCCACCTACCGCCGCCACCACCACCATCTCTACCGCCGCCACCCCTCCCATCTATTTAGGGTTTAGACTTGTAAAAAAAGGTAAAAAAAGTCAAATCCGCATTCAAGTCGGGTTGACCCTGATTTCTACTAGTCAGGTCCGAAATAGTCCGAATTTAGTCCGAATTGTCACAGTTTTCTGCCCAAACTTTGACCGGCCATAACTTTTGCATACGAACTCCGTTTTCGACGTGCGACCTATGAAAATTTTCAGCAGAAAAAGATCTGTCCAACCCAAACGCTCAGAATTGCCAAAAGAGTCCGGGAAGGTCGAGTTTTTGCCCTTTTTATTTTTAGACTCGGAAATTTTCTGTGATCTGCACTTATATCTTGCTTTTGAGCTATACCTTTGTGTTTGTTGTTGCCGCGCCTTGACTTTGTTGGTGCTATAGGCTCACGTCTCTAGTACGGTCTAGCCTAGGACCAGCAAAGTACCGTCTTTGAGCATTTATTCAACTTGCATTCCTGATTTGATTGTTGCTAATCCTTGCTACCATAAAGCCTCCTACAGCTCCAAGATTTCTCCCATGTGCATTGTGCCTTCCCTGGTAATCGCTTTTCCAATCTTTGAGGTGCTTGTCCTCGCGGTTGCTGTGCCGCTCTCCTGCGTGGTAAGGAATTTGTAAGGGCTTTGTATATTGCTTGACGGCTTGCGTGATTTTCCACCATATTTGTAGTTCATAGGAACATATATTTGTGTTTTGTCTCCTATTTCTACTAACCATGTCAGGCGACGAGATGAACAAGATGATGAACCAGGAGCTGTACAAGCACTTCGAGAAGATGTGTCCAACCATTCTCTGGATATCGAGACACGGGTCGGCAGTGCCATGGACCGACTCGATGGTCTCGAGGGCACTTTCAACACCAAATTTGAGAGCGTCAACACCACTTTGACGGATCTGACCGGCAAGTTTGATCGCTTGCTGGAGAAGCTGGAACAACAACACATACCTGGACCCGTGCTGCAAGGCACTGATACGTCTCAAATGTATCTATAATTTCCGATGTTACATGTTGATATTATACCAATTGTTACATGTTTTATATACACTTCATAGCATTTTTATGCATTTTCTGGGACTAACCTATTAACAAGATGCACAGTGCCAGTTCATGTTTTCTGCTGTTTTTGTATTCCAGAAAAGCTAGTCTGGAAATATTCTCGGAATTGGACGAAACTTGGACATAACCTCCTATTTTTCCAACACGAATACGGAGTCCAAAGGAGAGACGGAGGAGAGCCACGTGGCACCCACACCATGGGGCCGCGTGGCCCCCCCGCCACGTAGTGGGGTGGTGTGGGGCCCACGAGCCTCTCCAGCCGCCGCCCTTTCGCTATTATTCCTCCCGACGCGAAAACCCTAGATACCCGAGCCATTATCCACGAAAAGTTCCAGAGACGCCGCCGCCGTCAACCCTAGCTCGTGAGGGTTCTGAAGCTCTTCGGCACCATGCCGGAGAGGGGAATCATCACCGGAGGGCTCTACATCACCATGCCTGCCTCCGGAGTGATGCGTGAGTAGTTCATCCTTGGACTACGGGTCATGGCAGTAGCTAGATGGTTGTCTCTCCACTTTATGCTATCATGTTTAGATCTTGTGAGCTGCCTATCATGATCAAGAT
Source organism: Poa pratensis (assembly GCA_947311845.1). Taxonomy (NCBI): domain Eukaryota; kingdom Viridiplantae; phylum Streptophyta; class Magnoliopsida; order Poales; family Poaceae; genus Poa; species Poa pratensis. Next base: position 1,308,899 of record CAMZMU010000113.1, read on the forward strand.
CATCTTATTGTAATGCTACATGTTGTGTTTGCTGGGATCCGATGAATATTGAATACTATGTCAAGTTGATTATCAATCTATCTTATATGTTATTTATGATCTTGCATGCTTTCGTTACTAGTAAATGCTTTGGCCAAGTAGATGCTTGTAACTCCAAGAGTGAGTATTTATGCTAGATAGTGGGTTCATGCCTCGGTAATCTGGGAGAGTGACAATAACTTCTAAGATTGTGGATGTGCTGTTGCCACTAGGGATAAAATAACCGATGCTTAGCTTAAGGGTGCGCCGTTAGGTCTAATGCATTTGTTTACTTTACGCACATTGCTTAATGCGATTATCCATTGCTTGCAACTTAATACCAACGGGGAACTCGGATGACAACTGGCGGTGGATTATTAGTCATAGACGCTGTTGGATAACGGTCTATGTATTTTGTCGTAATGCCCACAGAATATCATAGTAATCATCATGTCATATATATGCATTGTCATGCGCCAATATTTTGTCAATTGCCCAGCTGTAATTTGTTCACACAGCATGTTAGTTTCTTTTATGGAGAGACACCACTAGTGAACTGTGGACCGCAGTCCATTCTTTTACACTGATAATACAACCAACTGCAAACATTGTTCCTTTTCATTCTCTGCAATTTACTACTGTTTTCCACACCATACGTTTAATCCTTTGTTTTCAGCAAGCCGGTGAGATTGACAACCTCACTGTTTCGTTGGGGCAAAGTAGTTGATTGTGTTGTTTGCAGATTCCACGTTGGTGATCGAGTAACGGCGCCCCAAGAACCTTCAGAAGTGATTTCTTGCTCCTACTGGTCGATTAAACCTTGGTTTCATACGGAGGGAAACTGCTGCTACACTGCATCATACCTTCCTCTTGGGGTCTCCCAACGAACGTGTGATCCACACAATCAGGCACCAACATCCCACGGGCCGGCCGTGTTCGTCTTGAGGAGCAAGGCGCATCGACGGCCTCTGCTGCTGCTCCTGCCGCTGCTAACGCGGAGGATGAGATGGACGGCTACGAGACTGAGGCGACCACCCTGCATACCTGCGCGGTAGACCACGCTCCCTCCCTCGCAACATTGTGCAACACAATCAGGTGCGTGATGACGACCATGTTGCGAAGCTAAAACTGAATATTCCGCCTTTTGAGGGTATATATAATCCTGATGCTTATCTTACTTGGGAACTAGAGGTAGAACAACGTTTTGCATGCTTAAATTACCCCGGATAGACGTGTGTGTGCTGCCACTTGCGAACTTACTGGGTTTGCTATAGTTTGGTGGTCTGAACATTGTCGTATGTTTCATGATGCTATTCCTACTACTTGGGTTGCTTTGAAAACTGCTATGCGCAATCGTTTGTACCTCCTTATTATCAGCGTGAATTGCTTCAGAAGCTCACTAAACTACAACAAGGTAGAAAATCTGTAGAAGAATATTACAGGAATTACAAACTGGATTAATTCGTTGTGGTATTGTTGAGGATGATGAAGCCATGTTTGCACGATTTTTGGGTGGCTTGAACAAACCGATTCAAACAATTCTGGAATATAAGGAGTACAATACTATCACCCGGTTATTTCATCTTGCTTGCAAAGCTGAACGCGAAGTGCAGGATAGGGAACCGCGGACAAGGCCTAATTTTTTTGCAGGTCGTACATCTTCATGGACGTCACGACAACCAGATGCGACACCCCGCGGTGCTACACCACCTACTTCCGGCCCCAAGACCACCACGCCGTACTCCCGCACACCGGCACCGAGTCCGCCATCGACATCTACTGCTCCTCCCCGGAGTTCGGCGTCTTCCACGGGCTCCACGGGCAGGACGCGGGACATTCAGTGTCGCAAATGCTGGGGTTATGGTCATATTGAGCGCGAGTGCAGAACTCAGCGCGTCATGATCATGCGGGAAGATGGTGAGTATGATTCTGCTAGTGATTATGATGAGGAAACACTTGCTCTTCTTTCTGCGCAACAAGGGGACGATGGCCATCCTGAACAAGACGTGGAGTTTATGGCTGCCGAAGCTGCGGATTCCTACAGGAGCTTGGTTGCACAACGCGCTCACTTGATAGGGCAAAGGTGTCCGATCTTTTGATGAGATGGAGATACGTTGATTCTGGTGGAGTTTGACCTTGGCGATCCGATTACTACGCACACGTATGCAGCGCCAATGCAATCGCTAGTCCAATCTCCAGAGGTTACCAATCCTGCAGAAGCACGATCAGCCTGACCAAAAGGTCTAGTTCTACCTGCGATCGAGGAACAAGTAAGAACTATTAATGCAATCAGAAATTGTGGATGAATAATAAGCTTTATTGAAAAGATGGGATTCCGTAAGCGGTCTGGAACAAGCCGTGGAGCACTGAACGAGTACACGAAGATGCAGCGGTACGCTAGACAGTCTTTTAGCTAAACAAAATCCCTAAAGGTTTTGGTGCGAAATTACATGGGCCTGGCCCATTAATAAAGGTGACGCAGCACCATATATAATTATGGACGAAAATATGAAATGTAGATTTGATTATTTCATCCAAGTCATCAATTCTCCTTATGGTGGTTTAGGTTACAGCAATCTCCATTGGTGGCGTCATCATCTCCATTGTTTCCACTCCAGCTGTGATCTCCATCCACGTACATGCTCCATAGCTTGTCCCTCTCATCCATGCTTGGTCCCTCATTCCTAAGAGAAACAAGCACATCTATTTTAGGCAGCATCATATTCTCATGTATATTGGGAGTAGTTTGTAGAAATGAAAGTACATGTTGTAGTTGACGGGCACGAGCTCTTGTTAATGGTCCTTGCAGTTGAGGAGGTGTTGTAGTCGTGGTCTCATCTATAGCAGGGATGTCCTCATCATCCTCCCCTTCTTGAATTGAAGTCGTCCTCGACGCCATGTCATCATTGTCTCCAAAATATGGCTTCAAATCTGCAATGTTTAATGTGGGACTAACCCCAAACTCTGCAGGCAGCTCAAGTTTGTATGCATTATCATTTATTTTCTCTAACACCTTAAAAGGACCATCAGCTCGTGGCATTAATTTAGACTTGCGCAAATCAGGAAAACGGTCCTTGCGCAAATGCAACCAAACAAGATCTCCAGGTGCAAACACAATATGCTTTCTTCCTTTATCACCATACATTTTATATTTAGCATTCATGCGTTCAATGTTCTCTTTAGTAGTTTCATGCAACTTTAAAATCAATTCAGCACGTTGTGTAGCATCAAAATTATTTTGCACCGTAGATGGAAGAGGCAATAAATCAATAGGTGCACGAGGAACAAAACCATACACAATCTCAAAAGGGCACAACTTAGTAGTAGAATGCATAGAATGATTATAAGCAAATTCAATATGAGGTAAACATTCTTCCCACTTTTTCAAATTCTTTTTTAGCACAGCCCTTAACATAGTAGACAAAGTTCTATTTACTATTTCAGTTTGTCCATCAGTTTGGGGTGACATGTAGTACGAATAATAATTTCGTCCCCAACTTAGCCCATAAACATCTCCAAAAATGGCTAAGAAACTTAGTATCACGATCAGAAACAATAGTATTTGGCACACCATGCAAACGAATAATTTCACGAAAGAATAAATCAGCAACATGGGCACATCATCACTCTTGTGACAAGGAATAAAATGTGCCATCTTAGAAAACCTATCCACAACAACAAAAATGCTGTCCCTCCCCTTCTGAGTACGATGCAATCCCAAAACAAAGTCCATAGAAATATCCTCCCAAGGTATACTAGGAACAGGAAGAGGCATATATAAACCATGTGGATTAAGACGTGCTTAGCTTTTTGACATGTAGTGCAGCGAGCAATAAACTTCTCAACATCCCGACGCATGTGTGGCCAAAAGAAGTGTGCAGCAAGCACGTCTTCTGTCTTCTTGACGCCAAAATGGCCCATCAATCCTCCTCCATGCGCCTCCTGCAACAACAAAAGACGAACGGAGTTATCTGGGATGCATAGCTTGTTAGCACGGAACACAAACCCGTCATTGAGGACGAATTTGTTCCATGTTCTTCCGTCGCGACAATTCTGCAGTACATCTTTAAATTCAGCATCATGCACATATTGTTCTTTTATGGTTTCCAATCCAAAAAAATTGTAATCAAGCTGAGATAACATATTATATCGTCGTGACAAAGCATCAGCAATAACATTGTCTTTACCCTTTTTGTGTTTAATGACATAAGGAAAAGACAATAAACTCAACCCACTTAGCATGTCGACGATTCAATTTAGCTTGACTACGAATATGCTTCAAAGATTCATGATCAGAATGTATAACAAATTCTCGGGGCCACAAATAATGTTGCCAAGTCTCTAAAGTCCGAACAAGAGCATATAATTCCTTATCATAAGTAGAATAATTCAGGCTAGCCCCACTCAGTTTTTCACTAAAATATGCAACATGTTTACCATCTTGTAACAACACACCTCCCAACCCAATTCCACTAGCATCACACTCTAGTTCAAAAGTCTTATTAAAATCAGGAAGTTGAAGTAATGGAGCATGTGTTAACTTATCTTTCAGTGTCATAAAAGCATCCTGTTGTGCATCGCCCCAAACAAAGGGCACATCCTTCTTTGTCAGCTCATTCAGTGGCGCTGCAATAGAACTAAAATCTTTGACAAAACGCCGATAGAACCCAGCAAGGCCAAGGAAGCTCCTCACTTGGGTGACCGTAAGAGGAGTTGGCCAACTTAAAATAGCCTCAATCTTTGCGGGATCCACTTCAATGCCCTGCGCTGTGACAACAGAACCAAGAAACGTGACTCGATCGGTGCAAAAGGTGCACTTCGCAAGGTTACCAAATAAACGTGCAGCACGCAAAGCATAAAAAACAACACGCAAATGATTGACATGATCCTCTAAAGATTTGCTGTATATCAAGATATCATCAAAATAGACCACCACAAAACGTCCAATGAAAGCACGTAAAACTTCATTCATCAATCTCATGAAAGTACTAGGAGCATTAGTTAACCCAAAAGGCATGACTAACCACTCATAGAGACCAAATTTAGTTTTAAATGTGTTTTCCATTCATCCCTAATTGCATACGAATTTGGTGGTAACCACTATGCAGATCAACTTTAGAAACATGGTAGAACCACTCAGCTCATCAAGCATATCATCCAAACGTGGTATAGGGTGTCTATAACGAATTGTAATATTGTTTATAGCCCTACAATCAGTGCAAATTCTAGATGATCCATCTTTCTTGGGTACCAATAAAATCGGAACAACACATGGACTAAGAGACTCACGAATATAACCTTTATCAAGCAGTTCTTGAATTTGTCGTTCAATCTCTTTAGTCTCCTCAGGGTTTGTACGGTATGCCGCGCGGTTAGGAAGTGAAGCTCCAGGAATCAAATCAATTTGATGTTCTATTCCGCGAATGGGTGGCAGCCCCGGTGGCATCTCTTGGGGAAAAACGTCCTTAAACTCCTGCAAAACGTTAGCAACGACATGACGCAAAGAAGGAGGCATATCCTCAAATGAAAAAAAAACTTCTTTGCAAACAATTGCATAACACACAGAAGTAGTAACATCCAACTCAGAAATATCAGTTTTGGTAGCAAGTAAAGATGTATGTTTCAAACGAATTGCATTGGAAAGTGAGGAACCAGATTTATGATTTGTTGGAGGTGGCATGACTTCATTAGCAACAATCTGATTCTCACTCATATTTTTCTGCTCAGTTTTTAATCTACTAGCTCTAGCAAGATCATCTTTCAAAATTTGTACAGGAGTCATAGGTTTAAGACCAATTTCTTTCCATTGTGCATAAGAGTATATGATTAGTTTTACCAATATGAACAGATTCTTTATCAAATTGCCATGGTCTACCAAGTAACAACGAACAAGCTTGCATGGGCACAACATCACAATCCACAAAATCAGAATACGTGCCAATGGAAAAATGCACTCTCGCTGTACGAGTTACCTTAAGTCTACCTGTGGTGTCGAACCATTGTATGTGGTATTGATGGTGATGTTGTCGTGTGGTTATAGAGAGCTTTTCCACCATGTCAATGCTTACCAAATGCTACAACTCCCACCATCAATGATGATCCGAATAGCACGATCCTTGACAACACCACGGAAGGATGTGCCCTTTGTTTGGGATGCACAACAGGATGCTTTTATGACACCATCAATGATGTACTGCAGAATTGTCACGACGGAAGAACATGGAACAGATTCGTCCTCAATGACGGGTTTGTGTTCCGTGCTAACAAGCTATGCATCCCAGATAACTCTGTTCGTCTTTTGTTGTTGCAGGAGGCGCATGGAGGAGGATTGATGGGCCATTTTGGCGTCAAGAAGACAGAATACGTGCTTGCTGCACACTTCTTTTGGCCACGCATGCGTCGGTATGTTGAGAGGATTATTGCTCGCTGCACTACATGTCAAAAATCTAAGTCACGCCTTAATCCACATGGTTTATATATGCCTCTTCCTGTTCCTATTATACCTTGGGACGATATTCCATGGACTTTGTTTTGGGATTGCCTCATACTCAGAAGGGGAGGGCAACATTTTTGTTGTTGTGGATAGGTTTTCTAAGATGGCACATTTTATTCCTTGTCACAAGAGTGATGATGCTGCCCATGTTGCTGATTTATTCTTTCGTGAAATTATTCGTTTGCATGGTGTGCCAAATACTATTGTTTCTGATCGTGATACTAAGTTTCTTAGCCATTTTTGGAGATGTTTATGGGCTAAGTTGGGGACGAAATTATTATTCAGTACTACATGTCACCCCCAAACAGATGGACAAACTGAAGTAGTAAATAGAACTTTGTCTACTATGTTAAGGCTGTGCTAAAACAAATTTGAAAAAGTGGGAAGAATGTTTACCTCATATTGAATTTGCTTATAATTGTTCTATGCATTCTACTACAAAGTTGTGCCCTTTTGAGATTGTGTATGGTTTTGTTCCTCGTGCACCTATTGATTTATTGCCTTTCCATCTACGGCGCAAAATAATTTTGATGCTACACAACGTGCTGAATTGATTTTAAAGTTGCATGAAACTACTAAAGAGAACATTGAACGCATGAATGCTAAATATAAAATGTATGGTGATAAAGGAAGAAAGCATATTGTGTTTGCACCTGGAGATCTTATTTGGTTGCATTTGTGCAAGGACCGTTTTCCTGATTTGCGCAAGTCTAAATTAATGCCATGAGCTGATGGTCCTTTTAAGGTGTTAGAGAAAATAAATGATAATGCATACAAACTTGAGCTGCCTGCAGAGTTTGGGGTTAGTCCCACATTTAACATTGCAGATTTGAAGCCATATTTTGGAGACAATGATGACATGGCGTCGAGGACGACTTCAATTCAAGAAGGGGAGGATGATGAGGACATCCCTGCTATAGATGAGACCACAACTACAACACCTCCTCAACTGCAAGGACCATTAACTAGAGCTCGTGCCCGTCAACTACAACATGTACTTTCGTTTCTCAAACTACTCCTAATATACATGAGAATATGATGCTGCCTAAAATAGATGTGCTTGTTTCTCTTAGGAATGAGGGACCAAGCATGGATGAGAGGACAAGCTATGGAGCATGTACCTGGATGGAGATCACAGCTGGAGTGGAAACAATGGAGATGATGACGCCACCAATGGAGATTGCTGTAACCTGAAACCACCATAAGGAGAATTGATGACTTGGACGAAATAATCAAATCTACATTTCATATTTTCGTCCATAATTATATATGGTGCTGCGTCACCTTTATTAATGGACCATGCCCATGTAATTTTGCACCAAAACCTTTAGGGATTTTTGTAGAGTCTGTTTGGAGGTAGAAAAGGGTTTCTAGGGCTGGATTCGGCCGCCACTCCAAGGCTGGCCGAAACCCCATCCTTTCCCCTTATATACCTCGTCTAGAGTTATGTTTAGACTCGGATTTTGTTTTGCTAAAAGACTGCCTAGCGTACCGTGCATCTTCGTGTACTCGTTCAGTGCTCCACGGCCTGTTCCAGACCGCTTACGGAATCCCACCTTTTCAATAAAGCTTATTATTCATCCGCTATTTCTGATTGCATTATTAGTTCTTACTTGTTCCTCGATCATAGGAAGAAATAGACCTTTTGGTCAGGCTGATCGTGCTTCTGCAGGATTGGTAACCTCAGGAGATTGGACTAGCGATTGCATTGGCGCTGCGTACGTGTGCGTTGTAGTCGATCGCCAAGGTCAAACTCCACCAGAATCGACGTATCTCCATCTCATCGAAAGATCGGACACCTTTGCCCTATCAGCGGACAAGGAGTCGGCATTGTGTATATCTCACCACACGGTACCGTTTTTGAAGCCTCTTGTCGTCTTGACTATTTATGCACTAACAATGAAGCCAAATACGAAGCACTTCTATTCGGGCTGGAAATCTCGATTGACGCAGGGGTAACTAATGTCGAGGCATATGGAGATTCGTTGCTTATTGTCCAGCGAGTGGCCAAGATTTGTCAATGCAACAGCGGATCACTCAACATGTACCTTGAAAGATGCCTGGATATGATTTCAACGTTGGATTATTTCCACATATCTCATGTTCCTAGGCAAGACAATTGGCTTGCGAATTAGTTGGGACAACAAGCATCTGGCTATCACGTCAGTCGTGGTTTATTCTTCATCAGGGAACAGCCGACAGTTCATGTTGCCAACTTGGAGGAAGCCAAACAAGAAGCCGGCTTGCTGGAGCCGGCTAAGGTGGAGTCAAATGACAACCTGGCAAACGACTGGAGACAACCTTATATTGATTATTTACAGGATCCAAGTCGAAAAACAGACAGAGCAGTTCGGCACCTATCTCAAATATACATTGGTGGATGCTGCCTTATATCGCCGAACTGCTGATGGTCTTCTTCTTAAGTGCTTGAATGAAGACGAAGCTAGAGTTGCCATGGGAGAGGTACATGATGGTTTATGTGGAACACATCAGTCGGCTCACAAAATGATGTGGATGCTCAAGCGAGCAGGATTTTATTGGCCGACAATGATCAATGACTGCTTCACATACTACAGGGGTGCGAAGCCTGCCAGAAGTGATACGGATGCTTTGCCGATCTTTTACGATGCACAGCCCGCCGATAGAATATCCCAATCACGTGTGTGATACACGCAACCTGAAGATGGGGATATCAGATCCTGCGAGCAACTCGTCGATGACGACGAATCACGCCGGAGTAGATGACCAGCACGCAACGTATTGATAAACAACACGCCTCACACCCAAGCACACAATCCTTGATGAACAATAACCTTCACACAAGATCTCAATAAGATAGATAATCAGACGAGCGCAGATACGCTGTCATAACAGACGAGCATAGATGAATGCTTCGCCCCGGATACACATGAGTCTAACTCAAAATTTTAACCTAATATTCAACCTATCCTAGTCCGGTAGCACCCCTCCTATATATATAGGTGGGAAAATGTCCTAGCCTATGGAGTTGGACTCCAACTCCGACTTAAACCAGGTTTGACTCAAACTTGATACAAACCGACCTATTAAATAGGTTCGGCCAAAACACTAGGCACGCATGCCATATGGATGCCCCTCATCATCCTCCCCTCCTTGGAAAGGCGTTGTCCTCAACGCTGGAAGGTCAACATTGCCACTCTTCATCTCCAAGTCTTGCCGGCCTGCCACACCACATCCTCCCTCTAGGCTAGCTTGACTTGCTGCTGCACTTGGCGCCTCCTTTCTTCCATATGAGTTTATATTTTGGCACCACCACGTTCATCTTTTTATCAACCCTAGATGTAGCCTTCTGTACCATGGCGTGAACCTTCTTTGCATAATCCTGGAAAACTGGTGCAACACGAGGACCACACAATTGACGAACACGTCCATCTTTCCCTCTGTGCATGTGCACTGCTGCTCCCACACTCCGTACTGCTGCCCCAACATGCCTGCGATCTACGACCCTCGCCTCCATGTGCACCGATACACGATCATCACGAATATCAACCGTCTGAACGCCTTTGTCGACACAAACAAGAAGTGGAGAACACGCTAAAAAATCCTTTCTTGCATCACTAAGAAGGTCAACATTAACTGGCTTGTCACCAACAGGCATAGCTGAAATAACAACTGGCTTGTCATCAACAGGCATAGCTGAAATAACATGAGTACCGATGCTCCCTTCATCATGCTCCCCTTCTTGAAGCGTGACCATCCTCGGTCGGGGCGTGGTCTTGTGCACCTTCTCCTTGCGCACAACCAACACAATATCAGACTGGATCTTATCATCCGACATAGGCTTCAACGTCCTCTGTTTGCCATCATGCACAAATGTATATGTGTTAGCTCTCCCAGCATGCATAGCATTACGATCATACTGCCATGGACGCCCAAGTAATAGTCCACACACCTCATGGGCAACACATCGCACTCCACCTCATCAACATACTCACCAACTGTAAATGGCACACGCACCTTATGCGTAATCTTCAGCATCCCACAACTATTCAGCCACTCAACATGCTTTGGTTCTGAAATACGCCATGTAGACAACCCCAAAGATTCCATCATTGGCTTGCTTATGCCATTAGTACAACTAACACCATCAATCATCAACTTGCACGCTTTGCCTTTTATCATACACTGAGTCTGAAATAAAGTCCAACGCTGACCTCTGTCAACTTTCATGCAAGTGTCATCATGTACTCTCTTGAGTTGCACATTCAGCCCACTCAATGGTACAACCTCCTCCACGAGAACCTTCTTCTCCTCTGAAATAGTCATCGTTCTTGCTGCCTTGTTGACATTATCCATTGAACATCCGCCTTGTCCATCTCCGTGGATTTCTCCAAAAATCTGGTACGTAGAAATTGTTTCAATTCCTCCAAATTAGATGTTCCTCATGTGATGCTCTTCGTGTACCTTTCTTCACGCCACCAACTAGACACCCTTGTGTCCACTCGTCGGTGCGCAATAACCAATGTCGTATGTCCATCAAAATTGCTATGAAGTATGCGGCATCTTGCAAAACCATCTTCTATATGAGATTCCCAAGACTGATATTCTGCAAACGTTGCGGAACTGTCCATCTTCCAGTTGATTTTTGTCGCATCATATGCCAAACCAACCACAATATTAACATAGTCATGATATGCGTCGTCTGACTTCTCCGTCAAACTAACAGTCTTGGTCTTGACAAACCCATTTTTCTGAATGCCTTCCCTGCGGGTACAGTAGCAGCAAAAAAAAATTCACGCCAAAAAGCTGTACCGAACTTGTACAAAGTCCTCACGTAGAAGCAGCTCAAATCTGAGTCCAACCTGACCCACGCACAAACTCTTCTTCTATTTTTTCATCACTAGTTGGCATGTACGTGCAACGCACGTCTTCACAGTTAAATGGGACAATTTACAAGTAGGACGTCTTCATAATTAAATGGGACAATTTACAATCAGGAAAAGACCGTGCCTAGCTGGATTACTTGTTTTGGTGCAAGTCAATATCATATGCCTACAACATAAAACATGCAAAATGTTTTTCCCCCACGAATATAAGAATGTAGAAATTAGTAGAATAAGTATTTGCATCTATTTACAAATTTCTTGCATAACAAATAAACAATACAACGAAGGTCAAAAATAGAAAAAGGAAAAGCGTGTACTTTTCAAATATTCCGACAAATAGGACAGTGTACTATGACTGTCAACCAATTTCATGCAACGAAGGTCAAAACGATGTAAACATCCATGTTTTCGGGACCAATTAATCACTATTTCACCTAGGCAACGCCCTGCCATCTCATGGTCTTCAGATTCAGTTAGCTACCAAATTGTTGCACCTACTGAGAGTGCACTTAATGATGAAAAAATATTACCTTCGACACATTTTCTACAGGCGTGAAATGCGCTCATGTTTTATTGTACCCGAGTGATTTTTTCTTTCAAAAACATGACATGTCAAGAATGATCCGTCGCTTATCTGCATTACTCTAAACTCGGACAAAAGACCGGCAGATGCCTCATGTTCAGATGGAGGACAACTCACACCGGGCACGTTCGCCTCTGCATTACTTCATCCTATCTCAACTCCAAGTCATTACGCGTCTGTTGCACGCAAATGTCAACCCCAATACATTACATATCAATCGACTATGCATTTGTGTGGGTCTGTGAAGTTGAGAGCATGGGGTCAACAGTATGGACTTCACGGTAGACGGATGGCCGCGAGAAAGCAGAGCGCGATTGCGTTCAGCATGACCACGCAGATGAACCAATCCTGGATTTCCGGTCAAAGTTGTTTTGTGTTCAACATTGGAACAATCTGGATCGTTAATTGACAATTAAACGATCTAGATTTAATGTATCCCAACATGTTTGCTCTTTTAATAATAGTAACATGTTTACTCTTTTAATAATAGTATAGATAATCAGAGCTCCATGCTCCGGGAGGAGAAATTCTTCGCAGCCAACGTCGGCGAGAACGACGACATGAGGCTTGTTTTCCTCGCTGCAGCCCGCCTGCTATCCGGCCATGTTTTTTGTCGTCCGTGCTCAGATCCCACGGTACTCTAATATTCTACTCCATAAAAATTATGGCAGATGGATAGTACTTGACGTATTGATAATCATTCCAATTAGACTACGTACTACTCATCAACGGATTGAGCTGGAGTCCTAGATGGATACAACATGTGGTCCAGGTGATTTGTTCCGGTCCGATAATGGCTCTCCTATGTGCACGTACGTGAATTTGCATATTCGATGTGAGGATAAAACACGGTTGGACCGGCCAAAGTTTGTTTGGTGTTTGACATTGGGACAATCTGGATCGTTGATTGACAAATAAACGATCTAGATTTAATGTATCCCAACATGTTTGCTCTTTTAATAGCAGTATAGATTAGTAAGCTGGCACGTGTAGGCACGTCTCAATTAATGCAATATTCTGAAGGAAGTAGTATGATGAATTATGCTCGAATTTACAAAAATACGTCAACCCAAGCATCATCCGGAAAGATCACACATACATGTAATACGTAAAATTCATATGAAAATCATAGATCATATTTGAGTTTTCTAAGATATTCTTCCCATGTCTTTATTATAATAGAGTTCCATCCTATGAATAAATAATAGCTCACTGGATGACAATATATATTAGGCCTCTCATAAGAAACAAATTACAAACCTACTCATAATGGATCAATGTCCTGTGTAATGGTAGAGAGATTGGAATTAAATATTTTAGAAAGCATAAAATTAAGAGCTGATCTAGGGCCTAGAGCTTCAAAGGAATCAGAACATACTTACAAAATGAATTAGAAAACAACGCGGACAGGAGACATGTCTTTCTGTATTCTGTGTTTAATCGTAAAGAATGATACTGGACCTCATTTGACTGTTTCAGTGTAATAGATAGCTTGAAGATATGCACTTGGAATTTTCATCTGATACTAAAAATTCACATCATTGGATGATGCTCCCAACCTGTAATAAATCAAATCGAATTTTTAGTTTCCACACACAGAAAAATCATGGTCTTATACTGGCAACAAAATCAAAAGCCCTAAATTACTTGTCTAAAATTGTAATACACATGTATGCAATTGAGAGTGAAATAATTATTTACAGAGACCTTTTTATATCTGGAATGGATATCAGATTGATAGCTAAGTGGAGCAACTTATCAATCCGACAAACGGACCATGCAAATTATCAAGTGAAAGAATGGCCAATTGTGCTTCTATATGTTAATCTGCTACTAGGGGAATGAGCGCGGCAATGCCGCGCGTGTGAAATTGAATTTGTTATGTAATTAGGGGTGATTAAAGTTGTATTTTGTAAGAATGTTCGTGGCTTTCGAATATGGAAATAAGCATTATTGAAATGGAATTTGAGGTTTTTAATATTGTGTAAGAATGTTTGTGGTTTTGGAATATGGAAATAAGCATTATTTGAATCAACAAATTGAGGATTTGATTTTGTTTTTGTTTTTAAGTATAGTTTTATTTTGGCTATAATTTTCTTATTTCCTAGTATAATCAAAGAAAATTTACTGTTGTTAGTGCTAAATTATTTTTTGAAAAAAATAGTCGAATTATTTATCGTATATATACAGTACAATTGTTTTGCAAGTTTTTTTTTTGAATTGTAGAATGTTTTTTGTGTGGAAAGCTTGGTAGTTTGCAAATTTTGGAAAATTTTGACATATTGTTTGTATATTTTTTGAATTGTAGTATTGTAGATTTGATTTTTTAATTGTTATTTACAATTGTTATTTTGAATAGTAGTTTTCAATATGTAGTTTTAAACTTTTTTTTGTAGGGTTTCATATATTGTTTGTATTATTTCGGAGTGTAGTTTGGAAGATTTTTTTTTGAATTTGAACACTTTGATTTTTTTTTGAGCTGTAGTATTTATTTATAATTGTTATTTTGAATTGTAGTTTTCAATATATAGCTTGAAACACCTTTTTTTTAGTTGTTTTTGTATTGTTTGCATTATTTCGAAGTGTAGTTTGAAAGATATGTGGATAGTAGGATAGTAAGATAGGATTGTTGAATTATGTTTGCAAACTTACAAAAAAACTATTTTTTTGTGTGTATTTTGTATGTATGTTCCTGCATTAATTAATATTTTGAAAGTTTTTTATTATGGTGATTTTTTTTAATGTACTAATGAGGCCTTATGTAATATTTGCAATTTTCAATTTTTTTTTTGGAAGGGTCTCAAAGTTTCTGCAATGCTGATTTTGATTTGCTAAAATTTTGTAAAAATTGTTTTGAACTGATTCAACAAATTTGAGTTTTCGAATATGCTTGTAATGTGGCATTTTTGTGTGATAATTTTGGTAGTTTGGAGAATTTCGTTTCAGTTGTTTTGAAAAGATTTGGAAGTTTTGAATAATAGGGAAAATGGTAAAAAAAAGCTGATGTACTAATGAGGCCTTATGTAATATTTGCAATTTTCAATATTTTTTTGGAAGGGTCTCAAAGTTTCTGCAATGCTGATTTTGGTTTTGGTAGTTTGGAGAATTTTGTTTCAGTTGTTTTGAAGTTGTATTTGAAAAGATTTGGAAGTTTTGAATAATAGGGAAAATGGTTAAAAAAAAAAAGCTGAGGCGCCCGCTGGGCCGAGCCAGCCGCAGAGAAAGCAGCCCAGCCCAGCTAGGAGCCCAGCTCTCCGCAGCGTTTTTTTTTTCCGTCGGACAGCTGACAGGTGGGGCCGCGCTGACGGTGGGGTGTGACGTCAGCGGGCGGTGGGGGCGCAGCGGACGGCGGCGCTGTGGACGTCGCGCTCGCGCACAGCGCACGCGCGCGAGGCCGTGACCGCGCGGATCTGCTGCGGCGCGTCGGGGCGAGGCGAACGGGCGGCGTGGGCGACCATTTGGTCGCCGGAGTGGCCGCCGGCGAGCGCGGAAACGGCGGCGGGAACCGCAGCATGGCCGTGGCGATTCCGGCCCGCATCGGACGTCCCGGGACGCGTATTTTGGCGAGGAGGAGGAGAAAGCGATGGCGGAGGTCGCCATGGCCTTCGATTCGTCCAGGGAGGCAAGGTGCGCCGCGGCGGGACGTCGGCGGCGACGGCGACCTCGGCGTCGTTCGCGGGAGAGAAGATGAGGGGAATTTCTGCGGGCAGGTTTACGTAAAAGTTCGTGTCTTTTGTTACAATTACAAACAGGTCCCTCGCTGTGTAATAATTTGGATCGCGGGTTGCTATGCGGAAGTCTCGGGTTCTTTTTTGTAAGTTTCTCTGCGCCAAAAACCGTGCGGCGCGACGTGTCGTTGTATGATTGGAAGAAATCCAACTGCTACAGTAGTACTGTAGCAGCACGCTTTTTAAAGCGCATCCAGACCGTTCGCGAGCTCGATCGGACGGTTGCTGTAATTGGGGCGACGTGGAGGCCGGTTTGGAGGCTGAATCCAACCAACTTTTATATACTAGGGAACTGGAACTAGGGAATGCTGCTATATGCGCGGCGCGCTGGAGATGATATAAACTGCAAGCAGACGATGGAATACAAAACAGGGGAAGAGATCAACATACAACGTCTGGCAAGGTCCTCACGGCTGCATGTCCTGACTGATCCTTGGCGACGGTAGCTTTACGTCGGCCTACCGCGTACCTCCTCGCAGCCTAGAAGCGGTCACAGATCAGGCTGCTGCCTCGGCGAGACGGCGACAGCGTCCCCATGCAGCGCCAAACTGCCATTACAGACAGAGCGTATGCCGGCGACCAGACCAATCTGCTGGCGCAGCCAAATCGATCTGCCGCGGATGTTGGGATTTTTGACGCCGCTCTATCGAGCAAGGGGCGCGACCACGCGAAGAGAAGCTGCGCCTGACGGAGCAGGTCTCTATGCCGCTGGATGAGCAACAAGGTGCGGGATATCGGGGGACGGCCGGAAGTGGCGGCCATGCTGGTTGGGGGAAAAGACGGAGCACCGCTGGTCGAGCGATGCAGCCGTAGCGCGACGTCTGAGGTCGGCGACTCTGCCATCTCCTATGGTTGCAGGCCCAGCCGAGGCGGCATCCCCTAGGAGTCGCGGCCTATCGACGCCACCGTATTGGTCTTCGCTGCACTCGGCGAAGTGGGGCAGGCACGAAGGCCAACGCCGTGGCAGGGTCGAGGTGAATCGCGGTGATGCCGTGACGGTTGGCGTCGGGCGTGACTCGCCGCGAAGGCGGAGGGGAGTAGCCGCGGTGGCGCCTTCGGGGAGATTGTGCAACTGGTATTCTCTTGATTGTTAGTTTCCAAATTTGTGGCGAGTTTCACTATCTAATCAAGATCCTAATAACATGGCAACTGATTGTTAGTTTCCAAATTTCTGGCGATTTCGAGCTGACGCAGTCTCGCGGTAGCTAAAACCTCGGACGGCACGACAACCTTGTTGATTTCGTCCAGCCGGAGTCGGACGGCACGGCAAGGCTGGCGGGATCGATCTCGGACGGAGGGACCTCTCGTTTCTTTTTTTCTTTTCCTTGCACATCTACGCACCTAACATAATAAGGATTGAAAAAACTATTTGACCGGTCAAAATTGTCTGGTGCTCGACATTGGGACAATCTAGATCCTTGATTGACAATTAAACGCTTTAGATTTAAAGTATCCCAACATGTTTGTTCTTTTAATAGTGTACATCTACGCACCGAACATAATAAGGATTGAAAAAACAGTTTGACCAGTCAAAATTGTTTGATGCTCGACATTGGGACAATCTGGATCCTTGATTGACAATTGAACGATTTAGATTTAAAGTATCTCAACATGTTTGCTCTTTTAATAGTACTAGTGAACCTGCACGTGCAACGCACGTCTCATTATTTATTATTATATAAACATGTCTTTGAATCTATATTTGTTTCATTTACTTATTTTACCAACGCACCCGACTTAAAGCTGTGGAAAATGGGGTTCTAAAGAACAACGCGGCACTCCTAACATGAACAGAAAAGTTGCTACCAGTAAATGTAGATGATGCCATGAACAACAACCCAAAACTAATAGGGAAATTGTCATAGTAAATTTGAAATTAAGACAAATAGGCCAGGCAACCCAATTAATTTCCAACCGTCATGTTTTTCCTCTCACAACCATTTTACACTAAACCATGCCAGTTCATGAATTAGATATTAAGCCAGAACAATTTGCGAAGTTGCTCCCAGAAACATAATTTTTAACACTCAGTTGGCTAAAACCTAAAAGCAAGGTTGTACCGTTGTACTACCTGTTTTACAAAATGTAAGACGTTTTGGTAGGCTAATACATAGGTAATAAAATAGTACCATCGGTTCATATTTGTTGAGGAAATCCCACAGCTTGGTCTCTCAGAAGAGAAGCCGGGGCCGGTCCTTGCTCATGATGTGTTCCTGCCACACCTCCGTGATCCCGGGAGTATCAAAACCCATAGGATTCACAAGCTTGTACAACGCATGATCAGTTTCTCATCCAGCTTCCTGCACGAGAGAAACAAAGAGCCATCAATCATCCGAGCTTGCTGACATTGAATTTCAAGGAATTAAAGTTTGCCAAATACCTTGCTACGTAGCTAGGTGTCGAGTTATTGGTAACGGGGCCTCGGTATGAGGAGCCATGTACCTAGGGTAGAAGGTGGGGGAGAACGTAGAGGATTCCGGTGACGGGATTGTACACAGAGCTTTTACCCAGCTTCGGATCTCACGATGGTGGCGAGATCCTACTGCTGCTATAATTCACTAAGGGAATAAGTGTACAGGTTACAATGCGAGTTGTAGAGCGTGTTTGTCTGTTCGTAGCCCTAAAGCTACCAGGAGGCCGGCTTATAAAGGCGCCGTGCCTTCTCTTACAAAGAAAGGCAAACCGTCTTAGATGCAGAGACCTAAACTACTACGGCCTATGACCTAACTTGCTCTCCAAGGCGGACACGGACAGGCCTTCGTCTTTGGTCTTCTTTAAGCCGGCTTTGGGCTTCCCTTGCGCTTCAGCCCACCAGGCCACCAGATAAAGCCGGCTGGCTTTATCACTTTGGAGTCCACTACGCTGGGCTGGATAAGACAGCACCGTGGCTAGCATACCTATTCGGCATATCCTCCACAGTAGTCCCCGGAAAGGTTTAGGCTCTCCAGCTTTCGCCCTTGCTGCTGCAGAGCTTGAAGCTATCCAAAGAATCCAAGGATCTCATGACGAATTCCGGCTTTTGCTGAAAGCCGAACTTGAATGCTTGCAGAGCATTATTAAGGCGGCAGAAACGGTCATATTGCCAGAAAGATTCCATCAATGTCACGTCCCATCGTGACGCCAGCGATCGTCAGCCCACGACAGTTTGAACTAACAGTCACCTGTGATGATTGCGTTTCTCCCGCGCGCGTTTTACGAGGCGTCATGGAGAAGAAACCCACGATGACCACGGTTCGAACGGACGCGTGGCGAAAATCACGCCACTCTCCTGACCGTTGCACGAATCGCGGAGCAGCCCATTTATAAGGGTTTCCCTTATCTTTTGGATCTGACCGATCCATTCCTTCTCGCACCTCCCACTTCTTCTTCTTCTTCCTCTCGCCACTGCAATCCCCAGCAGCCAAGAATCGTTGCGCCATGGCCTCTTTGCCATCCAAGACCACGGCGAGGGAAGGATCGAGCAGCGCTGCCGGTGCGGCGACACATGCGGTGAGCACGAACACCGAGGCTGCTCCTACGGCGACGGCCACCACCTCGAGCACTCCGTCTACCGCGACGGCGGAGGCAGCGCCATCTGGATCAGTACCACCTGCGGGATCTGAAGAGGATCTCCCGCAGGCATCGGACGAGAGCGACGCGGCCGATGCCGAGGAAGAAGCCGAGGAGACCTCCTCGCGCCATTGGGCCACTTCCACCATCACCGACGCCGATCTCGTGGAGCTCGAGCGCGAGGGGATTATTCCTCCACAGACAGTGTGCCACTGGAGATCAGCAGAAGACCACCACGTTCCTGCCCCGGACGGCGACGAGCGTGTCATCCTGGTATCTCATCTTCTACGTGGCCTCTCTCTGCCTCCTTTTGAGTTCTTCGTGTCCGTGCTAGATTACTACGGCCTCCAACCTCACAACTTAGGCCCCAATAGCATTATGTATCTCGCCGGCTTCCAAGCTTTATTTGAAGGGTATCTAGGCATAGCACCTAGCTTAGAATTCTTCAAGTATTGCTTTCACTGGAAACGCCAAACAGAAGACAAACAACTGCTCGTCGTAGGGACAGTTAGTCTTAACTTGCGCAAAGATAGAAGCTGGTACCCAAAGGCGCCCAAGATAGACTCTGTGAAGGGTTGGACTGGCACGTTCTTTTATTGCAAAGACGTCGCGCCAGCAGACAAGACCATAGGGATTCCGGCTTTCACCAACTCTACCGCTCAGTCACGAGCCAGTTGGGATGAGAAGCCGTTGAAGGTTCTGCCAACAGATCTCCGTCTTATCCAAAGGCGGATTGAGTTTTTGACAAAGCACGCTGTGCCCAAGCTTACGGGCACAGATACTATTATCTGCTGGATGAAGAGGCGAATTCAGCCACTTCGTCAAAACCCCACGCTGATGTGCAAGTATAGCAACAATAAGAAGGACAAGCTTCGCACCACCGAGAATGACCTGACGCAGGACGCCTTCTTGATACGCTTCAAGAAGATTGCTAAGGAGAGGAAGCAATACGCTGAATCTCGTCCCATGTACACTGCGTCTTTGCCGGCTCCTGAAGTAAGCTTTCCGCCTTTTAATTGCATATGTACTATACTTTGCCAGCTTTGTTATTCACACTTTGTTTCCATCTTTCTTCAGTTATCTTCTTTGCCGGAGAGCGAGCTTGTTCCACTGTTTCGCGTTCCAGAGCCTGCCCGCGCCGAGTCTCAGTCTCGCAAGCGCAGGGCTCCAACTGCGAGGGGATCCTCCTCCACTGCAGAGAGCAAGAAGAAGAAAAAGACTGCCGCCGCCATTCCTGAAGACGCCGTCCTTCACGATGTGATTGACGATGAAGATCTTGCCTTCCGTGTTCCCCAGCAACGGTAAGGCGAACCAGTCCTTGAACATTTCACGTTGTGACCATTGTTCATCGCTTGCTATGTTATAGCCTTATACTGTTATTACTTTCATCGCAGGGTCAAGCCGGCTGGCAAACTCAAGGCGAAGGCGGTTGCATCCCGCCCCAAGCCTCCACAGCCCGCCCATGTTGAACCCCCAACCACCCCCGTCGTGCCACCTCCTGCTCCTGCCCCTGTGGCCTCCCAAGAAGAACAACATGAAGCGGAAGTTACAGAGCCTTCCGCTCAGCTTCTGCCAGAGAACTTGGCCAGGGCCCAGGCAGCCGGAAAGGCGGCTGTTTTATCAGATGAGAAGATGGCTGAAGCTCCGGCTTATGATGCCATAAAGAACATGGTAAAGACCGAGCTGTTTGACGATGAAGGCTACCTCCTGCCTTCCATCGCAGCTCTCCTTGCTGACAAGAAGGAAACAGAACAGGGTAGCTCATCTATCAGGCCTGTTGGCCAAACCTTGACCATCCTCAACTTAGAGGATAACTGCGACGAGCTGTACGTCCCATGAAAGAGAGCTACAAGGCTCTGAAGAAAATGATGAAGGTAAATGATCTTTCGCCTTATAACTGCTTCCCCAGTCCCCAAGCATTAAGTTGTGCTAAATGTGCAAATTTTTAGCTTACATAAAAGGCGAAAAATTACAAAGCTATCACAGAAAACCATCATGTTGTCAAAGGCTGACAGCTGACACCCGGCTTGACCTCCTCCTGGAATGCGGGGAGATGGTCACGAAGATGCATTCTTCGGCTTTGGCGCTGACACTTGATATCTTCCCCAAGCTTAAAGGTAAAATCAAGGGATTTGTTGATCTTTTGCCGTCTTTCGAAGCTTGTCACGCGGAGATGGTTGAGCGTCTCCGATCAGCTGCCAGAGGCGGATGCAAAATTGCTCTTGGGCTAGCAAAGGCTCATCACCCAGAAATTAATCTCTGGCGGGTGACAAAGTGCATGCCCACCAAAGACGGTAATGGCAAAAAGGTTGTGCCTAGTGCCATTTATTCGGCTGTTAGTGGGTTTGCCACCCATGTTGCTGACATGGTCCCAATAGACACCTTTTTTGAGCGAAAGGAGATGCCACCTCGCCCTGAAGATATGTCCAGTGATGAAGCCTCCGAGCAAACATGCATGGGTGACTCCGAAGAGATGGAGGAAGAGGGTGGAGATGACGGCTCTGACAACGAAGCCGAAACTGCTGCACGCCAGTCCCCAGCCCAGTCCCCTGCATAAGGAAAAACATTTGTATTAATGTTGCCTTTGTGAAGGCACAAAAACTTTATTCATAGCTGGTTGTTTTGTAAAGGCAGTGGCCTTAAGTTTGAACAAGTTTGTCATGTAAAACAGCAGATGTAATATTTTGTAAGCTTTTGCTGTGACTATGTTCCTTATCCGTCTTTAAGTTGTCTGGCTTATGTGTTTTAGCCTTTTCGTATGTTAGCAAAACCCTAAGGCGGAAAACACTTTGCTGGGCAACAGGGTCAGTGACCAGACTGTTTAAACACAGAACCCGTGCCGCCTTTCGGTGCATAGAACATCTACTAAAGCAAGCCAACACATATGCGATCAGATAAATACTCTTAGACGGACGCAAAAAGGTTTTGTAAAGCCGAAAGGCGAAATTATCACGCTAGCACCCAAAGCACTTTGCAAATTCGGGTTGACATTGACAATTTTGGAACTATATGATCATTGGGAAATAAAAGACGGCGGAAACTATTTGCACAATATATAACTGAACCAAAGACTTTTATTTCATGAACATATATGATGTTTACAATAGAATTGCTAAGTGTAAAAAGGACGTAGCTGCTCAATGTTCCAAGGACGCTTTGTCTCTTTGAGCTCTGCTTCTTCGTTCCTTTTCCTTTTGCGGCCTCGTTTCGTCTTCTTTTTGAGATCGCGTAGGTCCACAAGATAATATGCCCCGTTCTTGAGCGCTTTGCTGATAACGAAGGGTCCCTCCCATGTTGGGGCTAATTTGTGCTCCTTTTGCTGAACAAGGCGAAGCACCATATCTCCTTCTCGAAAAGACCTGTGCCTTACCCTTCTACTATGATAGCGTCGCATGTCTTGCTGGTAGATGGCTGATCTTTGGAGTGCAATCTCCCTTTCTTCTTCGAGAAGGTCTAAGCCGTCCTGTCTGGCTTCTTCTGCGTCTGCTTCGACGTAGGCTGCAACACGTGGTGTGTCATGTAGAACATCTGTTGGTAAGACGGCTTCGGCACCATAAATCAGAAAAAATGGGGTGTATCCTGTAGATCTGTTAGGTGTTGTTCTTATACTCCATAAAACAGCAGGCAATTCCTCTACCCATGCTCCTGCGGCTCGATGCAATGGTACCTCGAGCCTTGGTTTAATGCCTTGCAAAACGATGCCATTCATCCGCTCAACCTGTCCATTAGATTGTGGGTGTGCCACGGACGCTAAGTCAAGGCGAATTCCAACATCTTCGCAATATCTAGCCAATTCTCCAACAGCGAAATTTGTTCCATTATCTGTAATAATGCTGTGGGGGACGCCGAACCTTGTTATAATATCAATAACAAACTTGGTGGCTGTTGCCCCATCCACCTTTGCTACCGGCTTTGCCTCTACCCACTTTGTGTATTTATCCACTGCAACGAGGAGATGGGTAAGGCTGCCTCTAGCTGTCCTGAATGGACCAACCATATCCAGTCCCCAGACCGCAAACGGCCAAGTGATTGGTATGGTTCTTAGTTCTTGAGCTGGCATCTTGGGTTGCCTTGCATATTTCTGGCATCCAACGCACGTTTTGACGATTTCATCAGCGTCTTGCTTGGCTGTCAACCAATAGAATCCATGTCTAAACGCCTTGGATACGATAGCTTTGGCAGAGGCGTGGTGGCCGCAACACCCAGAATGGATCTCATTAAGGATATCAACTCCTTCGGCTTGCGAGACACATCTCTGATACACGCCTGTAGTGCTTCTCTTGTATAACTCACCGTTAATGACGGTGTACGCCTTTGCTCTGCGCACCACCTGCCGCCTTAGCACTTCGTCTTCTGGCAACTCTTGATCCACCAAGAACTTGATGTAAGGGAGGGTCCAATCTGGGAGCGTTGCGAAGACAGCCACAGATTTTGCCGCCTTTGGGTTATCTAGGTCGCCGCCTTTGATTGATGGCTCATAGAGGTGCTCTAAGAAGATATCTGACGGGACTTTTGACCTTTTGGATCCCATTCTTGCTAAGGCATCAGCTGCTTCGTTTTCGTCTCTCTTGATGTGTTTCACCTCAAATCCTTGAAAGGCCCTTCCAAATTCGTCTATCGTGCGTCGATATTCTGCCATTGTTGGACTTTTGGCATCCCATGTACCATCCAGCTGTTGAACTACCAAGTCAGAATCACCATAGCACAGTAGCCTTGTGACTCCTAGGTCTTTGGCGATATGCATGCCGTGCATAAGTGCCTCATATTCAGCCACATTATTGGTGGCGTTGAAGTGTATTTGCAGAACGTAACACATGGTGTCGCCTTTGGGTGATTTCAGCACTACTCCTGCCCCAGATCCATCAAGCATTTTAGAGCCGTCAAAGTGCATGACCCAATACTCTTCATCAGGAAGAGGCAAGTCATCATCGCTTCTGTCCAATCCGCTATAAAATCAGCTAAAGATTGAGATTTGATGGCTGTTCTTGGCTTGTACTGAATGTCAAAAGCTGCAAGCTCTATTCCCCATTTGGCGACGCGTCCTGTGGCTTCTGCATTGTTGATGATATCACCCAATGGTGCTTTGCTTACCACTGTAATTGGGTGCTCCTGAAAGTAATGTCTTAATTTTCTGGCGGCAAAGAAAACACCATAAGCAAGCTTTTGGTAATGTGGATATCGCTGTTTGGACTCAGAAAACACCTCGCTTATGTAATAAACTGGTCTCTGACTGGGCACATCTTTGCCGTCTTCCAAACGTTCCACAACCATGACAGCGCTTATGACAAGTCCTGTTGCGGCCATGTAAAGCAACATTGGCTCTTGCTCTCTTGGTGATGCCAAGGTTGGAGCGCTGACCAACGTGTCTTTGAGTTGAGCTAAGGCGGCATCCGCCTCTGGAGTCCACTCAAAGTTTTTCGTTTTCTTTAGCAGTCTGTACAAGGGTAAGGCCTTATCGCCAAGGCGGCTGATAAAACGGCTTACCGCGGCTGCAGAACCTGTTAGCCTTTGCACATCTTTGAGACATGTCGGTCTTTTGATGTTCATGATAGCTTTAATTTTATCAGGGTTTACCTCGATTCCTCTTTCAGAAACAATAAAGCCAAGAAGTTTTCCTGCTGGGACGCCAAAAAAGCACTTTCCCGGATTCAGCTTCATGTTGTATTTTCTGAGGTTATCAAAGGTTTCTTTTAGATCGGCAATGAGGTTGCCTCTCTGTCTTGTCATTACTGCAATGTCATCCACATAAGCGTGAACATTGCGGCCTATTTGATCGTGTAGGCAACGTTGGATGCATCGCTGGTACGTGGAGCCTGCGTTTTTTAGCCCGAAAGGCATTGTTATGTAGCAGTACGTTCCAAAAGGTGTGATGAAGGAAGTCTTGATTTGATCAGACTTCTTCATCTTAATTTGGTGATAACCAGAGTAAGCATCCAAAAAGCATAGTAATTCACAACCTGCGGTAGCATCTACGACCTGGTCTATTCGCGGCAATGCGAAAGGGTCTTTAGGACAGGCTTTGTTTAAGCCGGTGAAATCAATGCACATGCGCAAATCTTTCGTGTCCTTCTTAGGTACTAGTACAGGGTTTCTAGCCATTCTGTATGAACGACCTCTCTAATGAAATTGCGGCTGTAAGCCGCGCTATCTCCTTTCCTATAGCTCGCTTCTTTTCTGGTCCAAAGCGTCGGAGGCCTTGCTTGACGGGCTTGGCATCTTTGTGGACATTGAGGGAGTGCTCGGCAAGTTCTCTCGGGACACCTGGCATGTCTTTGGGAGACCATGCGAAAATATCCCGATTCTCACGGAGGAACTTGACGAGCTCGCCTTCCTATGCGCTGTCTAAGCTTGTGCCCACGTTCGTCGTCTTGCTAGCATCCGTGTCATCAAGTCTGGCTTTCTTTGAGTTTTCTCCGGCTTTGAAGGTGGCGGCAGACGCCGGGAGAGGCTGTTTCCCTGCTGGCATCTCTGAAAGATCCACCTCCTTCTTGTACTGCTCCAGCTCCTCGGCGCTGATGACGGCTTCTGCTAAGATAGCATTGCCTGCTTCACATTCTTTCGCCTTCTTGTAGTTGCCATGGACCGTGATGACGCCGTTGGGACCAGGAATTTTTAGCTTGCTATAGATATAGCATGGCCTCGCCATGAACCTAGCGAAAGCCGGACGACCAAAGATAGCATGATAGGAGCTTTTGAAAGGTACCACCTCGAAAGCGATGTCTTCTGTGCGGAAGTTGGTTTCGTCTCCAAAGGTGACCTTCAGCACGATCATGCCCATTGAATTGGCCTGTCGTCCTGGAACGATGCCGTGAAACTTGACATCGCTTTTGATCAACTGTGTTTCAGAGAGGTGCATGCGCTTTAGGGTTTCGAGATAGAGGATGTTTATGCTACTTCCTCCATCCATTAACACCTTTGAAAGCCTGCACTTTTCCACGATTGGATTGACAACGAGGGCATAGTTTCCCGGATTCTGCGGTACCCTCTCTGGATGATCTGTGCGGTCCCATGTAATGGGTATTTCAGACCAATTGAGATACTGAGGTACTGCCGGCATTGTTGCATTAAGCTCTCTCCAAACTGCCTTTTCCTTTTTAGCCGACCGAGTGGCAAGAAAAGTGACCATGCTTTCCTGCACTCTAGGGAACTTAGCGCCCTTTTTCTGTTCTTGCTCTGGCTGTTCTGTGCCGGAGGAGCTGTCATCGTTGTCCTTATCCTCTCGCCTTTCTTTTCGCCCTTTACGCTTGAAATTTTTCGGCTTATAGCCAGCTTCAGGGTCTCTCTTGAAATCATTGACAAGGCGGCATTGCCTGTTGGTATGGGTGCACTTGCCCAACTTTATGTGGTGAGCACAAGGTTGATCTTTGATGTCATCATATGTGATCTTGGGAGGCTTTGGCCCTTGGCCATCGTCTCCCTTTTTGCTCTTCCACTTGTTGCCCTGTCCGCCTTTTCCAGAGGCGAAAGCAACTTCAGCTGACGGGCCAGCTTGCTCACCCCCATGGCCTTTGCGTCTGTTGCCGCTTTTCTTCTCTATGTCAATGTCCATACGTATGTTGCCATCTTCTGCACGAGCATCGTCTTCTGCTGCCGCAAAATTGTTTGCACTGTCCAGGAGATCGCCAAGCCTCTGAAGGTTTTGGCTTTGCAACATGTAACGCATCATGTTGCCCCTCTTCAGGCTTTGCATGAAGGCATGGATTGCCTGGTTCTCCGAGACTCCTTCGCAGGCGTTCTTGGTCTCTGTCCATCTTGCGATGAAAGACCTGCTAGATTCGCCTTTGGCTTGCGTGCACTTTTGAAGATCGATGTATGTCTTTGGACGCTTGTAAGTGCAGGAGAAGTGCTGCGTGAATGTTTTCTGCATGTCCTGCCAGTTGTGGATGCTTTTTTCTGGCAGCGTGTCAATCCAAAGACGGGCTGTGCCCTCGAGCATGAGAGGGAGGAAGCGCACTGCATCATTGTATCCTCCATCATTGATCCCGACGGCATTGATGTAATCAGGCAGCCATGTGTCTGGATTTTCAGCTCCATTGTACTTGTCCACAATTTTCTTGACGTTGCTGAGTGAAGATGGAAGGCGAACCTTGCGGATTGCCGGCCCAAAGCACTTGGGACCAAGGTATGATTCCTCTCTGGCCGCCCTTATCTCGTCAAGGCGAGTACGAGCATCAGAGGCCCTAGATGGCTCATGTATTGGGCTATCATGGGTTTTTTCACGCCTTGGCTCACCGTGCTTCCTATTGCCATCACGGCGAGGTGATCTGGAGCGCGATCTCCTGGGAGTGCGACCTCTGTGCGCCTCCTCCTTCCGTGCCGGTGGTGGTGGCATGTTCCGCCTGTCGGAGCTCCGCCTTTTCTCCTTATCACCATCTTTGTTCGCCTCATCGCGTCCCTTGTTGTGCTCGCCGTCTTTGGAGCGCTGGCGATCTTTGTCCTGCTTGCCATGATTATTAGAACCAGTCCCCGATTCGTCTTTGCGCTTTGGAGGCGGATCCACTGGCTTCTTGCTTTTGCCGTCATGGGCGCTAGATTTGTCAGGATCTTCAGGATCACCAGCGCCTCCTGCTACCCCGCCTTTGCAAAGGCGAGAATCATCAGCGAGCTTTCGTTTGACGAAGCCACTGCTTGCTGATCCGCTGCTCTTTTTAGGAGCATGGTGGAGTAGTGGATTCGCTCTTCTGCTGGGATGGTGTCGTCTTCCATGATCTCCTGGCCGCTTCCATATTCTTCGCGGGAGTGGAGAAGTACAAGACTCCATCCTTGTCGAGCTTATAGGAATACTTCTGCCAAGCTTTCACAGGCTTTTGGGCAGAAGGCTTATCGAACTTCGGCGCGAGGTCCCGATGGAGGTGCTGATCACGTTGTGTAGCAACGTTTTTGAATTTTTCGGCGTTGTGCATGCGCCTGCACTCCTCCTCTTCTAGGGCCTTCTCTGCTTGAGCTTTCTCGTGCAGAAGTAACTTCTTTTCTTGTTGTAAGAGCTTCTGCTTATAGAGGATGTTGGCTTCAGATTCCCTAAGAAGGGCTTTCCTCGCCTTTCCACTTCTGCCACGGTTGCATTAGGGCTCAACGGTGTTTTGAGCATGTTGATTGCACGGGCATGCTCTTCTCTTGTTCTTTCGACGATGAGCTCGCCATCTTCAGTTGGATCTGAAGAAAGGTTCCCTTTAGCTGGCCCTTCTGCCGGCTTTCGGATCTGATCTTCAATGTTTGTTTTGAGGCTAGAAGAAACCTCCTGCTCGCCATCGTCACCATCCTTTGCAGGAGGCTTTGATGCGACGATTTCTCCATCTTCTGGTTGCGCAAGAGGTGCCGCAGGGCCAGTCATTAAGACCTCTTTTAAGCCAGCAGCGTACGCTGCCACCTTTGCCTCAAAGTCATCAGATCCTGTATCAACTGACATTGCTGTAGTTGATTCAGATCCGGCTTCTGAGCCTTCCTCTGTCTGTAAGGCAGGAAGGATGGACTCAGGATTGGAACTTGTTGGTTGATCACCAGACGTTCCTATGACCCCGACGAAGTGAAAGTCGGATTCCTGGATCTCTTGTGAAGAGGTGGAATCAGTTTCACTCAGGTCATCAGATTCACTCAGATCGTAATCCGGCTGGAGGAAAGCCAGATCGGATCTAGGTTTTCCACTGATTGCATGATCAGATGGGTGGTGGGTGGGCAAAAACGCGCTGGATCCTCTGGGGAATCCATACGCCTCTGCCGTGAAACCCAGAAACAAGTTGATGCTGCCGATGGGGACGACGAAGCCGGCGATGATGTCGTCGTTTGCCGGCGTCCAGCTTTCGCCCGCCACGATGCAGCCAAGTCTTCCAGCGATGCGGGCTTGACCGGAAGCCATGGTCTTTCCGATCTCGCCGAACATTCCCGCCCGGAACGTTACTCCAGACGCCTGACGCCCCACGGTGGGCGCCAACTGTCGAGTTATTGGTAACGGGGCCTCGGTATGAGGAGCCATGTACCTAGGGTAGAAGGTGGGGGAGAACGTAGAGGATTCCGGTGACGGGATGTACACAGAGCTTTTACCCAGCTTCGGATCTCACGACGGTGGCGAGATCCTACTGCTGCTATAATTCACTAAGGGAATAAGTGTACAGGTTACAATGCGAGTTGTAGAGCGTGTTTGTCTGTTCGTAGCCCTAAAGCTACCAGGAGGCCGGCTTATAAAGGCGCCGTGCCTTCTCTTACAAGGAAAGGCAAACCGTCTTAGATGCAGAGACCTAAACTACTACGGCCTATGACCTAACTTGCTCTCCAAGGCGGACACGGACAGGCCTTCGTCTTTGGTCTTCTCTAAGCCGGCTTTGGGCTTCCCTTGCGCTTCAGCCCACCAGGCCACCAGATAAAGCCGGCTGGCTTTATCACTTTGGAGTCCACTACGCTGGGCTGGATAAGACAGCACCGTGGCTAGCATACCTATTCGGCATATCCTCCACACTAGGTTTAATCTGACGCATCTTAAGTCTTACCTGAATTCAACAACCTCTTCGGATTCAGTAAAATCGCCATCAACGTATTCTGTAAAATCATCTCCATGCCATCAGCTAGATCGAATCTGGTCCCTAATTCCTCTCTATCCTTCAATCCCCCTGCTTCCATGTTCTGACCATGCTACAGTCCAGCAGGTCAATCTCTCCCACGATGATATTTCGGTAGAGGAGTTGTGTACCGAAGGCATTTGATGTTGATTCGATGGCCACAGCCATCCGTGTGATGCCGCGAGACAATGAAGTACGGCGGACTGTCCGTCTATTAGCAGCCACGTACGAGCATGTGGATCTCTGTTTCGTCCGTGGCCACTCACACACCAGCACGCTCGCCTTCTGTCCGCCTTTCTCCTCCACGTGCCTCTATGCGCTGCCCACCAACTGTGGTGGCTGGTCGTCTTGCCGGCCGCTGAAGGCGTGTGCGCCTCGATGGAGTGGGGAGCAGGGATGCGCTGGTATTCCCGCACGCGACGGAGCAGGTGAGGTCGGGGAGGGCGCTGGGACGTCGGCGGCCGGCGGGAGACAGGCGCAGTGGTGGCGTGCTTGCGTTGGGGACAGCGGCGGGGGATAGACCCAGCGGCGGCGTGAGCGCATTCAGGGAAGATGGGATTATTATTACCGCTGGTCGTTCTGTGCGATTGATTGTGTTTGTTTTTAGGGCGTGGCAATCATTGTAATTATTAGGCAAACGAAAATGTGTGTTGAGTTGTCAAACATTGGAGCGATCTGAACCGTTGGTCAAATATTGAAGTGCTCAGATTTAATGTATCAACACAAGTTTGCCCTTTTAATAGTAGTATAGATATAGATATAGATACTATAGAAACAAAAATCTTGTAGAAAACCGATCTGAACGGAAACTCCCTGAAATTCGATCTGAATCACCACAAAATTCGGATCTAAATGCAAACCGTCAATCTGATCTGCTCAAACACTTCCCTTTTCTTTTCTGTCCAGAATTAAGGCCACAAAATCCGGAACAAATCAATTCCGAATTGCTCTTTTCTTTCCTGTTTCCTTCCTTCACGTATCAATCCGATCCGAACCTGCCTTGCCCATCCGATCTGGACTAGTACGTTGCAATCTGCTATTCCTTTTCTTTTGCTGGCTCGTAGTCCACAGAAAATAAAAATTCTTCGGTTGTTGCCTCGATACCGGCCGATCGAACAGAAAAAAATCCTGCTTCGATGGAAACTCCTCCCGGGATCGCTGCAAGACCGTGTTACGTCGCTCCAAATCACGATCAACAAATCGATATTCACGAACTCGCTGAGAACACAACAATGGCCACCAGAAAACTCGTCGCTCAGCCGAGAAAACTTGAGCCGACGACACCAATTGCACCGTGATAAATCTGCCGCTCTGATACCAAGATGATACGGAAGCTTTGCCCGATCTTTCACGATACACAGCCCGTCGATAGAATCTCCAAATCACATGTGTCGTAGACGCAACCAGAAGATGGGGATATCAGATCCCGCGAGCAACTCGTCGATGACGATGAAGCTCATGCCGGAGTAGATGACCAGCACGCAAACGTATTGATAAACAACACGCCTCACACCCAAGCATGACAATCATGGATGAGCAAGAACCTTCACACAAGATCTCAATAAGATAGATAATCAGACGAGCGCAGATATGCCGTCATAACAGACGAGCATAGATGAATATGCTTCGCCGACACACGATCATCACGAATATCATCCGTCTGAACGCCTTTGTCGACACAAAATCCTTTCTTGCATCTAAGAAGGTCAACATTAACTGGGTTGTCACCAACATGCATAGCTGAAATAACATTGGCTTGTCATCAACAGGCATAGCTGAAATAACATGAGTACCAATGGTCCCTTCATCAAGAAGTTTGGAGATATTCAGCTGGTGCCAGCTTCACCTCTTAATCCAATTATAAAACCATGGCCTTTCCGGCGTTGGGCGCTTGACTTTGTTGGGATGATCTACCCGGCTTCATCCAAGGGGCATCAGTTCGTGTTGGTTGCCACTGATTATTTCACCTAGTGGTCTGAACCAGTACCTCTCAGAAACATGACCCACAAGGAGCTAATTCAGTTTATTACAGAGCATATTATTCACAGATTCGGCATTCCACGGAGTCTTACGATAGATCAAGTTACTTCGTTCATGGCTAAGGAGGTGAAGCAATTTGCCGAATCACTTGGAATCAAGATGCTCAGTTCATCTCCATACTATGGACAAGTCAACGGACAAGCCGAGTCAAGCAATAAAATCCTGATCAAACTGACCAAAAGGAAGGTACAAGACCATCCAAGGAGGTGGCATGAAGTACTGTCCGAAGGATTGTGGGCTCACAGGATCTCAAGGCATGGAGCTACTAAGGCAACTCCTTTTGAGTTGGTATATGGGCAAGAAGTCGTTTTGCCAGTAGAATTGAATCTGGCTGCCTTGAGGTTTGCTAAGTAGGACAATTTGTCGGCTGAAGACTACTGTAGTTTGATGATGGACAATGTTGATGAAGTAGTAGACAAGCGTGTTATTGCCTTGAGAGAAATCGAAAGGGAGAAGTTGCGGGTGGCAAAAACTTACAATAAGAAAATCCGGCTTAAAGCCTTCCAAATTGACGATTTGGTCTGGAAAGTTATATTTCCAATTGGATCCAGGAGCCGACAATTCGGCAAATGGTCCCCAAACTGGGAAGGGACACTACGAGTCGTGAGGATAGTACCTGGCAATTCCTATCTGGTGGAAACATTGGAAGGCGGCATGCTACCTCGAGCTATCAATGGGAAATAACTGAACAAGTTCCACCCAAGCATGTGGCAAACTGCGTGATGTGCACGTATGGCCGATATACATATATCGCCCTTAACATATGGCCGATGAGCTTAAGCATCGCCCTTAGTCTATAAAACTTCTGCATTGAATATTTTCTAATACGCAAGCTCTACTAGAAAACAGGGGGCATGTGTTAGCACCCGTTTTTGGCAGATTGCTAGTTTCAGGTTCAAGAAAAGTTTGGCAGCTTGAAGAAGGCGGCGAAGAAGGCTAAAATGATGATCTGGGAAACCTCTCAGGAAAGGCGGCCAGAAGAAGGAGGCAAATAATCCGGCAAAACTGAAACAACGCGGAAGCCAGATTCGGGGTGTGCAAAGTTGCCTGAAGACCTAGATGACAACTTTCAAAGTCAAGATTAAGGCAGTAAGTCAAGATCAAGGCGGAAAAAGAGAAGGCAACTTTGCAAGATCAAGGCAGGAAAATGGAATACGATTTTCTAAAGAAGTCGGACGGATGTTGAAGTCCGGGTCCAAATACGAAGCCGATCGAAAATATTTCATCTCTAAAAGGAAGGCGAGTTTGAAGCCAACACGGAAGGACAAAAGGCAACTTTCCAAATTAGCCGATGGACGCTTGGAGTTCTGGTCCAGTACGAAGCCTAGTTTAGAGATGGATTCGACTTAGACTATGATTTGTAATCCTTGTAGAAGTCCAATACTTTGTACGGGAAGTCCAGCCATCTCATATATATATGAGAGGTGATGGCCGACTGAAATTAAGCAAACAATCGACAACCTATCAATACAAACCTACTTTTTTCCCTCAAACCCTAGTTCGTGCTTTCGTTGTCCGGCAATTTCGCCTAGGTTTCGCCGGAGATCGAAAACCGAACCTTGGAGTGGCCAAGTCCGGCCAGGTTCAACCAATCATCGTCGGCTTCCTCAGACGGGGCTTCTCGAGGGGCTGGGGCATCTGGTGTCAAAAGCGACGGCTTACTGTATTGCGTATCGCGCTGGAAGCCGGCCTCCCACGGGGCGAGTTGCGGAGTATCTCCCCCGGCGCCGTGGGTACACGAGGATGTGTTCGTGTGACGCGTTTCGAGCGCAACAGGTGGCCGATCTCGGGCATAAAGAACCCTAGATCGGTCTTGTATATGTATGCTAATGGAGGTCGCGGTGGTGTTTCTCTAGGTCTTGGATGAGATGTCCCTTCGTGGGAGCGTTGGGTCCTCTTTATATAGGGGATTGGAGGAGGTTCCTTGCCTTGCCCTCCAAGTCTTTAGGTTTCCTTCCTTCTAGAGTCCTTGTTGCGGCACAATACGTTCAGAAGTTCAGGTGTCGCAACCAAGTAGGTCGGTGCAGCCCCGAAACAGGCTCCCAGGTCTTGATCTCCGCAGGCAGGATGGGGGTAGCCGCCGAATGTCGTAATTGTACAGGCTGGCCCCATATATCATCTACAAGCCTCCGATCAGCATCTATAATGAGACGTCTGGCCTCCTTTGAATTGTTGATGAAGTCGTTGTTATGAGTTGATGTTAATGAGTCTCATGCCGAGCTGTCGCCGAGTCCTTGTGGAAAGGTTGATGATGTCTCCGACCTGAAAATGTTAGCTTAGGGAGGATAATATCATTAATATTACCTTTGCAACCTGAAAGGTCTGTTGACGGAGGGTGATCTCCTTGATGGCGATTCTTCGACTTGTGAGGTCGCTCGCGTCCTCTATGACGTGAGTAGGTTGTCATGGGGATGAGGCCTTCGCAGTTTAATCATTTGGTAGACCTAGGAAGGTCGTTATTGCGCGCACTTGATGGCGTGAATTATGGTTGGTGATCATAACCAGATATTTGCCCGCGTCGATGTTTGGCGGAACATGACGGTTGCGGCACCCGGAGTTGTCGATATCTTGCCGGTATTCCCGACCTTGATTAATGTTGGCCTTCAGGGCTTAATCAGCTCGGATCCCCTCGCATACACAGATTAATTGTAGGAGGAGATTAGTACACATAGGCAAAATAATATAATTAACACTAGACAAAACGTGCATGTAGACGGGTGTAACAAACAATTGGCTATATTAACTACTCGTGCTATTAAGTAATGTGAAGGGTGCATGCTCACTAGTAGAAAATGGGGCATTAGTCCCGGTTCCAGAGGGCCTTTAGTCCCGGTTTTACAACCGGGACAAAAAATTCGGGACTAAAGGCCCCCCCTTTAGTCCCGGTTGCCCACGAACCGGGACTAAAGGGCCACTAAAGATTTCTGCCTTTTGTTTTCTATTTATTTATTTTTCCTGGTTTAGGGTTTAGGGCATTAGGGGTTTGGATTTTGTGTTTTCCATTCAATTCTTTTTGTATGGAGATCACGTTGATGCGCAAAAAAAGCCAAATATATAGAGTTTATACTACATCGAGATCACGTTGATGCATATATACATACACATACAAGTTGCTTTAATGAAATTCTCACGTCGAGATCACGTCATTTACATGGAGGCATAATATAATTACTACGGTGATGAAATTCTCCGGTTTCCTTTATGACCCCCAGTTCGAAAATCCTGCCAATTCCTCTTGAATTGCTCTTAGACGATTCGTTGGTATGAGATAGTCCCGCATTCGTTCCATCTAGATCAATATGAATATGTGAGTTGTGTGTATATATATATATATATATGAAATCATCATAAAATAAATTATGAATGTAACTCAACACAATATGGTAATAAAAAAATTGTGAATAGTGTTTACGTACTTCAAATGATCTCTTATCTCTATTCCGCTCAGTGACACAAGAGCGTATGAACTCGCGAACGTAGTATGCACATAAATTAGTCCCTTGTTCCAGCCTCAGACACCACTTTACAAAGAATAGAATTCAATCAAATAATAATCAAGCATGATAATGGTATTGAAACTAGAATTAAAGAGTTGTGCGGACCTAGATATATAGTACTACTTACCTTGGTGGTATAAAAATCTAGCTCCGGTTTCCACTTCCCTTTAACCTTCTCGGTGAACCGTTTCCAAACCCTGTCCGACAAAATAAAATGATTAAAAGAGTTATTAATTACTTGATATCAGAAAATGAATGAAAGAGGTCGATATAGATCGCTAATGATTGAAATTACCTCTGGAGCATTTCTTGCAAGTTGAGGTACTCGTCCATATCTTTCCTTAAAGATTCCATGATTTCAACGACTCCTTCGTCAACTCTAATGATTAGCAGAATCCAGTGGAACCTGCGCACGTTTATATGTACATGCATACATAACTCATCGATTGCACTAAACATCGAGTAAGCAAAATAAATGTGTAGAAGACAGTAACACTCACTTGAAATTGTAAGGAAAAAGTATTTTTATGCAGGTATTTTGTTTCACAAAAAACCGGAGCAAGTTTTGCTCTGTGTCCTCGGCATGGTCCCTTATGGTAACTTCATGATTGTAATAAGGGTCAACGAACCAATGTCAAAGATGGCGTTCCTTCTGCATTCGACAATCTTCATTCTGCATAATAGGATACAAAAGAATATAGTGACATAATTACATGCAATGAACGAGCTGAGCTAGAGACTTAATTAAATTGAAGAAATAAATCACTTACAAATAATAGCAACTGACGAGGGCTTTGTCGAGGGCGTCCTGATTGAATAACTGAAATTTTTCAG
This sequence comes from Poa pratensis, assembly GCA_947311845.1. Lineage (NCBI taxonomy): Eukaryota > Viridiplantae > Streptophyta > Magnoliopsida > Poales > Poaceae > Poa > Poa pratensis. The sequence continues at coordinate 1,345,056 of CAMZMU010000113.1, forward strand.
AAAACGGAATATACATCGCGTCATCCGTGAAGTAATGCTCTTTCCTATATGTCACCCGGAAGTGGTCATGCCCGTCCGTTGCGGCTTTCATGTACCACTGATGCAAGTGGCGCAATTGTGTTGTTAGAGACTGGACCGCCTCAGGTCTGACCAGTGACTTCCCGTTGACATATTTCCATGCATACTGATACTCTATGGGGTAACCAGTGTCGCCTATGCGACCAGTGTCGTGTTGTACGTCGGGCATCACCTTGAGCGGGGGGATCGACTGATTTGCCTGTTCTCCGAACTGGGCCACTTGTTTCCCGCGTTTTGTCGTCCGCTCCTGCTCCCTCTTTATTTTATATGCCGCCTCCTCCTCCTCCTTTTGTTGACTATATATTTTACTAATACAGCGGTCATAGTCATCTCGCAAAGCAGGCGGCTGTGGCGGTTGATTGCGTGGATCACACGTTCGCTGGGAGACCCCAAGAGGAAGGTATGAAGCAGTGTAGCAGCAGTTTCCCTCAGTATGAAACCAAGGTTTAATCGAACCAGTAGGAGCAAGAAATCACTTCTGAAGGTTGTCAGTGGCGCGCTGACGTGGAATCTGCACACAACACAATCAAACTACTTTGCCCCAACAAACAGTGAGGTTGTCAATCTCACCGGCTTGCTGAAAACAAAGGATTAAACATATGGTGTGGAAAATAGTAGTAAATTGCAGAGAATGAAAAGGAACAGTGTTTGCAGTTGGTTGTATTATCAGTGTAAAAGAATGGACCGGGGTCCACAGTTCACTAGTGGTGTCTCTCCATAAAAGATAACTAACATGCTGGGTGAACAAATTACAGCTGGGCAATTGACAAAATATTGAGCGCATGACAATGCATATATATGACATGATGATTACTATGATATTCATGTGGGCATTACGACAAAATACATAGACCGTTATCCAACAGCGTCTATGACTAATAATCCACCGCCAGGTTGTCATACCGAGTTCCCCGTTGGTATTAAGTTGCAAGCAACGGATAATTGCATTAAGTAATGTGCGTAATGTAAACAAATGCATTAGACCTAACGGCGTACCCTTAAGCTAAGCATCGGTTATTTTATCCCTAGTGGCAACAGCACATCCACAATCTTAGAAGTTATTGTCACTCTCCCAGATTACCGGAGGCATGAACCCACTATCTAGCATAAATACTCACTCTTGGAGTTACAAGCATCTACTTGGCCAAAGCATCTACTAGTAACGGAAAGCATGCAAGATCATAAATAACATATAAGATAGATTGATAATCAACTTGACATAGTATTCAATATTCATCGGATCCCAGCAAACACAACATGTAGCATTACAATAAGATGATCTTGATCATGATAGGCAGCTCACAAGATCTAAACATGATAGCATAAAGTGGAGAGACAACCATCTAGCTACTGCCATGGACCCGTAGTCCAAGGATGAACTACTCACGCATCACTCCGGAGGCAGGCATGGTGATGTAGAGCCCTCCGGTGATGATTCCCCTCTCCGGCAGGGTGCCGGGAAGAGCTTCTGAACCCTCCCGAGCTAGGGTTGACGGCGGCGGCGTCTCTGGAACTTTTCGTGGATAATGGCTCGGGTGTTTAGGGTTTTCGCGTCGGAAGAATAAATAGGCGAAAGGGCGGCGGCTGGGAGCCACGAGGGCCCACACCACCCACGCGCGGCAGGGGGGCCGCGGGCCCCATGGTGTGGGTGCCACGTGGCCCTCCTCCGTCTCTCCTCTGGACTCCGTCTTCGTGTTGGAAAAATAGGAGGTTCTGTCCAAGTTTCGTCCAATTCCGAGAATATTTCCAGACTAGCTTTTCTGGAATACAAAAACAGCAGAAAACAGGAACTGGCACTGTGGCATCTTGTTAATAGGTTAGTCCCAGAAAATGCATAAAAATGCTATGAAGTGTATATAAAACATGTAACAATTGGTATAATATCAACATGGAACATCAGAAATTATAGATACGTTTGAGACGTATCAAGCATCCCCAAGCTTAGTTCTACTCGTCCTCGAGTAGGTAAAACGATAAAAACAAAATAATTTCTGAGGTGACATGCTACAATCATAATCTTGATCAAATAATATGTAAAGCACATGTTATGAATGAAGTGATCCAGGTCAATGGTCTATAGTTTGCTAGCAAGTAGATAATGAGCAAACAACTGAATCATATAAGCAAAAACTTTTCATGAATAGTACTTTCGAGACAAGCATCAAAGAGTTTTGCATAAGAGTTAACTCATAAAGCAATAGATTCTAAGTAAAAGGTATTTAACCAACACAAAGGAAGATTTAAGTTTCAGCAATTGCTTTCAACTTTCAACATATATATCTCATGGATATTTGTCAACACAAAGCATATAATAAGTGCAATATACGAGCATATAAAAATTGTTGCACCAAAGTTGACACTAGTGTTTGCTTCTAAGATAGAAAGAAGTAGGAAAACTGACTCAACATAAAAGTAAAAGAAAGGCCCTTCGCAGAGGGAAGCAGGGATTAAATCATGTGCTAGAGCTTTTTAAGTTTTTGAAATCATATAGAGAGTAAAAATAAGTTTTGAGAGGTGTTTGTTAATTGTCAACGAATCAGAAAATGGAAAGTACAATATGACCCCTGCCAACCAGACTTTTAAGAGCGGCTCCCATGAAGGACGTTATTTCTACCAGCAAGGCAGATCATCCCTCTTTCTCTTTTGTTTACACATGCAGATATTTCACTGTTTGTCATTGCTTGACTGATAAATCAGGGCAAAAATGTGAAGAGAATTAAGCGGTTAAAGTTGTAATTAATTGGGACTGGGCACCCCATTTGCCAGCTCTTTTTGCAAAATTAATGGATAAGCGGATGTATATGCCGCTAGTCCGGTGGTAAAGTCTGTTTGACAGTTGACATAAAGACATCCACCCCGTCCTCATGAGCTTGGTAAACATTGACACAAAATAGGAGTAATAAGTTTGAATAGTTTAAAGGTAGCACATGAAAAATTTACTTGGAATGGCAAGGAAATACCACATATAGGTAGTTATGGTGGACACAGATGGCATGGATTTTGGCTCAAGGTTTTGGATGCACGAGAAGCATTCCCTCTCAGTACAGAGTTTAGGCTAGCAAGGTTATTTGAAGCAAACACAGGATATCAACCGACACAGCAAGACTTATATGAAAACATATTGCAAGCATTATAAGACTCTACACTGTCTTCCTTGTTAACCAAACCCTTTTACTAGAAAATATCTAGACCTTAGAGATACCAATCATGCAAACCAAATTTCAACGAGCTTTACGGTAGTTCTTCATTAATAGGTTTTAACTACATGATACAAAAGCTTAAACATGAACTACTTGATAACTCAAAACAATTGACAAGTATCAAATTATCCAATACAGTGATCTACAAGAATATGTAAGCTTTTTCCATTATACCATCTACCACATGCAACATTTTCTGTTCCAACCAAACACCAATCAATTTATTTCAACATAAACTCTCCAAACAATTATAAGTGAAGCAAGAGAGTACTTTCTTTAAAAGAACTAACAGCTCTGAATAAGAGATGCATGAAAAACAGGAGCTAAAAGCATAGCAATAGCTAGATAAGAATACTCAACAAGTATAAGTGAAGAATAGGAGTATTCATATGAAAAAGCGGAGCGTGTCTCTCTCCCAATCAAGAATGCTGGGGTCCAATCAAGTTGACCATAAGAAAAATAAAATACTGAAAATAAAAGCACACAGACGCTCCAAGTAAAGCACATATGATGTGAAAGAATTAAAATATAGTTTCACTAGAGATGACCTGATAAGTTGCTGATGAAGAAGGGGATGCCTTGGGCATCCCCAAGCTTAGACGCTTGAGTCTTCTTGAAATATGCTGGGGTGATCCATGGGAGCATCCCCAAGCTTAAGCTCTTCACTCTTCTTGATCACATTATATCATCCTTCTCTCTTGACCCTTGAAAACTTCCGCCACACCAAACTCAAAGTAATTCTCATTAGAGGGTTAGTGCACAATCAAAAACTCACATGTTCTATAAGGACACAAACATGACCGTTACTTTTAACATTAGCTACTGCCACTGATGTTATGTGAAGCTCTTCACCCTAAAAAAGAATTCCACTCAACACTAGTAAAAGAGAGAATGCGAAAAATAAAAGACAGAATCTGTCTAAACAGAACAGTCCGCAAAGACGAATTTTTTCGAGGCACTTACGTTGCTCAGATCGAAAAACTTTAAACTAACGAAAGATGCGTACATATCTGAGGATCACGCACAAAAATTTGCAGATTTAAATAATTTTTCTGTGATTTTACAGAATTAAAACGGTGAACAGCAGAAATCTGTTCCTGCGCAGAAATCCAAATCTAGCATCATCTTCCTATTAGAGGCAATACTTGGCACAACAATGCGATAAAATAAAGATACAAAGGAATTGTTACAGAAGTAAACAACTCCTTGACTCAAAAAAAAGAAAAATTGCAGAAATAAAATAATGGGTTGTCTCCCATAAGCGCTTTTCTTTAACGCCTTTCAGCTAGGCGCAGAAAGTAAAATCAAGTGTTTCCAAGTGATGAGCATCAATATCATCAAAAACTTCCTAAAAAACACAGCTTGTAACAATAGGCATTTTTGGTTCAGGTAATTCTTGGGAAGCAAATTTAAATAATTCATTATGTGATTCACCCTCAATTTTATCAGTTTTAAGCACATTAGGGGGTTTTGGTTGAGGCACTTTTCGAACATACATGAATTTTTGCTCTTTCCCCACAAAAGCTTTCTGCTTTTTAAACTTGATAGAGGAGAAAGTTGAACTTAGAGTATCCTCTAATTCACCTATCCTGAAGTTTTGATTATCATGGCCAGTGCTAGCTTCTAAAATAGCAATTCTTTTATTAATATCTCCCAGTGATTCATTAACTTTGCTAGAACTACCAAGCAAATCCGGCAGTTTTTCTCCATGGACTCCAATTTTTTTATAACATCTTCCAAAGTAGTCTCAATTTTAAGATCATTAATAGGTGGTGTTCCTACCAAACTTTCAATTATATTGCGTGCTTCCAAAGCAGGAGTCCCCAGAAAGTTGCCTCCTGTCAGAGTATCTAGAACATACCGATACCAACTAGTGATACCAACATAAAAATTTCTAAGAAGGATCATGGTAGAATTTTTTTAGCACATCTACGGTGAGCATCACTGATCCTATACCAAGCATCTTTTAAACTTTCTCCACCTTGTTGCTTAAAGGACCGAACTTCAATTTCAGGGGTACTCATTTTAGCAAAATTAAAACAAAACAGAAAGATAACAACTTGAAAATAAAAGTAACTAATTTTTTTGTGTTTTTGATAAATAAAGCAAACAAGACTAAATAAAAATAAACTAAGCAAGACAATAACAAAGTAAAGAGATTGGAAGCGTGAAACTCCCCTTGCAGAAATCCTCTTGCTCCCCGGCAACGGCGCCAGAAAAAGAGCTTGATTGCGTGGATCACACGTTCGTTGGGAGACCCCAAGAGGAAGGTATGAAGCAGTGTAGCAGCAGTTTCCCTCAGTATGAAACCAAGGTTTAATCGAACCAGTAGGAGCAAGAAATCACTTCTGAAGGTTGTCAGTGGCGCGCTGACGTGGAATCTGCACACAACACAATCAAACTACTTTGCCCCAACGAAACAGTGAGGTTGTCAATCTCACCGGCTTGCTGAAAACAAAGGATTAAACGTATGGTGTGGAAAACAGTAGTAAATTGCAGAGAATGAAAAGGAACAGTGTTTGCAGTTGGTTGTATTATCAGTGTAAAAGAGTGGACCGGGGTCCACAGTTCACTAGTGGTGTCTCTCCATAAAAGATAACTAACATGCTGGGTGAACAAATTACAGCTGGGCAATTGACAAAATATTGAGCGCATGACAATGCATATATAACATGATGATTACTATGATATTCATGTGGGCATTACGACAAAATACATAGACCGTTATCCAACAACGTCTATGACTAATAATCCACCGCCAGGTTGTCATACCGAGTTCCCGTTGGTATTAAGTTGCAAGCAACGGATAATTGTATTAAGTAATGTGCGTAATGTAAACAAATGCATTAGACCTAACGGCGTACCCTTAAGCTAAGCATCGGTTATTTTATCCCTAGTGGCAACAGCACATCCACAATCTTAGAAGTTATTGTCACTCTCCCAGATTACCGGAGGCATGAACCCACTATCAATCATAAATACTCACTCTTGGAGTTACAAGCATCTACTTGGCCAAAGCATCTACTAGTAACGGAAAGCATGCAAGATCATAAATAACATATAAGATAGATTGATAATCAACTTGACATAGTATTCAATATTCATCGGATCCCAGCAAACACAACATGTAGCATTACAATAAGATGATCTTGATCATGATAGGCAGCTCACAAGATCTAAACATGATAGCATAAAGTGGAGAGACAACCATCTAGCTACTGCCATGGACCCGTAGTCCAAGGATGAACTACTCACGCATCACTCCGGAGGCAGGCATGGTGATGTAGAGCCCTCCAGTGATGATTCCCCTCTCCGGCAGGGTGCCGGGAAGAGCTTCTGAACCCTCCCGAGCTAGGGTTGACGGCGGCGGCGTCTCTGGAACTTTTCGTGGATAATGGCTCGGGTGTTTAGGGTTTTCGCGTCGGTAAGAATAAATAGGCGAAAGGGCGGCGGCTGCGGAGCCACAAGGGCCCCACACCACCCCACGACACGGCAAGGGGCCCGCGCGGCCCCATGGTGTGGGTGCCACATGGCCCTCCTCTGTCTCCTCTGGACTCCGTCTTCGTGTTGGAAAAATAGGAAGTTATGTCCAAGTTTCGTCCAATTCCGAGAATATTTCCAGACTAGCTTTTCTGGAATACAAAAATAGCAGAAAACAGGAACTGGCACTGTGGCATCTTGTTAATAGGTTAGTCCCAGAAAATGCATAAAAATGCTATGAAGTGTATATAAAACATGTAACAATTGGTATAATATCAACATGGAATATCAGAAATTATAGATACATTTGAGACGTATCAGCGGTCCACTCGATAGATTTTTCAAACATCTCGCAATTTTTTCCGGTGGTGTTATCTCCTTTTACGGGGGCCGTTTCGGTGCTAATTGTCTTTTCGCATCGGCTATCACCTTCGCCTCAAGTTCTTCTGGAGACAAGTCGTAACTTCTCTTTGGAAGAGGCTTTAGCAACTCGCGTTCCTCTCGAGTTTCCTTATATGCACTTTTCTTCTGTGTATATGTCGACGGGAATTGTTTCCGCTTTGTCAAGACGGTGTGGGCGATGGACGACTTAGTAGTGGGCGCAGTCGGCTGACGGAACGACACTGGCGATGGACTTGGGTCGGGCTCCCAATCGGTGGGGTGGGATGGACTTTGAGGTGGGGGATTGCTAATCGGAGGAGTCGGTGGCCTTGGCGCCCAGTTTGGAAACACGATGTTTTTCTTGTTCCATAGAACAATACCACGCCTGACTTCTCCCAGTGTCTTCTCCTCATCACCTCCAGGAATGTCAAGCTCCAGTGTCTCAAATCCGGCATAAGTTGATCCACCCCGACATGAGCATAGCCAGCTGGAATCCCACCGAGATGGATGGTTGCTCTAGGTGGATTTGGTAAAGCATAGCCGACCGCCACCTTGAAGGATATGTTCTTCATTGACATATGTAGCTCACAATCTGTCTTCTCCGTGATATCATCCATGGGTTAGTGAATCGCCGGCTCTTCGAATTCAGAACCTTCTAGCTGCTGCGTGGAACCCACGCTGCTTTTCCGCTGATCAGATGGGACGGCTTCGACTTCATGACCTTCTAGCTGCTGCTGAGATGCCCTTTGCTGACTAATTGAGTCTAGTTGCTCCTGTTGCCGCTGCACCCTGCGTTCCAATTCCAATAACCGGTCTAACTCCTACTTCTTCTTTCTCTGACGGCTTCTATAAGTTTCAACGTCCTCCGGAAACCCTTGCTTCCACGAAACACCGGGTCCATAGCCTCATACTCGTCCAACTTTTTCAGGATTCCCGAGGGCGAGTGTGTCGTGGTGGGATCACGGTAGATGCCACGGGTATGGCTTAGTTGGGGCCGAATGGTCGTTGGGGGAATCCGGGGAGGGTTTATGCACTCAAGATGTGCACAAGCAAGAACATGCAAGAAACCACAAGAACATGAACAAGAAGCCAAGAAAACCAAGAACACAAAAGACACCACGATGTACCCAGGTTCGGGGCCTTCGTGAGGAAGTAAAACCCCTACTCCTACCTTTCCTCTCTCAATATATCAGTGTAGTTCTCAGGTACAAGGTGCTCCTCGAGCTGTATGATGCTCCCAAAGTGAGAGCTCTAGATAGAAGATGAAACTATGAAAAGGGAAATGAGCTAGGGTTTTCGCCGTCCTCCTCCCTGGAGGTAGAGATGCCGCATATATACACAGGCCGAAGTACATTTTTACCCCTGCCTACAACTGACAATGGCATGGCCAAAAGGTAGAAGACAAGCCTCTGCCTCCTGCCAGCTCAACGGCCGGACTGTCAGGCCAGCCAGGCCTAGCTTTCCTCTTCCGGTCATACTTCAGTAGCCTGCCGAGGTCTAGCCTGTAGACCTTTCCCGAAATAGCCGAGTCAGCTCCTAGGCCCCCGAGCTTCCGGGAAACCCATGGACGGACCTCGCCGTCCTCTGAAGCCTCGGGCTACGAGCTCTGCGGCGCCTGTGACCTCTCTGACATGCCTCGATCCTTGCTGCCAACCTCGGATAACACTCCGGATCCTATACCTCGGTAGAGAATACCTTATTCCTGTGGTTGCTTAGCTGACTGCCCGAGGTTGATACCTCGGAGGATATACCTCGGAGAAATACCTCGGACGTACACCTTACGTCGGATGACGCCTCCTGCGTCCTTGCTCAATCGTTACCTCGGACAGCTTACTACCTTAACCTTACATGTCTTGACCTCATCATTACCCTACCCGGGGGTAACCCCCCGACAGTAGTCCCCGAAGCTGATGTGGTCTTGCAGCCTCGGATGAAAGGCCGCACCAGGTTCAACCCGAAACCACATGCGCTACGATGTTTTGCAGGTTACCGAACCAACACTCCGAGAAATCCATCGGTCTGTTCCTCGGGCCATACTGCTTTTCCGAAGTATCCGCCGAGATCTCGGACGTCAACCCCTCGATTTCTGCATCTTTACTGACTTCGGTCAGAGAACACTGTTCACGTGTCCCATCCGTCACTTCCTGGTCCACGATAGTCAAAGCACTCGAGTGCTTTCCACCACGCGGCCCACGTCAGCGGAGGTTTCCCGCTTGCGCCGCTTCACGCTCCAGTAACCGCGCCGCACGACGGTTTGCCTCCTACAACCGATCCTGTGGCCTGCTCGTCCACCGCTATCTTCGTGCCACGTGGGCATTTGTGCACAAACGATCCCACTCGCCGCTCCGATAACCGCGCGGTAGTGCGCAGTTACCGCCCGCGGTTATAAATACGGGCCTAGGGCAGTGCTTCCCTGTTCTTCCTCATTTACTCGCCGTCTCGCCTCCATCGCAACCAGTGCTGCCGCTTCCAGTTGAGAAGAAACGCGTTCCCGCCGCCGCCGACGAGCAGCTCCTTCGTCGCCGCTGCGACCGCATCACCGGCGCCGCCCTTCAGCACCTCATTTTCACGGTATGTACTCCTTTCTTGATACCCTAGGCATTGCTCTAGGTTTCTTCCTCTTCGCGCTTTGGTTCTTCATATGTTCTTGAATAAAATTCTATTTACCTCCTCCGGTAGATCTTACTCGCATACTTTTTGGGTAGAAATGAGTTTCATACCTCGGACAGACGTTCGCCTAGCATACATGTGCCTCTATGTACACAAGATAGCCGTCCAACTCCTCCTGAGTTAGCCAGATATAGCCTTAGATTCCAGATTTACTTTTTCCTTTGCTAAACTTCTGTGCATTCTCTGCAGATTGATTCTGCCGAGATGTCTCCTCCTGAGACTTCGGAACAAACCGAGGTTCCAGACCTCGAACTGGAGGTCGGAGAACGAGCCGGCTGGGAAGGTTCGGATGTAACTCCGGACGAAATCCAGTGGCTCAGGGCGACTCGGCGAATTCCCGCCGGGGTAGAGTGTCGCCTGCCAGAGAGCGAACTCGAGCCTCAAGTCAAGCAAGGGGAACGGGTGGTCTTCGTCGCGAATTTCCAGCGCGGCTTCGGACTGCCCGTTAGTGACTTCTTCCGGAGCTTTCTCGACAAGTTCGGACTCCAGGTTCATCACCTCCCCGCCAACGCCATCACCACTCTCTCCTGCATTGTTTCCTTCTCTGAGGGATACCTCGGCCTCGAAGCCACGGTAGACCTCTTTTCCGCTACTTCCAACTCAAGCGGCAAGTGATCCCGGATCCAAAGAACAAGGATCTGCCCAAGCAATTAACCGCCTGCGGAGCTGCCACCATAGCTCCTCGCCGAAACTCCATCTTCCCACGTATCACTACTCCGGACACCGTTCGCAAGTGGCTCCGGACGTGGTTTTACGTGAAGAACTCCGGCGAAGAGGACCTCCTCAACCTGCCGGCATTCAACCTCAGCCCTCCTACAGAACAGCTCAACTGGGACTACACTCCCCCTCACACCGGCGAACTCAAGTCCATCCATGGGTATATTGCGAAATGGCAGGACCCGGAGGACCCCGGGAACGACGGGAAAGTCCTGACGGCCGACGACTTGGCCTGCACATTCGTGAAACGCCGGGTCTCCCCTCTCCAGGCGAGGTCTCACAAGATCTGCCACATGAGCGGTCTTTATGACCCCACCCGACATACGCACGTTGCACTGGACAATGCCGCGGTAGCTCGGCGAGTCCGAGCTATCACCAAGTCCAAGATCTCTGACGCTTGGACATGGGGAAGGGAACCCCACTACCGGACCAATCCAGCGAAACAGGTACGCTATTCCGACGTTTTCTTCGATACTTCTTTACCACCGAGGTCTTGCTACCGACGTTCTCCTTGACAATTTTTCTTCCTAACTCCTTTTCATATGTCTGCTATACAGCTGTTCGCCCGCCAGACCGCCGAGGATGGAGTCCATCCTGTGGACCGCTTCGGCAAGGATCTCCCTGTCGAGGACCCACCATCCAACGTGGACCCTGACGACGAGGATTATATGCCCATTGCCTCGGCCCGCATCACCACCGCGGGTAAGCCTCAAGCACAAGCTTCAGTTCAAGAGATTTCGGATGACGAGGAGGGGTTCCTCGTCATGGAACCAATAAACGCGGTACCTCTCTCCCGCCTTCCTCACCTTTCGAACTTTACTCCAGCAACCAGCCGAAAACGCGCTGGTGCCGCAACTTCGGCCGCCGAACCATCCGCCACTGGAGCCTCCGGACCCACTGAGGCTCCGGTCAAGAGACGCCGGCTGAAGAAGTCCGGACTTCCTCCTCATGCCCGGGGGGCAGGAGGCTTCCTACCTCGGATGGGTAACGCTTTGCTTCTATAGCCAACAATGTTTGTTGCTTAAACATATTATCTCGGTATTAACACTTGACCATCTTCTTTTCGTTGCAGTGCCCCCATAGACGTGGATCAGGAGGTATCCTCCATGACTGCACCCGTTGGTGCCTCTGAAGCCATGACCACCCCGACGAACTCTCGCCCCGGATCTCCTCCACCGAGGTCTGGCCCGACCTTGGGGAAATCTGCCCCCACCCGAGGTCAGACTTCTCCGCGTCCTCAAACGGATGCGGGGATCAATCGCGCCAGAACTCCGGCTACCGCCTTGCCGGAGCCTCGACTCTCCCCCCGCAGCCAGACTGCCCGCAACCAACAGCAGCAACAGCAGAAGCATCAGCAGAAGCAACAGCCCAAGCAGCAGCCCCAAAAACCAGTTCGCCAGACTACCTTGCCGTTGGAGAAGGGCAAAGAGAAAAAAAAGAGACGGTGAAGTCTAAGGTCACCCCCAAACCAACATCTGGGTCTGGCACCCTGACTATCTCTTCTCCCTCAAGGATGCAACCGAGGTCTCCTCCCCCGGTGACACGCCGAATTCCTCCATTCGCCGCACCCATTGATGAGACTGCCCCTCCGGCCGAAGAATATGCTCGGAGGGCATCTCTTATATTGGATAACCGGCCTGCTTCAAGCTCCGAGGCTACTTTGGCCTTGGAGGCCTCGGTTAGGGGCATCGAGCAGGGCGGACCGTGGGGATTTCCTCCTCTGCGCACTGATAGTGACCAAAGCCTCGGCTCCTTGGAACACTACAATGCAGACTGGAATTCTGCAGACATGGACGAGGTCTCTTCTGCCTCCTTGACCGCCCAAGGGGATGAGCATCCTGCGGGGAGCAGCGCCTGCGCCCGACGCATGCTTGAAATGCAAACTTCTGCTTTGCTTGCTACTCGAGCTGTCAACGTAAGTTCCACTTTCTTTACTTTCATGCAGTACCTCCTCTAATATCCACCATCTCCAGTCCCCGAGATTCGAGGTAAACTATTGACGCTCCGCCGGAGTTAAAATTGTTTGGCTTGAATCTTAACTCTCCATTTTCATCCGACGTATCCAATCCATTTTATCTCACTTTAGCATGCACCTCGGGTACGAGTCACCGAGACTCCTGTCGAGGCATACCCCGGCAACATTTTCCCAATGATTCGACTCCGAGTCCCCGAGACTCTTGTCGAGGTATAGCCTTTCTAACCGAGCTATATTTTTCTTCCTTGCAGAATGCTATGAACGTCCGCACGGATATCTTTCATACCCTCTTGTTTGACCACAAGAAACTCCACGACGAGCACAAGGCCGTCCTTGCAGAAAATAACTCTTTGGACGAGAAGCTGCAACAAGAGAAAGCCGAAGTAGCTCGTCTGGTAAAGGAGCTCAAGCGCATCACTGAGCTGCGAACGTCTGAAAAAGAGCAGCTGCAGGCGGAAAAGGCCAGTGTTGTCGAAACAAAGAAGAAGAAACTTCGGGAGGATGCCGCCAAGGATCACGAGAATGCGCTCCAGTTAGCCGAGACCCGCGCCACCTCGGCCACCGAGGCTTATGAAGCCCTTCAAGCTTCGTTTAACCAGCTCCTCCCGACGCTGCAACATATCAACCAAGAAATGGACAGTAAGCTTCTTGCCCCCCTTAGCCTTGCTTTGTCCTCAACATTACTGGCTCTTTGCCGAACTGTTTCTTTCCATGTTAACAGGCTACCCCTCTGCAGGGCACTTCACCTACACCCAAGTCTCGGCCCGCAATATCAGTGCTCGGCACAGGGAGAGGCGTAACGAGATGAACCCCGATTGGACCGTTGAGGACCACATCGTGGCCATCAAGACTCGGATCCATCCCTTGAAGACCATTGGGTCCGAACTCCTCGACGCAGGTCTGTCTGCTTTCCGAGCCTTATGGCCTCTTGCCGACGCTCCCAAAACTACGCCCGAGCTCGCCGCCAGCTTCGTGAAGCCGAACAAAGACTCCCAGAGTGGCGTTCATCTTCAGCTCGGGCTGGAGCTGATGCCGCTCTCAAATTCATCATGACTTGGTGCGAGAAGATCGACCTCGAAAAGATGGACACTCTTCGCCGAGGCTCGCCCTGGTCCTCGGACCCAATTCTCATCAAGCGCCGCGAAAAGATGGCTGCCTTCTTCGCTGGATATGCCAACACAAAGAACTTGAGCGAAGGAGACACCTACTCCGACGCCGAGGATTACGAGCCAGAAGACGAGGAATACGAAATAGAATCCGACGTCGAGGCCGAGCAAGGTGACGGCGGTGAACCCCGTGAAGCAGAAACCAAGGCTTCTCCACAACCTGATGCCGAGGTTACTGCCGACGTTGCCAGCACTTTGTGGGGACCCCAGACTAGCTGTCCGAAATACCCGATTATGCTTAACACAACGATCCCGTGATCAGTCTGTCATTGCACATAATCCGAATTGGATACCAAAGTTTACATCCATTACAATACCGAATAAAAAGTCTTACATAAATGGTCATTTAGACCAAGTTCTTACATAGGTGCCTTCATGGGCCAAACCAAAATATCAGCGGAAGCTACGGCGTAGTAGACATCATTTTCTAACGACGACAACCCGACAGGCAGCTGACTTGTGGAGATCCTTAGTTGGCGTAGAAGTCGCCATACTCCTGCTCGGCGTAGTGTTCCTCCTCGTAGTCTGGCTAGGTCAATAGCCAGGGACGAAACCAATATGAGTACATTTGAATGTACTCGCAAACTACCCCAACATGAGTATGCACCAGTTTTATTTTAGTTGACAACTTTTTCTTATTTAAAACATCTCTATATCTTTATTGAAAAAGGTAAGAAGAGTTTTATAACTATCTTTAAAGAAGTCACCATTTTCATCTGTTTTTCCAAAACTCCCCTTCTTCCGACCATAGACCGTCATGGTCCACTTTCATCCAACCACCTCATACCGATCCGTTGGTATAGGTGTAGGAAACACTCTCCACTTCATTTTTCTTTTAAAACTCAAAGTCTTTTAAAAACTTGCACAAGGTCTTAGGACAGTCTCCCAATTGTCCATATCCGAGGACTCGGCTATTCGAATAGTTTTAAACACTCTGCAGAGGTAGCACGCTTTTAACCCACATCCATCCGGCAACTCATCGTGTCTGCCACGTCTCGCCATACCAGGTGTATGCGAAGTAAGCCGCCGGCCATAGCCTCTTATTTGCTCATGCTAGTATAGGATCCTTCCCATATGACACTTTCCATCGACACCCAGTCCGGTTTCCCGTCAGAAACCCTAAGTGTGAGGACTCATAGTTTTGTCCGGCGGTTTATGGTGGAACCTTCTATCCTCCCCACCAACTTGTGTGAGGACCCGGGTCAGGGGGTAGATCCTCGGACCATCCCCCTCATGCATAACGGAGTCATCTCCGTCGATGAGGTATCCCATACTAATAAGAGCAAACTAAATGACTACGCCTTTTTCCCATATGTGGTAAATGTGGTCGCACCGGGTAAGATTGGTCGGCATAGTACTAGGACACTGTGCATTTTTCATAAACATCACCACTTTTCCACTTTTCCAATACAACACCGACATCTCGGCATTCCATAAACTCTCAAGAAATATCAAAGGAGTTTTGAATAAACAACATTGTTTTTCCATCGTAAAGTTTTATATAAACTACTACATAGGGTGGCAAAATAATATCCATCTACTATTGAAACGGGTTTTATAAATCTTGCTTTGAGAGTAAAACATGTTCTGAAAGTAGATGCATATATTTGTAGTGCAAGCTCAGAGAATAGCTTGCCTTGCTTGGCAAAGTGATCTTGCTCTTGTTCTTCAAATTCAGCAAACTCTCCTTCCTCGATATATCCGACAACGTTCTCGTCTAATTAATAAACAGACAATGCAAACAATCACTAAGCTATACAAGCCATCATCTCAACATAGCCATCATCAACATCACAATTAGCTACTGCACACATCAAACCACACAATTTGGTTTTCAAAAAGTTGAATTATACATTATTTAATTAAGTCCAAATTATGGCAGAAACTAGTTATTCATGTTTAAATCCACAACTTGAGTTCTGTTGGTCACAAAAATACAAACTAAATTTCTATAGAAAGATACTGATATGTAGAAGACAACCCAATTTGAATTGGATCATTTGGAGTTACCAAACTCCCTACACATTGGATTTAATCCAGTAGCTTAATAATCAATTTTTAGCTACCATTTAAATTCTGTTTCTCCAAAAATTAAACCCTTTTAGGGGTAACTAACCATGGCTATATGTGAGCTAACATAATTGGTCCTAACTCATTTGGGTCAACCAATAAACATATTTGTTTGTTTTTGTCCAGAAGGGTTTATCTTAAAGCCAACAATTAAAACTGCTTAATTAATTCTACGAAAATTAGGGGAGCTAACACAAGGCAGTACTAAGCTAGCAAAATTGGTGTGGAATTATTTGGACTAACAGAGTATCAGAAACAAACAAGTTTAGATTTTAAACCTTCTGTAGTATTTTTAATAATACTTTTTATTTATTAAATTAAATGACATGGGACCACTTGTGTTGGTTAAACAATTTCATAAGCTTTTCAGAACAGTTGAGTTTGATTTATTTGGATTTCTAAATCTTGATATATTGATTTTTGAAGTTGATGTCAGTACTGAATTCTATAGAAACTAGAAATTCGAAATAAATCAACTAGTGGATAATGTTGAAAAACCCTGACATGTGGGGTCTACATGTCAGCGGCTCACGGAGAAAAGTCTCCCGCGCTGGAAATGGTTAAGATGCTGACATGTGGGGTCTACACGTCAGCGGCTCTATTACACGAAACGGTACGCGACCGTAGATCTTAGATCCAACGGCGCACGTGCGACGCGACGACGGCGACCAAGATTTGGCAGCGCTGCCGCGCCGACGGCGAGGTGGTGGACGGATGGCTCACCTAGGGGGCTCGGGGAGGCTCGGCGAAGGCGTGGATCAACGGCGGAGGCTCGGGTGAGGCTGTTGGAAGAACTTGCGCTTGCTGGGGAGGGTTGGTTCGTCGGCGGTGAGTTCCCGAACTTCCACGGCCTTGGCAGCGGACTCCGGTGAGCTCCTGGCGACTCGTCTGTGCATGAAAATGAGAAAGAAAGAGCTCGGGTGAGTGCGGTGAGGGTGGATAACAAGGTTCAGGGCAGAGAGGGGACAAAGGTGGGGTGTGGCGTTGCGGCCATGCTCGACCTGGACGGCGGCGACGGATGCGGCCGTGCACGCCCTTCTGGCGGTGCACCGATCAAATTGGAGCGAGGGAGAGTGAGTGGGGATGGTGTGGAGTTCCAGAGGGGTGCGGGGGTGGTCTTATAGGGTCGGGGCGGTCCACGATGGTCGCAGTCCACGGCGACGGCCATGGCGCGTCTACGGCGACCAATTCCTCGGCTACGCGGCGAGGGTGCAGAGGCTCGTGGCGGCTTGGTGCTTAACGGGGTCCGGACACATTCTAGAAGCGTCTAGAGGAGTTGTGTGTGTCGAGGCGCAGAGGGCTGGGCCAATTTGGCCGGCGACGCCGCGGATGCCACGGCGATGCATCGGGGCAAAGGGCGGCGTAATGGCGCGGGGAGGGGCTCGAGTGTTCTCTCCTGCACGCAGAGGCAGCAGAGGCACCGGGCGCGTGCGCAGGGGGGCCTGGGCGGCTCGGAAACGGCGATGCGCGGCACGGCGACACGGCGGCACGTCGGGGCGAGGGAGAGAGGTAGGGGATGACATTTTTGCAGAAAACCCCCTGCCTCCTCTCTGCTTCTTTTTTTATTTCTGTTTTAGTCCTTCTGTTAAATCCAGAAGGTTTTCTAGGATTTAATTAGGGCATTTAAACATTTTAGAAAAATTTGCAAAAATTTGTGGGGCCTTCCCATAATGTACAGAAGCTCCACAAAAATTGGCATAAAATAATAAAATGTTTTGAAACATTTTCTTTTATAGTACTTTGTTTATGTTATTTTAATTTATTTCAATTTGTTTTTATTTTAGAATTTTAAAACTAGTTCAAAAATAATATTTGAGAGGGGAAAGTGGTAGGAACAAAATGGGGAGTGTTTACATTACAACTCCACTGACTTTGGTTTGAAATAATTGAGTTTGTCACTTGAGATTTTCATGTGACAACTTGTCACTTTTATTTTTCTTGCTTTGATTTTATATTTTGTTTCTTTTTTCTTACTAGTGTTCACTAGAGCAAACACTCACACAAACAGCAAGAACAACACTCAAGTAACAAAAGCAATTAACATACAATAAACAACAAAAGTTTTTGTTGGCTCTCATTTTTGGAATATAATCCTGATAATAATTTTGGGATGTTACAATCCTTCCCCCCTTAAAATAAATCTCGTCCCGAGATTTGCTAGGCTTAGGTTTTAAGGAGGTCTGGGAATTCGCTTCTAAGATAATCTTCGCGTTCCCAAGTTGCTTCTTCTTCAGAGTGGTTAGTCCACTGGACTTTGTAAAACTTGATCGCACGTCTTCGGGTAACACGAACATCTTCTTCGAGAATTTTGAGGGGTCTCTCACGATAAGTCAGGTCTTGGTTCAGGTCGATGGAGAGGTGGTCGATGTTTTTGAAAACATCAGGCTGGTCAGGAACTTCAAGACACTTCCGGAGCAAGGAAATGTGGAAGACATCATGATAATCTCCTAACTCCTGGGGTAACTCCAGCTGATAGGATACTTCTCCTCGACGAGCAATGACCTTGAAGGGTCCAATATACCTTGGCGCTAACTTTCCTTTGACATGGAAACGCTGCATTCCCTTGAGGGGTGTCACTCGGAGATAAACATAATCTCCGACACTGAAAGTGAGGTCACGGCGCTTGGTGTCAGCGTAACTCTTCTGACGGGATTGGGCAGTTTTGAGCGTTCACGAATAAGCTGAACTTGCTCTTCAGCTTCACGGAGGGTATCTGGTCCGAACAATTTGCTCTCTCCGGTATCGGACCAATTCAGGGGTGTACGACACTTCTTGCCGTAAAGGGCTTCAAAAGGGGCCATTTGCAGACTAGACTGATAACTGTTGTTGTACGAGAACTCTGCAAACGGAAGACAATCTTCCCACTTGGAACCATAGGATAGAACACATGCGCGAAGCATGTCCTCCAATATCTGGTTCACTCGCTCAGTCTGGCCATCGGTCTGGGGATGATAAGCTGTGCTAAAGGCTAACTTGGTTCCGAGGGCTTCATGAAGGGATTTCCAGAATCTTGAGGTGAATTGCGTGCCTCTATCAGATACAATCTTCTTAGGCACACCATGCAGGCTCACTATTCTGGAAATATACAGGTCTGCTAACTGAGCTCCGGTATGAGTGGTCTTGACAGGAACAAAGTGGGCAACCTTGGTCAGTCGATCAACGATGACCCAGATTGAATCATGGCCTCGGTTGGATCTTGGAAGTCCGGTAATAAAATCCATTCCAATCTCATCCCACTTCCACTCGGGAATTTTCAAAGGTTGAAGCAATCCAGCGGGTCGCTGATGTTCAGCCTTGACTCGCTGACAGATATCACACTTGGCTACGAATGAACCAATCTCTCGCTTCATTCCATGCCACCAAAATCTTTCTCGAAGGTCTTGGTACATTTTGGTTCCGCCGGGGTGGATTGAATAAGGGGTCTCATGGGCCTCCTTCAGGATTAACTCCTTAAGTTCCGTGACATTGGGCACACAGATACGGTCATTGAATTTCAGCACTCCTTCAGCATCTTCGGTAAAACCGGGTGCTTTGCCGAGGGAAATTTTCTTCCTAATTCCCTCTATGCTTTCATGACCTTTTGGGCTTCTTTGATTTGATCCATCAGGGTTGGGGTTAACTCTAATTGGCGAGATAACCATGGCTAACAAGCTCTAGTCCAAAATCTTGGAAGTCTTTGAACAAGGCTGGCTGTTCGGCTTGGATCAGGGCATTCAGGGTGCAAGGTTTGCGACTAAGGGCATCGGCAACTACATTAGCCTTTCCGGGGTGATAATGGATTCCAATATCATAATCCTTGATTAATTCCATCCATCTCCTCTGTCGCAGGTTCAGATCTTTCTGGGTGAAAATATACTTCAAGCTTTTGTGATCTGTATAGACCTCGCAGCGATGTCCCGCAAGATAGGGACGCCACTTCTTAAGAGCAAAGACTACAGCAGCTAACTCCAAGTCATGGGTTGGGTAATTCTCTTCATGCGGTCGCAACTGCCGGGACAGATACGACACAACTTTGCCTTCTTGCATCAGAACGCAACCAAGTCCGAGGCGTGATGCATCGCAATACACGTCGAAACTCTGGGTGACGTCTGGCATGATCAGGATTGGGGCTGAGGTTAGTCTCTTCTTCAGTTCTTGGAAACTATCCTCACACTTCTGAGTCCATTCAAATTTCTTGTCCTTCTTCAACAGTTGGGTCAGAGGTTTGGCTATACTGGAAAATCCTTCAACGAACTTGCGGTAATAACCGGCAAGTCCGAGAAAGCTTCGGATTTCAAAAACATTGGTTGGGGATAACCAGTCAAGAATGGCTTGTATCTTCTCAGGGTCAACAGAAATTCCTCCGGCAGACAATATGTCCGAGAAATGCCACTTCACTGAGCCAAAACTCACACTTGCTAAGCTTGGCATACAGCTGGTGCTCTCGGAGGGTCTCCAAAACTAGACGCAGGTGTTCAGCATGCTCTTCTTCGGTCTTGGAATAAATAAGGATGTCATCAAGGAAAACTACCACGAACTTGTCGAGGTACTCCATGAAAATCTTGTTCATGAGATTCATGAAATAGGCTGGGGCATTGGTCAGACCAAAAGACATCACGGTGTATTCAAACAACCGTAACGAGTGGTGAAGGCGGTCTTGGGAATATCTGTCTCTCGATCTTCAACTGATGGTAACCTGTCCGAAGATCGATCTTTGAAAAGACTCGGGCTCCGTTCATTTGATCGAACAGATCCTCGATCTTGGGAAGAGGGTACTTATTTTTAATGGTCACGTCATTCAGCTTGCGATAATCCACACACAGGCGTGTGGTACCGTCTCTCTTGTCCACAAATATAATGGGTGATCCCCATGGTGAAGCGCTTGGGCGGACAAGACCTTTGCTTAGCATATCAGCCAACTGCTTCTTCAACTCAACCAGTTCTTCCGGATTCATCCGATAAGGCTTTTGGGATATGGGGGATGTTCCTGGGATAAGCTCAATTATGAACTCAATATCCCTATCTGGCGGCATACCAGGCAATTCTTCTGGGAAAACATCCTTGAACAGATGAACAACACGGATCTCATCTAGGGCGGGTCGAGCTATGCTCTCATGGCAGCCTGGGTGAGGTTGACTAGTTTCAGACACATACTCCACTTCTACTTCTTTGTCGGTGGTGATGGATACAGCTCTTCTGGCACAGTCAATTCGACCATGGTACTTGGCTAACCAATTCATACCGAGTATAACATCGATGCCTTGGGTTCCCAGAACAATTAAGTTAACTGGAAACTTTTCTCCTTTGATCTCAAGGGGTACATCGGAGCAAAACATCTTGGTCTCTACGGTGGATTCTGGGATTTGGATGACCATGGGTTTGGGTAAGAGGCTCTTAACTAAACCTCCCTTAGCAACAAATTCTTGGGTAACAAATGAATGGGTAGCACCAGAATCAAACAGAACAGTTGCAGGTACTGAGTTGACAAGGAACGTACCCAGCACAACATCCGGAGCATCCTGAGCTTCTTCAGCATTGATGTGGTGCAGACGACCCTTGGCAACAGCAGCATTTCCGCGAGGTGCGGCATTCTTGCCATTTCCATTTCCATTGCGGCCTTGACCATTGTTCTGTGCCGGCGCATTGGGGCGCTGGACATTCCTCTTGGGATTGGGACATTCTTTGGAGTAGTGACCCTTGTTGCCGCATTCAAAGCAGATCACATTGGGATTGCGGGTGAAGTTGTTGAAGTTTCCTCCGGGACGGTTATTGTCATTGGGGCGGTTGAAGTTGTTTGGGCGGTTAGGGTAATTGGGGCGTGGAGCTTGGGGTGGACGATAGGCAGGCCTGGTGTTCTGCTGAAAGATACGAGGTTTCTGGCTGCTCGAACCTTCCTGAGCATTCATCCTCCTCTTGCGACCTTCATACATCGACTTGCGCTTGGTCTCCAGCTGGATGGCTTTGTCCACAAGTGACTCCAGATCACGGAAGTCATGGATAACCAAAGCACACTGAAGTTCATCATGAAGTCCACTCATGAAACGCTCCATCTTCTTCTCTTCCTTGTCGGTGTCATCAGGAGCATACCGAGATAAGTCGGTAAACTCCTCAAGATAACCGACCACATCTCTACTTCCCTGCCTCAGCTTGCGGAACTCATCCTTCTTCCTCTCAATAAGTCCACTGGGAATATGCTTCTTGCGGAACTTCTCCTGGAACTCAGCCCAGTTGATGACATGACCAGCTGGCTGGAGAGTCTTGGTAGTTTCCCACCAAGCTCTTGCAGGTCCAGCGAGATAGTGGGTTGCATACAACACTTTCTCATTTTCTCCCACAGCAGCAACTTCAGATTATTGTCGATGGTGCGAAGCCAATCATCGGCTTCTAGTGGGTGAAGTCCCTTGGAGTAGGTGGGTGGGTTGGTCTTCTGAAAATCACCCAAGGTAGATCGCTGGTTTCTCATTGCCATTGCCACCATTGTTGTTGTTGTTGTTATTGTTGTTGTTGTTATAGCGGCTGCGAGTTGTTGTAAGGCAGCGAGATGAGCTTGGCGCTCTTGCCGGGCATTTTCACGTCCTCCATGATAAGTGCGAGAAGTTGGGGGGGGTTGGGTCCGGTGGTGGTGGTGCTGATCCTGATCCTTCCGCACGACGGGGGGCATCCTGAAGCACACCGGGTATAAGAGACAAGGCAAGAAAAGTTCGACTAAGGGAAAAGACGATCTCTCAAGTGGTTGATTAATCTAAGATTTATATGAAAATAGTTCACACAGATTTAAACAAGACAAACATACTTATATTTCACAAACAACACATCAAGGAGTTCACATCAACATCAAGCTTACAACATCACCTTACATCTAGATACATAACATCTGGTTTCCAAAAGAACCACTACTACTACTCGACTAGCTATAGGGGGTCAACCTAATCCTGCGGTAGTGATCAAGTCACTCGCCTACTGAGGTGGAACCTCCAGCTCTAACACGTCAGCATCTGACTGGTAGGCTGGCTCCTCGGGATCCTCCTCCTCGTCCTCGAGAACTGGCTCGAGTGGCTCCTCCTCCTCGTCAACTAACTCCTCCTCATCATCCTCCTCCTCACAGTCCATCTCCTCCACGAAGTCATCATCGTCACTGAGGAAAGCGTCGTTCTCCTTGCGGAGATCCTCGCCCTCCTCCTCCATCTCGTCAGTATGGTGCTCTAGATCCTCAATCAGTCCATCCTGCTCTGCCACCTTCGTGCGGAGCTTCACGATAGTCTTCCTCAGCTGGGCCCTCTTCCTGAGAAGAGCAACCTTCTCCACCATCAGCTTCATCTCGTTCTCGCGAAGCTCAACGAGCGACTCGCGGTCGAAGTGGAGCTGAATCCTAGTGCGCAACAGATCATCCTGAGTGCACTGAAGTAAGATCTCCATGTCCATGATGTAGCTCCCAAACATCGGGTGGTAAGGTGAAGGAGTAGGGTGTCCATCACAGTTGCGCCTCCCGTAGAACCGGAAACGGGAGTCTACTAACTCCGCCTTGTGCTCCTCACAAAGTCGGGCTAGCATCCTCTGTGTAGCAGTACAGAGACCGTCAACCCAGGTGGCCTCCTTGGTGGTGAAGATGAGTGTCCTGGAATTGGGAGACTTGATGTTCCTGCGAACTGACGACTGATGAGCCAGCTCAGCCTTCCAACACCGTGAACATCAATCTGAGCTCCCTCAAACTCTGGAGCGGGGCGACCTAACAGCTTGGTCAACTCGAACAAGTCCCTCTCAAACGTCAGCTTGCTGTCCTTCTCCAGCTGAACGAACTCGGTCCAGTGGAGTGCCATCTACAGTTTTTAAGCAAAATTTTAAGTTAGTTAGGTGACAAGTATATCAAAATTTTAATATAGTAGGGCAACAAGTGAGTCAAATTTTAAACTTAATGAGAGGTGTACAAAATTTTAGGGATACTAAGGAAAATGTAACATTTAATGAGAGTAAAATTTTGCATAAGTAAGAGGATTGGAGATAAGCAATTTTCGAAAATACTTCATTCCTTTCTTTTTAGAAATTCATCTTTTGTAACATTTGACAAACGACCATGCTAACTAAGGTTTCCTAAAGTCAGGATGGCTCTGATACCAAGTCTGTGGGGACCCCGGACTAGCTGTCCGAAATACCCGATTATGCTTAACACAACGATCCCGTGATCAGTCTGTCGTTGCACATAATCCGAATTGGATACCAAAGTTTACATCCATTACAGTACCGAATAAAAGTCTTACATAAATGGTCATTTAGACCAAGTTCTTACATAGGTGCCTTCATGGGCCAAACCAAAATATCAGCGGAAGCTACGGCGTAGTAGACATCATATTCTAACGATGACAACCCGACAGGCAGCTGACTTGTGGAGATCCTTAGTTGGCGTAGAAGTCGCCATATCCTGCTCGGCGTAGTGTTCCTCCTCGTAGTCTGGCTAGGACAATAGCCAGGGACGAAACCAATATGAGTACATTTGAATGTACTCGCAAACTACCCCAACATGAGTATGCACCAGTTTTATTTTAGTTGACAACTTTTCTTATTTAAAACATCTCTATATCTTTATTGAAAAAGGTAAGAAGAGTTTTATAACTATCTTTAAAGAAGTCACCATTTTCATCTGTTTTTCCAAAACTCCCCTTTTTCCGACCATAGCCCGTCATGGTCCACTTTCATCCAACCACCTCATACCGATCCGTTGGTATAGGTGTAGGAAACATCTCCACTTCATTTTTCTTTTAAAACTCAAAGCTTTTTAAAACTTGCACAAGGTCTTAGGACAGTCTCCCAATTGTCCATATCCGAGGACTCGGCTATTCGAATAGTTTTAAACACTCTGCAGAGGTAGCACGCTTTTAACCCACATCCATCCGGCAACTCATCGTGTCTGCCACGTCTCGCCATACCAGGTGTATGCGAAGTAAGCCGCCGGCCATAGCCTCTTATTTGCTCATGCTAGTATAGGATCCTTCCCATATGACACTTTCCATCGACACCCAGTCCGGTTTCCCGTCAGAAACCCTAAGTGTGAGGACTCATAGTTTTGTCCGGCGGTTTATGGTGGAACCTTCTATCCTCCCCACCAACTTGTGTGAGGACCCGGGTCAGGGGGTAGATCCTCGGACCATCCCCTCATGCATAACGGAGTCATCTCCGTCGATGAGGTATCCCATACTAATAAGAGCAAACTACATGACTACGCCTTTTCCCATATGTGGTAAATGTGGTCGCACAGGGTAGGATTGGTTTCCATAGTACTAGGACACTGTGCATTTTTCATAAACATCACCATTTTCCATACAACACCGACATCTCGGCATTCCATAAACTCACAAGAAATTTCAAAGGAGTTTTGAATAAACAACATTGTTTTCCCATCCTAAAGTTTTATATAAACTACTACATAGGGTGGCAAAATAATATCCATATATTTTTGAAATGGGTTTTATAAATCTTGCTTTGAGAGTAAACATGTTATGAAAGTAGATGCATATGTTGGTAGTGCAAGCTCAGAGAATAGCTTGCCTTGCTTGGCAAAGTGATCTTGCTCTTGTTCTTCAAATTCAGCAAACTCTCCTTCCTCGATATATCCGACAACGTTCTCGTCTAATTAATAAACAAACAATGCAAACAATCACTAAGCTATACAAGCAATCATCTCAACATAACCATCATCAACATCACAATTAGCTACTGCACACATCAAACCACACAATTTGGTTTTCAAAAAATTGAATTAAACATTATTTAATTAAGTCCAAATTATGGCAGAAACTAGTTATTCATGTTTAATTCCACAACTTGAGTTCTGTTGGTCACAAAAATACAAACTAAAATTCTATGGAAAGCTACTGATGTGTAGAATACAACCCAATTTGAATTGGATCATTTGGAGTTACCAAACTCCCTACACATTGGATTGAATCCAGTAGCTTAATAATCAAGTTTTAGCTACCATTTAAATTCTGTTGTCCAAAAATTAAACCCTTTTAGGGGTAACTAAACATGGCTATATGTGAGCTAACAAAATTGGTCCTAACTCATTTGGATCAACCAATAAACATATTTGTTGTTTTAGTCCAGAAGGGTTTATCTTAAAGTCAACAATTAAACTGCTTAATTAATTCTACCAAAATTAGGGGAGCTAACACAAGGCAGTACTAAGCTAGCAAAATTGGTTTGGAATTATTTGGACTAACAGAGTATCAGAAACAAACAAGTTTAGATTTTAAACCTTCTGTAGCATTTTCAATAATACTTTTTATTATTTAATTAAATGACATGAGACCAATTGTGTTGGTTAAACAATTTCATAAGCTTTCAGAACAGTTGAGTTTGATTTATTTGGATTTCTAAATCTTGAGATATTGATTTTTGAAGTTGATGTCAGTACTGAATTCTATAGAAACTAGAAATTCGAAATAAATCAACTAGTGGATAATGTTGAAAACCCTGACATGTGGGGTCTACATGCCAGCGGCTCACGGAGAAAAGTATCCCGCGCTGGAAATGGTTAAGATGCTGACATGTGGGGTCTACACGTCAGCGGCTCTATTACACGAAACGGTACGCGACCGTAGATCTTAGATCCAACGGCGCACGTGCGACGCGACGACGGCGACCAAGATTTGGCGGCGCTGCCGCGCCGGCGGCGAGGTGGTGGACGGATGGCTTACCTAGGGGGCTCGGGGAGGCTCGGCGAAGGCGTGGATCGACGGCGGAGGCTCGGGTGAGGCTGTTGGAAGAACTTGCGCTTGCTGGGGAGGGTTGGTTCGTCGGCGGTGAGTTCCCGAACTTCCACGGCCTCGGCAGCGGACTCCGGCGAGCTCCTGGCGACTCGTCTGTGCATGAAAATGAGGAAGAAAGAGCTCGGGTGAGTGCGGTGAGGGTGGATAACAAGGTTCAGGGCAGAGAGGGGACAAAGGTGGGGTGTGGCGTTGCGGCCATGCTCGACCTGGATGGTGGCGACGGATGCGGCCGTGCACGCCCTTCTGGCGGTGCACCGATCAAATTGGAGCGAGGGAGAGTGAGTGGGGATGGTGTGGAGTTCCAGAGGGGTGCGGGGGTGGTCTTATAGGGTCGGGGCGGTCCACGATGGTCGCAGTCCACGGCGACGGCCATGGCGCGTCTACGGCGACCAATTCCTCGGCTACGCGGCGAGGGTGCAGAGGCTCGTGGCGGCTTGGTGCTTAACGGGGTCCGGACACGTTCTAGAAGCGTCTAGAGGAGCTGTGCGTGTCGAGGCGCAGAGGGCTGGGCCAATTTGGCCGGCGACGCCGCGGATGCCACGGCGATGCATCGGGGCAAAGGGCGGCGTAATGGCGCGGGGAGGGGCTCGAGTGTTCTCTCCTGCACGCAGAGGCAGCAGAGGCACCGGGCGCGCGCGCAGCAGGGGGGCGCTGGCTGGCGGCTCGGAAACGGCGATGCGCGGCACGGCGACACGGCGGCACGTCGAGGCGAGGGAGAGAGGTAGGGGATGACGTTTTTGCAGAAAACCCCCTGCCTCCTCTCTGCTTCTTTTTTTATTTCTGTTTTAGTCCTTCTGTTAAATCCAGAAGGTTTTCTAGGATTTAATTAGGGCATTTAAACATTTTAGAAAAATTTGCAAAAATGTGTGGGGCCTTCCCATAATGTACAGAAGCTCCACAAAAATTGGCATAAAATAATAAAATGTTTTGAAACATTTTCTTTTATAGTACTTTGTTTATATTATTTTAATTTATTTCCATTTGTTTTCATTTTAGAATTTTAAAACTAATTTAAAAATAATATTTGAGAGGGGAAAGTGGTAGGAACAAAATGGGGAGTGTTTACATTACAACTCCACTGACTTTGGTTTGAAATTAATTGAGTTTGTCACTTGAAGATTTTCATGTGACAACTTGTCACTTTTATTTTTCTTGCTTTGATTTTATATTTTGCTTTCTTTATTTCTTACTAGTGTTTACTAGAGCAAACACTCACACCAACAGCAAGAACAACACTCAAGTAACAAAAGCAATTAACATACAATAAACAACAAAAGTTTTTGTTGGCTCTCATTTTTGGAATATAATCCTGATAATAATTTTGGGATGTTACACACTTCCCAGGCTATCTCGGCTCCGGACGAAATTCCTGCTGCATCGGCTGCTGCCGACGTAATTCCTGATGCCTCGACCTGAACTTATGCTTGGCCAAAAAACTTCATTAAATCCCCGGTATGCCGGGACGCAGATGTAATCAAACTTAAGTAGTTCCTTTGCTACCTCTATTACTATTATGCTCATTCGAACCATGCTTTTCTAAGCTTTATGTCGAATCCTTTTGAATGATTGCTCGAGTTTACTTTCGTGTTTACTATATTTGGCATTCTTTGCTCTTGTCTGCCATTCTGGCGTTCGACAGTCGAGTCACAAGATTGTTGTTCATAGCATACAGTACTTGGTAAATTCCGAGGTATGTTTCAAAGTCATCCGACATAAAAAAGAAGTAAAAACAGGGGTTAGTAAACGACATATGCCGAACTGTCTTTTTGGACCGAGTCCCCGAGTTCATTTTCATGTTTCCCATGTTCTTTCGTCTTTGCTCTTGACTGCCATGCTGGCGTTCGTCAGTCGAGTCACAAGATTAGTTACATAGCATACAGTACTTGAAGTTTGAGACGAGGTTCAAAATAGTCGGCATACGAACGAAGAAAGAGTACAAACAAAAAGAAACATGCAATCATAAGAGCGAGGCAGTCCCCGAGCTCACTCTCGAGGTGCCGAAGTTTTTATTTAAAGATCAGCCGAGGTACATACATTACTTCCTTCAACAGTAGAAGGGTCGGAGTAGAGCTACATTCCATGGACGCTGAAGCTCCAAATCGGGTCTGTCCAGCCCATCTCCCCTTGGCTCCTGTGCATCTATAAGATAGTATGAATCATTGTGCAGAGCTCGGCTCACAATGTATGGTCCCTCCCATGGAGGTGACAACTTGTGCCGACCTTTACTGCGCTGCACAAGCCTCAGCACTAGGTCTCCTTCATTAAACTTTCGGGGTTTTACATGCCGGCTTTGATAGCGTCGGAGACCCTGCTGATATATTGCTGACCGAGATAAGGCCAATTCTCTTGCTTCCTCAAGCAGATCTACTGCATCTTCCCGAGCTTCTTTAGCCTCGGCTTCTGTGTACATTGCCACTCTGGGCGCATCATATTCAATGTCGGTTGGCAGCATTGCCTCGGCCCCATAGACCATGAAAAATGGCGTATAGCCAGTTGATCTGTTCGGTGTGGTCCTTAGACCCCACAGAACTGCTGGTATCTCATCGATCCAACACCCCGGTGTTTTCAACAGTGGTTCTATTAGCCGAGCTTTGATTCCGGCCAATACCAATGCATTTGACCTTTCTACTTGCCCATTAGCCTGTGGTGAGCCACCGAGGCTACATCAAGTCGAATTCCCTTACTCATGCAGAACCGAGCAAACTCTCCGACAGCAAAGTTCGTGCCGTTGTCTGTAATGATACTATGAGGATATCCATATCTCAGGATTATTTCCTTCAAAAAGGTCACTGCCGTATGACCATCCACTTTCGGATTGGCTTCACCTCGATCCACTTAGTGAATTTGTCCACCATCACCAGTATGTGAGTCATATTGCCTCGGGCTGGCTTGAATTCTCCCACCATGTCCAGACACCAAACTGCAAAGGGCCACGTGATAGGAATGGTCTTGAGCGCCGAAGCTGGCATGTGCTGCTGCTTGGCGAACCTTTGGCACCCTTCACATTTCCGAACTATATCTTCTGCATCGGCATTGGCGGTGGGCCAATAGAACCCGTGCCGGAACACCTTGGCCACCAGAGCTCTTGTGCTGCAATGATGTCCACATTCTCCTTGGTGGATCTCTAAAAGCATCTCCTTGCCTTCAGCTGGTTCGACACACCTGCAACACCTCGGTCACACTTCTCTTGTATAGCTCCTTGTTGATGATGGTGTATCCCTTAGCTCTCCTCTGGATTCTCCTTGCCTCGGTTGTATCACTTGGCAAACTTCCATCGGCTATGAAGTTCATGATCTGCTCCGCCCATTCCGGCACTGGATGCAGAGGAAAAAGCCTCTCATCTATCTCCATTGGTTCGGTCGCCATGATCTCCTTCATGATTTCCTCCACCATTGCTCGGCCAGTCCCCGAGTGTTGGTGCGAAGTCCCCGGGTCAGACCCGAAGTTCCCATCATCTACTCCATAGGAAAAGCTCCATCAGTCCTCGGATACTGCGAAGCAGTCCCCGAGTCCGGCCAAACGCATCCGACGTCTACCTCCATAGGAATAGGCTCAGACTCCGAACTTGGCGGTAAGAAAATTGACTCGGAGTCAGGAGGGCTTGATTGAAGGAGTTCTCAAATGGTTCAGTGCTATCCCCGGTGGCACCGGTTCTTTGGATGAACCGAGCTTGACAATACGTCGGCGGCTTCATTCTCCCCCCGAGGTATGTGCTTGTACTCACATCCTTCGAAGAACCCAGACACCTTTTGCACATGAAACCGATACAACTCCATGTTCGCATCCAATGCATCCCAAGTGCCGGTGGATTGATGCACCACCAAAGCTGAATCGCCGAAGCATTCTATACGCCGGACACCTATCTCCTTTGCCACCTTGAGCCCATGGATCAGGGCCTCATACTCCGCCACGTTGTTCGACGCCGAGAAATGGATTTGCAGCACATACTTCAACTGGTCTTGCTTCGGCGAGGTTAGGACTATGCCGGCACCTAATCCGACCTTGGTCTTGGACCCATCAAAGTGCATCTTCCAATAATTATAGTCCGGCAAGGGCGGCTCATATTGCATCTCGGCCCAATCGCATAAAAAGTCCGGTAGCGCCTGCGACTTGATTGCATCTCGCCTTTCATAATGCGGAGTATGGAGATACCTCGATCGCCCATTTGGCAACTCGCCCAGTTGCGTCCTTGCATCCGATGATCTCCGAGATTGGAGCATCACATACCACCGTCATGGGATGCTCTTGGAAGTAATGCTTCAGTTTCTTAACCGCCAGGTATACTCCGTACGTCATCTTCTGGTAGTGGGGGTAGTTTTGCTTCGACGTGGATATCACCTCGCTCAGGTAGTAGATTGGTCTCTGCACCGATTTGCCTCCTTCGTCTCGCTCCACCACCACTGCAACACTTACGACCCGGTTTGTAGCCGCAATGTATATCAACATCGGTTCATTCTGCAAAGGGGACGCCAACACCGGAGCAGTGGACAACATCTTCTTCAGCTCATTGAACGCCGCGTCCGCCTGCGGGGTCCAAGTGAAACTGGTACTTTTCTTCATAAGTTGATACAATGGTAAGGCTTTTTCTCCTAGCCGACTTACAAACCGACTTAAAGATGCAAGGCATCCCGTGAACTTCTGCACATCTTTTAAACAGTTCGGCAACTTCATTCTTTCGATAGCTCGGATCTTAGCCGGGTTAACTTCTATACCTCGGCTCGATACGAGGAAACCGAGCAATTTTCCAGCCGGGACACCAAAGGTGCACTTGTCCGGGTTAAGTTTCAACCGATACTTTCTTAAATTTGCAAATGTCTCTTCGAGGTCTTCGATGAGAGTATGCTTCTTTTTAGTTTTGATAACAATGTCATCGACATACACTTGCACATTCTTGCCCATTTGAGAGTGTAAGCACTTCTGCATACACCTTTGATAAGTTGCCCCGGCATTTCTCAAACCGAAACACATGACACGATAGCAATACGCCCCGTACGGGGTAATAAAGGCAGTCTTTATTTGATCATCAGTGTTCAGTGGGATCTGGTGAAAACCAGAATATGCATCAATAAAAGACAACAGCTCACATCCAGCCGTAGAATCGATCACTTGATCAATCCGAGGTAAAGGAAAGGGATCCTTCGGGCACGCCTTGTTCAGGTTGGTGAAGTCAATGCACATGCGCCACACCTTGACTATCGCCGGTTCGTCCTTCTTTTTCTCCACGAGGACTGGATTAGATATCCAGTCCGGATGCAGCACTTCCATGATGAAGCCTGCAGCCAGTAACTTCGCCAGTTCTTCGAGTACCACCTTTCTTCGGTCATCTGAGAGCCGCCGCGTCGGTTGACGCACTGGTTTCACCTCTGGCCGAACAAACAAAGAGTGCTCTGCCAACTCCCTCGGAACACCTGGCAGGTCTTTAGCCGACCATGCAAAAATGTCCCGATTCTCACGGAGGAAGTGACAGAGCGCGCTTTCCTATTTCTCGTCCATGCCAGCACCAATGATGGCGAAACGCTCCGGGTTCTCCGAGTCCAGCGGGATTTTCTTGGTCTCCTTGGGCACCTCGAATGAAGCGCTCATGTCCGGAGTAATTAGTCCGGACATGCCGAGCTGAGTAGACTGCGCCATTGCCACCACCTTCTGAAGTTGCTTCTTCTCCGCCGCGATCACCAAGGACTCGGCTAAACTGGATCCCGCCGAGGCACATTGCATAGCCTTCTTGTAGTCACCAGAAATGGTTATTATTCCCTTGGGCCCCGGCATTTTCATCTTTAGGTAGGCCACATGAGTGGAGATCATGAACTTGGCCAAGGCTGGCCTTCCCAGCAAGGCATGGTAAGGGCTCTGCAAGTCCACAACCTCGAACTCAAGACTTTCAACTCGGCTGTTATCTCGGGTACCAAAACCCACGTCGACCCAAATCTTTCCCATAGGTGCACAAGAGACCCCGGGCACAATACCGTGAAATGTACAGCTGCTAGGCTGCAACTGGTTCGGTGAGTATCCCAGCTTGACCATTGTGTCTCGGTACATGATATTTATGGCACTCCCATTGTCCACCAAGACTCGGGTGAATCTCACATTGTTGGTCGGCCCACAAAACGTCGGATCCACCACCAGTGCATAGTTTCCAGGGCTCGGCATGATCCGAGGTGTATCTTGCCTGCTCCAAGTGATCTCTTGCTCGGACCAATTCATGTATTTCACCACTGCTGGAGTTACTGCATTCACCTCCTTGGCACGCCTCAGCATACTCTTCTTATCAGTTGACTCAGTCACAAACACCACGTAACTCTGATGTACTTCCCTATAATCATTACCGGGGTTCTCATACCTCTGATTCTCAAAGGACCACGTTTGGCTTTGGCCGGCACCACCGTTGTTGTTGTTGCCCTGGGCACTCACTGCATTCACCGGTTTCGCCTGCACCATCTTCTGGTTTTGGGCCGCATGCACCGGGGTTGAATTTGCTCCGGTTAAGCTCTGATTCTGCGCCGCTATGGTCGGCTTATGCTGCTGCTGCGCATTCGGATATTGAGGTCTACGCCATTGGTTCGGTGGCCCACTCCGGTTTGCCCAGCTTTCGCCCCTTCTGCAGCGGTTCGGTGATGAAAACTACACTGCAGAGTGGTATGGTTGGGTGTTTTGCCATTCCTGCCATGATAGATACATGGCCCATTCACCAATGACTCGTAAGTCACAGGTGGTCCGGCCTCCTGCCACTGCTTCGCACCACCGCCTGACTCTGGTTCTGATTCGGAGTCCACGCCTGACCCCCAGTCTTCGGTTTCTGGGCGCCTCCAGGTCCGGACTGACTTGGGTTTCCATCATGTCAATGCACCATCCACTCTATAGAATCCAGCCCGCTCCATGGCTGAATTTCCATCATCATATCGGTCGCCACCTCGACCGACGCTCTTCGGCTGCGGAACATACTCCAGCTCTTGCTGATACTGCTCCTGCGGCCGGGGTTGCTGCTGATGCCTCGGGGCTGAGGTGGTTTACCTCGGCCAGCCGACGCTGCTTGCCCACCGTTCTGATTTCCCTGAGCTGAACGGCCTTTAGCTCGGCTTGCATCACCTGGGCCGGGGTCTCCATTGGCTCGGCTAGCGTCACCGACCTTTTGCTTTCCAGCTAACACCGGATCGTACACTTGCTGCTGCATCTCCTTGTTCTGACCTAAAGTGACACTCCGGGCACGTTCGGCTCCTCCGACGTGTGGAGACGAGGCTTGCCCCTTGGACCCCTGGCTAACTGGCCTAATCGAATGGACCGCCTGTGAACCGCCAAGCCCGGCCTTGCGGAGGGCTTCATTTTGCTTGCTGGCCACATGCACTAACTCATTGAGCCGCTTCTGCTGCTCACGCCATGCATCTCCGGTCAACTCAGATAGCCCGGCCCTTACTGCTTCGGCTGCTCTAAGGTTCTTGGCTGGTGAACTATACACCGGCCTACCAGTAGCCGACCTGCTACTTGTTGCCTTAGTCGAGCTCGAGACTGCAGCCCTAACCATCTCCTCATAGAGGTCCTTGCCTCGGTTGAACTGAGCAGCTTTCTTACGCCGCACAACCGGAGTGAAACCATCTTCTATACCATGTGCAGCATTGTATTCCTTCTGCTCCATATCAAACTGCTGCCTAGCCTCGGCCA
Organism: Poa pratensis; assembly: GCA_947311845.1. Lineage (NCBI taxonomy): Eukaryota > Viridiplantae > Streptophyta > Magnoliopsida > Poales > Poaceae > Poa > Poa pratensis. Next base: position 1,379,188 of record CAMZMU010000113.1, read on the forward strand.
GCAACCGAGCTTCTCTCATCACTCTCTGGCGCTCTGCCTCTAACCCGGCCACCGTATGCTCCACACTCGCCTCTACTGCGAGTGGCCGAGCTAACCTATCAATGATAGATTCTAAGGGAAATTCTTCCCTTGGCATGCCCAACTGCTCATTCTGACTAGGTTTCTCGTACGGAAACTTCGCCGCCTGACCTGATTTCTCAGGCAGCGCAGTTGGTGTCGCCTCCACCTCGGCTAGCGCGACTTTGCCAGCATCCGCCTTGCTAGCTGCAGGTTGGGTACCAGCCACGATCACCTCCACACACCTCGGAGGGCGAGTAACACGTTGGCCCAAAGCCGCCAGGAGTGGAGTTTCGTCATCCACGAGCACCTGCTCCGGGTACTCACGAGCCACCTCGACAGCGACATATGTGGGAAAACTGCCGAGCATCATGAGGAAACCATTGGTGGGGGAAGGCTTGCCGGCGAAGCACCCCGCATTATCGCTCACAAAGGCGAAATCGCCGATGTTGGCAACAAGGCCAGAAAGAACACACTCAGAGGAGCCCGTCCGGATGGAAACTTCACCCAACGCCTCAATCTGCCCCACGGTGGGCGCCAACTGTCGTGGTGGGATCACGGCAGATGCCATGGGTATGGCTTAGTTGGGGCCGAATGGTCGTTGGGGGAATCCGGGGAGGGTTTATGCACTCAAGATGTGCACAAGCAAGAACATGCAAGAAACCACAAGAACATGAACAAGAAGCCAAGAAAACCAAGAACACAAAAGACACCACGATGTACCCAGGTTCGGGGCCTTCGTGAGGAAGTAAAAACCCTACTCCTGCCTTTCCTCTCTCAATATATCAGTGTAGTTCTCAGGTACAAGGTGCTCCTCGAGCTGTATGATGCTCCCAAAGTGAGAGCTCTAGATAGAAGATGAAACTATGAAGAGGGAAATGAGCTAGGGTTTTCGCCGTCCTCCTCCCTGGAGGTAGAGATGCCGCATATATACACAGGCCGAAGTACATTTTTACCCCTGCCTACAACTGACAATGGCATGGCCAAAAGGTAGAAGACAAGCCTCTGCCTCCTGCCAGCTCAACGGCCAGACTGTCAGGCCAGCCAGGTCTAGCTTTCCTCTTCCGGTCATACTTCAGTAGCCTGCCGAGGTCTAGCCTGTAGACCTTTCCGGAAATAGCCGAGTCAGCTCCTAGGCCCCCGAGCTTCCGGGAAACCCGTGGACGGACCTCGCCGTCCTCTGAAGCCTCAGGCTACGAGCTCTGCGGCGCCCGTGACCTCTCTGATATGCCTCGATCCTTGCTGCCAACCTCGGATAAAACTCCGGATCCTATACCTCGGTAGAGAATACCTTATTCCTGTGGTAGCTTAGCTGACTGCCCCGAGGTTGATACCTCGGAGGATATACCTCGGAGAACATACCTCGGACGTACACCTTACGTCGGATGACGCCTCCTGCGTCCTTGCTCAATCGTTACCTCGGACAGCTTACTACCTTAACCTTACATGTCTTGACCTCAACATTACCCTACCCGGGGGTAACCCCCCGACAGAGTGTCAGCTCGTCGTTCTCTCTGTCGGGCACATACTCTCCCTTTCGAACTTTTTCTATTGCGGCCACAAGATCTTTGGTTACTTTTTCAATTTTTTCCGTCCATTTTCCCTTTGCAACAATCTGGCCTGTCTGTCGGTCCAACCCTGCCCCATGCGCGAACAACCTGAACTTGGACCTCTCGGGCCAGTCTGCTGTCTGTGGAATGATCCCTCGATCAAGCAGTTTTGCTTCAAAGGCTTCCCACTTAGGCACGGCAGTATTGTAGCCACCTGTGCCCAAAGTATGGTGATATGTCTTCTTCGTAGCATTTGCCTTATTTATTTCCGATCGGGCCACAACGGCCTCTGATTTTCTTAACTTCACAAATGCGGGCCAGTCATTTTGTAACTTCTCTAGTGGTCCAGTGAATTCTGGATCTTGTTCCTCCGCCGCTACATAATTTTTCCATAATTTTTTCTTCCAGGTCTGGAATTGTGTGGCCATCTTCTTCAAATTCCACTGCTTGACTTTGTCCTTCTTGTCCTCTGAGAGACCTGGCGGTAGGTTGACATGTGTTAAGAACGTGTCCCAAAGCAAAAAAATTCTTCTGTCATCGACATAACTAGCTGCCTTGTTGTCGTCCTTCGGCTTAAGCCATTCTTCAAGGATGATCGGGACCAAGTCCCTAACAAGAACTCCGCATTGATTTATAAATTTACGGCGGCTCTCTCTGGGTTCCAGCGGATCGCCATTATCACCAACTTTGTCGATCGATATCCTTGCACCATCGCCCAACCTTCTGGTCGGGCCTCATTTCGTCTTTTTAGCAGCTGATGATTTGCTCGATCCGGAGGGCTAAAAGAAAAAATGATTCGTTAATAACTGCAATACAACTCAATTAATGCATCTAGTGATCGATCAACAAAGGCTTAATATACCTCGCCGGAGTTTGTTAAAGGCACTTCCTCCTCTCTGCAAATTTCTTCTTGCTGAACTCCCTCACCGGAATCGTTCAAAAATTGTGAGCTGTAATCATCTCCAATTAACCCATCTTCTTCACCGGCATCTTCTTCACCCGAGTTTGCACGTCCATATATAATCTGCAACATTCGGTCTTCACACTCCTCATCTCTGCCGGGGAGTCCATAGCTGAATGTCCCTGCAATCAATTATATATGCAATAAATTTTGGTCGCATGTCACCTAAATATGAAAATGTCATTTTGAATAATCAAACAAAATGGGCAGCATAATTGTTAAAGTTTCATTTAACAATTTTCATACACAAATTTTAAACAATGCTAACATTGCTAACATTACTAATACATCTCCCATGCATGAACCTCTCAAACTAACTTCGATCGGGTCCTGACCCACGGGGTGCTGAGCGGCCGGCGCTGCGCATCCAAAGACAAGGAACCCTCACAGGGTCATAGCTTACGTGATAAGGAACCCTCTGAAGAAACGACCAGCTATTGCTATACTGCCTATCCAACAAATACATGTAGCGATGGACGTGCTCGTCTTCCTCCCTGATATGGCGACGTACCACCTGCTCGGGGGCCGGCTCCCTCTGCACCGAGCGTGGCCCACGCGACTGCCACCAATGAAGATCCGGGTCGACGACGTCACCCGGATTCCTCACTAAGCTGCGCGTCCCGGAAGGTAGCACCTCCCAGTGCCAGCCCGGCGGAGCCCAGTCTCAGACATCGCCCCTCTGGTCCAATAGAGACATCGACGCCGAGAACAATAAACTAAAAACACAATTTTTATAAGACGATCATTCCAAAATGACATAGCATTGCCTAATACATTTTTCTAAAACATTTCTAACTATAATAACATATCCTAATACATTTCTAACAAGTTCTAAATTTATTGGCATAATTTTAAATGGCATATTTTATAGGGATATTTAATTATGTGCCCCCGACTCCTTAGTCTTGCTCACTTTTCCCCACGCTCTAAATTTGTGCTCTCTTTTCCCCATGCTCTAGTCCGAAACCTTCACAAATGGCCAAACAGATGATTTCCGTTTGGGTCAGTCCGTTGACCGTTACATAATGAGTTCATGACGAGTGGACCAACAAAAAAACTGACATGTGGGCCTACATAAATTGTTGACAGTCAACAGGCCTTTCTATTGTAAAAAAATGGCCCTGCTAAATTCTGTCTGCTCACCGCCGCCATCCTGGTCCCTCGCCGCACCATCGCCCTCCTGTCCCTCGCCGCACCGTCGCCTTCCTCTTCCTCTCCCCTGCCGACAGCGCGCGCACCTCAGCGCCCTCGACCTCCTCTCCCCCCTCGCTGTGCTCGCCCTCCACATCCGCGCATGCCTCCTCCTCCCTATTCGTCCCGCGGCACCCACGAGGAGGAGCCCCTGCTCGCCCTCTACATCCTCGTCCTCTCCCCTACCCGCAGCGCGTGCTCCTCTAGCTCTCGGCCCTGGAGGCGAAGGTCCTGGCGGTCCAGTGCGTGCTGCGAGCACGCGATCTAGCGCGCGGTGCTCCGAGGACGCGGTCTGGCACGCGGCCCAGTGCGCCTTCGTCGCGCCGCCGCTTGCCGCGCACCTCCCGGCCACGAGGACCGTAGCAGCAGAGAAGGCGGTGACGGCGGGCCCAATCTCCCACCGGAGCACCTCCGCCTCTTCTGGCTCGCCACCATGGCGCTCGCCGCCCTCTGCTCCGGGTCCGCGGCATAACGACCCCGTAGCCTTCGCGGGGATCATCCTCTATTCGATTTAGACAACTCCACCGGCCTCCGCGGCGACGCGGCAACGAACACGACGGACACCAGCGAGTAGGAGCGAGAGGGCATGCCAATGGACTTTTGTCGAACACCTTTGGGGCACGCACGTTCCTGTTGATTACAAACGAATTAGGAATCAATATTTGATGGTTGTGCGCCAAATTGTGTTTACTACAACTTTCTAGTTATAATGTTTCGCTAGTATGGAACTTGCTCTGGGCGAGGGAGGGATGATCCGACCGGGCGGCGCCGTCGGACACTTATCAAACACCGTGGGGCGCGCTCTGGGCACGCCCCATAGCGGCATTCGCACGTTCCGGCCAATTGAAAAATAATTAGGAAACAATATGTATATGATTGTGCGCCAAATCAGAATTACTATAACTCCGTAGTTATACGTTTTTGCTAGTTTGGAACTTGCTCTATTGAGTTTTTGTGAAAAACAAATCTGGTCCAATTGGCATTGCCAAATTAGAGTTGGTAAATGAACTTTTTAGAAGGTAAAACCTTGTCAAATAGGTAAGAGGCTTTAAAATATGTCATTTCTAGAAGGGTTTACCATTTTTTGATTTTTGTTTATATTATTTGTGCCTCACCCTAGCCCTAAGCCATTTTCGGCACTCATAAAATGGGTTTTTGATAAAAGGAAAAAGGAAAATCCTTTCTTCAATACTATTATACATCCAAAAGACATGAGTATGTGAAATATGGCCTCATTTCGACAAACTATGCCATGGTTAAGGCCATGACCTAGCTCATTCTAGTCGAAAGTCATACATCTTTGTACCTCGAAGCTCATTTTTGAGAAGGGGTTTTCACAAAAACATTCATAACCCATGTTTATATTTTTTCTACATGGTAGGTCACATAAGAGGACTTCAGGTGAAGGTTTTCCATTTATTTGATTTTTTTGAATTAGTTGTACCTAACCCTAGCCCTAAACCGTGAGTGTAATCCATAACCCCGAACCTAAACGTAACCATAGCTCTGTTCCAACAAAAAGCGCCAAAGATCTCTAAAGAAAGTACATATTGTGAATCTAAAATTGATTTTTTCAAAAAATTATAAGCAAAATTTACGACACTTGTAGTTCAAATCGGACCCACTTCCAGCGAAATCGGCAGGAACTTCATCGAAATTTGAGAAATACCTAGAAATGTTTTTATACTCAAACCCAGGGTCATATGTACTTATCAAGGGGTCTATTATTTTTTATACCTTGGGGTGTTCCGCTTTTGGGGAGCCGTTTTGGTAGTTGCTTCACAAAAAAGGTAGTTTCGGCACTAAAAAAAATTAAAAATGAGTTTTTAGTGCCAAAAAACCCATCTTTGTACCTATGTCAATATTGTGTGCAATTGCATTTTACACCCGTGTGCAAAATTTTGAATCATTTCGACAAAGGATGCTATGGTTTAGGTCAAACCCTAACATAACCCTAATAACCCCGTTGACCACATAACCCAGTTGACTCTCTCATAACCCCGTCGAGGACAAAACTGTGAAAACCCACCCCATTTCTTAAACTCCAGGGTTTTCCTGCAAAATCATCCCGCTGCAGAAACTCCAGGGGGTTTTGTGTAAAAGCTTCCTTTCTTCTTCCCCGCCGGCCCAAGCAACCTCGACGGCTGCCTCTGCGTCGTTCTACGCCGCCGCGCACCAAGATCGACGCTACAGACCTCGGTGGCTTCCTATGCGTCGTCCGCCGCAGTAATAAACCCTAGCCGTCGTCTACAGACCTAACCCTAGCTGTCATTACAGACCTAACCCTACCTACGGCCGCCGCGGAGTGCCGCTATTCCCGGCCATATGAAGCCCCTAAGTACATCCCTGTAACTTATAATCTACGCCAGCTTCCTCCTCGACGAATTTCCCTCGCTGAGAAGGCTCCAGTCGATGGAATCAAGTCGTCTCCTTCAACTCCGGCTGCCGTGTGCCGCGGATGATTTCGTCGCTGTCTGAGATTCCCCGAGCTCAGCGACCATCTATACGTTCTCCTGGTGACCTAAGGATTCTCCGGGACCCCTTCTCCCACTCCCTATCGTCCGTCGCCGTGTACCATCTTCGGCAACCACGCGAGCTGGTCGCCGGGCACTCTCCGGTGACCAATAGCAGGCGGCGCCGCCCATATAAGGTTCCTCGCTCTTGTGCGCGTCTAACGCGCCTAGCCGCGCAACCCCTCTCGCTCTGCATCGACGCGAGCGTGCTAGCAGAACCTTGGCCACCATTGCTGATGTCATCACGATGTCATCACAGCTTCTCTTCTTTTCTAATTTTTTTAATTCGTTTCTGAAATTAATAAATCTATGACATGTGTGGTCCACTCGTCAGGAGTTAACAGTCAACCTATTGACTTCACGGAAACGTCCAGTTATAGCTTTCGTGAGGGTTTCACACAAGAGAGTGGGGAAAAGTGAGAAAAAGTTTCAATCGTCGGGAAAACTGATCACAACTAAGGAATCGGGGCCACAGTAGTAATAGTCCCTATTTTATATGCATTGTATCCCTTGTAGTAATTAGCAAATTAAGGAAAATGGCATAATTTTTTCTAACATCTAATTTGCATCTTCTAACAAATTCGTTCTAAAATTACAATTTTTTCTAACAACTAAAATTAACATCTAATTTTTTCTAACATCTAATTTACATCTTTGAACAAAGTACTTCTAAAATTACAATTTTTTCTAACAACTAAAATTAACATCTAATTTTTTCTAACATCTAATTTTCATCTTTGAACAAATTACTTCAAAAATTACAATTTTTTCTAACAACTAAAATTAACATCTAATTTTTTAAACAAGAATTTTCATACTAAAATTACAAAACTACAAAGTACTAAATTACTAAAATAAATTTTGCTACCTATATTTTTGTTATTTTGCTTTCTACAAATGAACAAAATGCTATCTATATTTTGCTATCTACAAAATTGCTACAAATTTCTAAAAATGCTATCTACAAATTGCTAAAAATTGCTATCTACAAAATTGCTACAAAAATGCTATCTACAAATGAACAAAATGCTATCTATATTTCGCAATTGCTATCTAGCTACAAATTGCTCACCGGGGGCGGCGGCGGCCGGAGTTGAGGGGCGGCCCGAGTTGACCAGTAACTCACCATGCTTGGGGAGGTCGGAGGAGGTCGGGGCGGAGTGTGGATCGAGCGGGGACGACTCTCGGGCGGAGTCCGGAAAGACGACGCGATTCGGCGCGTCCCGGGCGTCGCAGCAACAACGGCGCAGGAGAGGGCGGCGGTGCTTCGGTGTGTTCGGCGTGCGAAAATGAAGAAGATGGGGATCGATGCGGCAAGGATTGATCTAAGTAACTCAAAAAAGTCTTTAGTACCGGTTGGTGTCACGAACCGGTACTAAAGGCCCTTTAGTACCGGTTCGTGATACCAGCCTTTAGTACCGGTTCGTGACACCAACCGGTACTAAAGGGTAGACCTTTAGTACCGGTTGGTGATTACCTTTAGTACCCCAACAGGTACTAAAGGTGCTTTTGTAATTTCTTTTTCAATTTTCTTTTTTGTACTTTCTTTTTCTGATTTCTTTTATTCTATTGATTTAAGTGTTTTTTATATCATTTGAATTTCTAAAAATGCTTTTTAATATGAATTTTAAAAATGCTTTTAATAGAATTTAAATGTCTGTTTTCTTTTATATACTTTGATTTACATGCCTTTTCAATTGTTTCTTTCTAATTTCTTTTTCTGTTTTCTTTTATATACTTTGATTTACATGCTTTTTCAATTGTTTTTTTCTAGTTTCTTTTTCTTTTTCTGTTTTCTTTTATATACTTTGATTTACATGATTATTAGTACACATCACCAGCAGTTTTCAGAACACTGTTACATTATTATATAAACGGACTAGGGGTAATGGCGCCGGTAATTTTAACAAAATTGCCCGCGCGTATTAGGGGGATCAGCGGGAGGAGCCAGCCCTGTTCGCGGCCGCATGGTTCTCGCGCGCACGTTTGCGGTGGAGGGCACGAGCCATGGAGGATGAGTCTTTCAGCGCCCAATCCAGCTCGGAGGCCTCCTTCGCCTTGGGCTGGCAGGCAGTCCAGGCTCGCTGGACAAGGTCATCACAGACAGATTGGAAGGAGGCTTCCATGGCCTCCTGTATCAGCGCCCTACAACCCTCTTCCCCGTCGTCGCTCCAGTCGAAGTCGTCGTCCTCCTCCTCCTCCTCGGCGGGACTAAAGGGGTGCAGGTGGAGGTGGGGCGGCACCTGGTGGAGACGCATCCAAGTCGCCGTATGCGGCCGCGGATCCCCACGCCACCCCTGCGGCGTACGCATCCTCGTCAGGGTCAGGGACGTCGGACCACACGCGCTCGTACGCCCTCTGCACCGGATCTGGCACCAGAGTAGGAGGCCAGTAGCTGGGATTCCTCTCCACGCCGGGCTCGTGGGTATACGGCGGGATAGGCTCCCGCGGTAGCGCCCAAGCGCGCTCTGCCGAGCACGCTCGACCTCGTCCAGAAGGCGCTGCGGCGGGCGTGGCGGATCCATCTCGTGGAGAAGATGCGTTCGTGGCTAGGAATGGTGGATTAGGGTTTACCCGGTCGGCGACAATACATATAGACCTCCAGGGCAGCGCTGGGGGAGGACACGTGACCAGGGCAGCGCTGGGGGAGGACACGTGGCCAGGGCAGCGCTGGGGGTGGACACGTGACTGACACGAGTCGTGACCGCAAAGCCCGCCTTTAGTCCCGGTTGGTGTTACACACCGGGACTAAAGAAGCACACGGATCGTGTGTTTCTTTCAAGCGCTTGTGAGCCGTTGGATCAGGGGTGTGTTTCTTTTGAGGTCTTGTGAGCTGTTGGATCAGCACTATCAATCACGACCACTTCGTGAGCCACACGATCCTATATATAGCCCACCTCTCGGACATGTTCGACACTCAGTGTGTACTCATTGTCGTTCATTTAGTATACAGAGCATTGGGATTCCCTGCATACATCCGACGGTGCATTTGATATGCGGCCCTCACGAGCCACCGTCGGGCTGTATGCAGGGGAAACCGTGTGTTTTGTTCCAACTTTTTCAAGCACTTGTAAGACGTTGGAGTTTTTAAAACCAAAATCAGAGTTTTCTTCTGAGTTTAATACATTATTACACATCACCAACAACATCCCTATCTAGTGTGTTGGTATAAACTTTTTCTTCGTGTGTGTCCCTTTCTTCTGATTGCGCCGTAACCATGGACAATCTTCATCATTTAACACGATGCTTGGGTCAGTGTTCACTGCGAAGGGCGGAATTTCATCAAACTTATTGTAATCTTCTGATATGTCTGTCTTGTCCTCCACTCCCATGATGTTTCTTTTCCCTGAAAGAACTATGTGGCGCTTTGGCTCATCGTATGATGTATTCGCTTGCTTATGATCTTTTCTTTTTTTGGTTTGCTAGACATGTCCTTCACATAAAAAAACCTGAGCCACGTCATTGGCTAGGACGAATGGTTCGGGCTAGTACCCAAGATTCTTGAGATCCACTGTTGTCATTCCGTACTGTGGGTCTACCTTAACCCGCCTGTCAGGTTGAACCATTTGCACCAAAACAAAGGGACCTTAAAATCAGATCCATAGTCAAGTTCCCATATATCCTCTATGTAACCATAATATGTGTCCTTTTGCCATTGTTGTTTGTTGCATCAAAGCGGACACCACTATTTTGGTTGGTGCTCTTTTTTTCTTGGGCGGCCGTGTAAAATGTATTCCCATTTTTTCTTGAAAAGTCAATATAGTCGAAGATGGTGACTTGGCCAACAAGTATAGATGTTCTCCAACAGTGGTGTCAGTAATGAGACGTGTTTGCAACCAACCGCTGAAAGTCTTCACGTGTTCTCCATCAATCCAATCTTCAGGTTGCTCCGAGTATTTCCAGCATAAAATATTCTTGTGTTCCTCGATATACGGAGCCACCAAGCTAGAATTATGTAGAACCATGTAGTGTGCTTGAGTGAAAGAATGCCCGTCCCTACATTTTATTGCTTTCTTTCCTAGCGTGCCTTTTCCACGCAGTCTCCCCTCATGGCGCGATTGAGGAACACCGATCGGCTTAAGGTCAGGAATAAAGTCAACACAAAACTCAATGACCTCCTCTGTTCCATAGCCCTTGGAGATGCTTCCATCTGGCCTAGCACGGTTATGAACGTATTTCTTTAAGACTCTCATGAAACTCTCAAAGGGGAACATATTGTGTAGAAATACAGGACCGAGAATGGAAATCTCATCGACTAGGTGAACTATGAGGTGTGTCATAATATTGAAGAAGGATGGTGGGAACTGTCGCAGCAGTGGAACATGGGGTTCCCCTAGTGCTTCCAAAGTGGGTCCACTCCATGTGGGCCCAAGATGAAGATGGACAAGACCAAGACTCAATTCAAGCTGGCGGGTTCACCGTCAGGACACGCAAGGCCTACGTCGACGAAGGGCTCCGGTCATGGGGACCTTCTGGGTCCCCGAACCAAGCAAGAAGGCCAGGAAGGACCCGAGAGCCCGAGTTCCTGGCAGGAGGCCAGGCTCCCTCACGGGTACTTCCCCACGTCCCTGTGGATAAGCTCTCCACCTCACGCTAGAAGACCGCAGAAGACTTCGGAAGCAAGGCGAAGGCAGCGCGGGCGGGAAGCACAACCCGTGGTGGTGTCAGCTCCTGTCCACCCCAAGGCGGACGCTCCCACCTAACCCAAAGGAGACGCTAGGCTGAGGAGAGGCCACATCTCCTCCTAAACTAGATGAGGAGGGTCCTTCACCCGAAGGTCCCTCATGCCCCTCACGTGACCCTGTGGTAACCCCTTAGCCTATAAAAGGAGGACCAAGGCACGGAGGAAGGGAAAGAAGGAAGAAGGAACAGAACAAGGTCGGACCAAGGCACAAGTCCAACCAGAGCAAGACTAGACTAGGGCTACGAAGGTCGAGGGGAAGGTGATCTCCTCCGGGTCAGGATCTGTCCTTCTTCTACCTCCAGCCAAAACCCTTCCGGGTACCCCATCCGGGAGGTTCCATTGTAAGCTACACTATGAAGAACCCATCAATCCAGACATGCAGGAGTAGGGCTTTTAGCCTCCGGGCGGCCTGAACCTGGGTAGCTCCTTGTGTCCCTTTGGTTGCATGCTTTGATCGTGGAGAGGAGAGCTTGATCTAGACTCCGCCCGAGAAGACGATTCTCAGCCTCCTTCGTGCCCCGTGCCGAACCTAAAAGGGGGTATCCTATACTCCCGGTGTCCGTGCATCGAGACACGACATCTGGCGAGCCAGGTAGGGGCGCAAGCGCTGGTTTCATCTTCATCAAGTTCATCGGCAAGTTCTTTGTCAAGCATGCCGCCGAAGAAGAAGGGAGACACTGCGGCGTCCAAACCGGTTTCTCCCTCACGCTCTCAAGCTTCAGATGAACGTCGTGCTGCTGGCGCACAGCGAAGCGTCTCTCCGTCCCCGCCTCCCATGGAGAGGGTGGCGCCGGACAAAGTGGACGGTCGTGACAAGGACAACGGCCCTGGCGGAGCGGCGGCTCCAAAGGGCACCACCAAGCCTCCTCCTCGCTCGGGGGAGAAGAGCGTCTGCAATGGCGCTGGCAAGGAGCCCACCGCTGGAGGAGGGAACCACGGCGTTCGCCGCAGCGGGGACCCACGAGCATCCAAGAGCAAGACCTCCGCGCACTCGCCTTCGGACGCGCAAGCTCGCTATGATGCTCTAGTCGCTGCCAAGGCCCTGATGCAGTTCCCTCCAAGCAGCGGCGATCCCAAGGTCTACCAAGAATGGAGGACTCCCATCGAGAGGCTCCTCGACTTCGCCGATGGTGGTCCATGGGCCGAACCCACTCAAGCTCCCACCGTCGACGATCTCGGAGCAGCACAAGACAAGACACGTGATCCGTGAGGCCAGCCTCGTGGTGAACGTCAAGCTAAGACGGCGCCTCCTCGCACCGCACCACCGATGGCTGATCGGCTAAACCGCGATCACGGTGAGGCCATCTCCATCGGGTCGTCTACCTCGCGCAACCCAGATCTTCGTGACGAGCTCAACAGCCGTCAGAACGAGGATATGCGCACCCGCATCGAGCGTCGCCGAGAACGTCACCGCCGGGAAGATCGGGGCATTGACCTCGCTGAAGGCTGCCTCGCCATCGCCCCCGAGTTCCACCACTTCAACTGGCCCAAGAAATTCAAGATCGACGTTCTCCGCTACGACGGCACAACGAACCCCGGGACTTTCTACAGATCTACTCTCTTGATGCGATGGTTGCCGGGGCCGACGAGGTCATGATGGCCAACTGGTTCCCGTTGGCCCTGAAGGGAGATGCCCAGACTTGGCTTCTCAACCTTCCCAAGTGCTCCATCCATTCCTGGCGGGCGCTGAAGGTGCATCAAGGAGGAGTTGGTGATCTAGTCCTTCCACGCCAACTTCCGAAACCCCAAGATGCGCGAGAAGCTGAGCATCCATCGCGTCGAGTCTGCTCGTAAGCTCTGGGAGCTTGCAGATCGATGCGCTCGAGCTGAAGAAGGAGTCAAGTTCCCCGGGGAGGATGAACCCGAGGACAAGGCCACTCCAGCCAAGAACAAGAAGTGGGACCCTGGACCCGACAAGTGGATCTTCGTCACCGAGCCTCTTCCGAAGAAGGCCAAGCCCGCGCCGACTTCCGAGGAAAAGGTGAAGGTGATCCCTGGTGCCATATCCATCCAGAAGGCAACCACTTGCTCAAGGACTGCCGCATGCTCAAGAACCTCGCCATCCGGGAGCAGCGTCGAGCTGACGGGGTCAGTCAAAACGGTTGCTACAACTGCGGCACTGCCGTGCACATCGCTCGTGACTGTCCCACGGGTCGCCAAGGTGGAGGCGGCCGTGGATGGAACCGAGGCGGTGGCCGCGGGGGCTGCGGAGGAGGACGCGGCGGTCAAGGTGGTTGCGGGTACAACACTCCAGAGGCCACCCACGGTGGCAACGGGGGCAAGTATCAAGAAGTCACTGGAGTTGTCGGGTGCATCCACGGAGGGTCTTCTCTGCCTCCCTCCAACGGCGCCTGCAAGAGACTTGTCCGGGAGCTGAACGCGGCTTCTGCTCCGTCCAAGCCCCTGGACTGGTCCAGTCAAGTCATCACCTTCGACCCAGAAGACCACCCTGCCAACACTGCCGGGGTTGGGACCCTGCCGCTGATCGTGTCGCCCGTCATCCACAACTACAAGGTCACCAAGATGCTGGTCGACGGAGGCTCCAGCCTCAACTTGCTGACGGCGAAGGTCCTGGCTATCCTTCAAATTCCCCTGTCTCGCCTGCAAGACACCGGGTGTTCCAAGGCGTGAACGGAAGTGTTACTCGACCCCTCGGGAAGATCACCCTTCCGGTCACCTTCGGCGACTCCAAGAACTTCCGCACCGAGGAAATCGTCTTCGACATCGCCGACACCCGCTACCGTACAACGGCATACTTGGCAGACCTGCTCTGGCCAAGTTCATGGCCGTCTCCCACTTCGCCTACAACATGCTGAAGATTCCGGCGCCGTGGGGCGTGATCAAGGTCAAGGCCGACATCGACGATGCTATCTACTGCGTTCACCAGCTGAACCAGACGGTGGCAATCATGGCGGATGTCCCTCAAGGTGTACAGGAGGATGATGATGGGGCTCTCCCCGGGGGCGAAGGGCACCCTGGGGGCTCCACATCTACTCCCCCAAGAAGGCGCCATTCCATGGCGATCCGCAGCTGACCAAGAAGGTGGCGCTAACCAGCGACGGAGTTCGCTCCATCACCATCGGCGCCCGCCTCACCGACAAATAGGAAAGCGCGCTCGTCGCCTTCCTTCGGGAAAACTCTGACGTCTTCGCGTGGGAGGCGTCAGGTTTACCCGGCGTTCCAAGGGAGGTGATCGAGCACAAACTGGCGGTCAATCCGGGGGCTCGCCCCGTGAAGCAGGTTCTCCGGAACCAAAGCAAGGAAAAGCTGGAATTCATCATCGCCGAGGTGGACAAGTTGATAGAAGCTGGTGTCATCCGGTCGGTTCCCCACCCAAGCTGGGTGGCCAACCCCGTGGTGGTACCGAAACCCATGACCTTCAAGTGGAGACTCTGCATCGACTTCACAGACCTGAATAAGGCCTGTCCCAAGGACCCTTTCCCCCTGCCGCGGATCGACATGATCGTGGATTCCACGGCCGGGTGCGAGCTGCTGTGTTTCTTGGACGCCTTCTCCGGGTACCACCAGATCATGATGTCACTCGAGGACCAAGAGAAGACGGCCTTCATCACTCCCAAGGGCTGCTACTGCTACACCCGGATGCCTTTTGGCCTCCGGAACGCCGGCGCTACCTTCCAGCGCGCAATGCAAGCATGCCTTGGGCCAGCTGGGCCGCAACGTTGAAGCGTACATCGACGACATCGTGGTCAAGACCCGGTACAAGGACTCCCTCATCCAAGACCTGCACGAGACCTTCGAGAACCTCCGCCGGGTCAACTTCAAGCTCAACCCCGACAAGTGCGTGTTCGGGGTCCCCTCCGGCAAGCTGCTGGGTTTCCTGGTCTCTCACCGAGGGATCGAGGCGAATCCGGACAAAATCAAGGCAATCGAGCGCATGGAGGCGCCCCGGCGGGTCAAGGACGTACAGCGCCTCAACGGGTGCATCACTGCACTCGGGCGCTTCATCTCAAGGCTTGGGGAGCGGGCCTTACCGTTCTTCAGGCTGCTCAAGAAGTCAGGCCCCGTGGAGTGGACCTCCGAGGCCGAGGAAGCCCTGCAGTCCCTTAAGCGCTACCTCGCCTCGCCACCAATCCTCGTGGCACCAGAAGAAAGGAGCCCCTACTACTGTACATTGCTGCCACCAACCAGGTGATCAGCGCTGTGCTTGTGGTAGAGCGTGACGCTCCTCCGAAGAAGTCAAGCAAGATCAAGGGCAAGCGACCCGGGAACTCTCTCCCGGGACAACCGTGCAAGAAAAGGCTGCCGGGTGACCAGGGGTCTCGATCCTGACGTCACTGCAACCTTACCAGACGGTGCGGAGCCCGTCGGGAATGGAGAATCTCCCTCCGACGAGACTTCGCCGGGGGCTACCTCGTCCCCACCCCAAGACGTCGACGTGGAGGAAGCCGAGCCCTCTCAGGACTCGGCGACCCGCAAGGTGCAGCACCCGGTCTACTTCGTCAGCGCAGTGCTGCGCGACGCCCGGGAGCGGTACCCCATGATGCAGAAGCTGCTGCTGGCAATCCTCATTGCCTCCCGCAAGATGAGGCCGTACTTCCAAAGCCATCCCATCACGGTGGTGTCCAAGTACAACCTAAGAAGCCCCCTGGAGAACCCACTTGCCACTGGTCGCATATCATGGTGGGCCATGGAGCTTCAAGGTTTCGGTCTCAAGTTCGAGCACACGGACAACATCAAGAGTCAGGCGCTGGCGGATTTCACGGCCGAGTGGACCGAGACGGCGTTCGACGACCCGGAAGAGGAAACCTGCCTCCCCGGGAAGGAAGATCCTAGCGCCTGGACCATGCACTTCGACGGCTCCTACACCAAGGGGAAAGGAGGTGCTGGGGTTGTCCTAACCTCACCAACCGGGGACCGGCTGAAGTACGTCGTCCAGATGCACTACCAAGGGAACATCTCCAACAACACGGCGGAGTACGAGGGCCTGCTCGCAGGACTTCGTGCTGCCATCGGCCTCGGCATCAACAAGATCGTCGTCAAGGGTGACTCTCAGTTAGTCATCAAACAAGTGAACAAGGAGTACGCGTGCCCTCAGATGGCACCATACGTTGAAGAGGTCTGGAAGCTGCAGCGGCGCTTCGACAACTTCCGGGCTGTGTACGTCCCACGGGGAGAAAACACGGCCGCGGATGAGCTATCGCAGGTGGCGTCCAAGCAAGAACCAGTGCCTCCCGGGATCTACATCGAGGTCCTCAGGCGACCTTCGATCCACCCGAGAGGCTCGCGACAAGATCTGCGCCGGGGGCTGGCGACCCTTCTACCTCGACAACACGGGTAGCCAGCCCAGAAGCTCAAGACCCGGCAGCCCCTCGCGGAGGAAGCTATGCTTTCTTTCCGTCGGATGGTGCTACCGGTGGAAGGAACCCACCCACCCTGGGCCCGGGACATCGTCAAGTACATCATGGAGCACGCCCTCCCGGAGGATGATCACGACGCCGAGCGGGTGGCTCGTCAAGCCAAGCTCTACGTCATGATCGACGGCGAGCTCTACCGGCGACGGGACAACGGAGTCAAGCTCCGCTGCATCCCTCAAGAACAAGGCCAAGTACTGCTACGGGACATCCACGAGGGCACATGTTCAAGTCATGTGGCATCAAGATCACTGGCGGGTAAAGTTTTCGTCACGGGTTCTACTGGCCAACAGTCCTCAGTGATGCGAGCAGCTAGTCAAGACCTGTGAAGCCTGCCAGTACTATGCGAAGAACATACATCAGCCGGCGCAAGCTCTGCAGCCAATTCCAATCTCCTGGCCGTTCGCGGTCTGGGGGCTGGACATCGTGGGAAGATACCGAAGTCTGTCGGGGGCCATGAATACCTTTTCGTGGCCATCGACAAGTTCACAAAGTGGGTGGAAGTGATGCCAGTACCAAGAGACAGCTCAAGCAGCCATCAAGTTCATTGAAGGGATCGTGTACCGCTTCGGAGTACCCAACAGAATCATAACGGACAATGGCTCTCAGTTCACAAGCCGATCCTTCCTCAACTTCTGTGAAGAGCTGGGAATCAAGGTGTGTTTTGCCTCGGTGTCCTACCCAAGGTGCAATGGGCAAGTGGAGCGAGCCAATGCGGAGGTCCTAAAGGGTTTGAAGACCAAGGCCTTTGACAAGTTAGAAGACAAGGGCAAGAACTGGATTGAGCATCTACCAAGTGTCTTGTGGTCCCTCAGAACCACACCAAGCAGAGCCACTCAAGAAACACCATTCTTCCTTGTCTATGGAGCAGAAGCCGTCTTGCCAACAGAGCTCAGGCATGGATCCCCCCGGGTACTTGCCTATGATGAAGACGCACAAGCTGAGAGGAGGATTGATGACATCAACTTCCTGGAAGAGGTGCGGTGTCGAGCTTTTACGATCTGCTCGATACCAGCAAGGGCTCCGCCGCTATCATGATCGCCATATCCGTTCACGGGTACTGGAACCCGGAGACCTGGTTCTCCGCAAGAAGCAGAAGCTTGATAACATGAACAAGCTGTCGTCCAAGTGGGAAGGACCTTATCGGGTGACGCATACCCTGAGACCCGGAGCTGTTTATCTGGAGGACGAGAAAGGCAGGCCGGAGGGCAACGCCTGGAACATCGAGAATCTCCGGAAATTCTACCCCTGAATACGAACATGAATCGCAGATAGTTCGAGTCAACTAAGCACGCCCAAGGGGCTAGTGTTCTGTATAAGGGTGTAAGAATCGTCGCCAAGGAATAAAAGATAAGTTTTTCAATTCCGTGAGCCTCTCTTGTTGTCGTGAAGTGTGTTATCCGTAACAACCCCCAAGCAGGGGGCTGACATGGTGCCGGTGGCTGACAGGTCGA
Organism: Poa pratensis; assembly: GCA_947311845.1. Classification (NCBI taxonomy): domain Eukaryota; kingdom Viridiplantae; phylum Streptophyta; class Magnoliopsida; order Poales; family Poaceae; genus Poa; species Poa pratensis. The sequence continues at coordinate 1,396,970 of CAMZMU010000113.1, forward strand.
GCGCGAGTAGCCTATCAGTAGGCGCTGCCACCTGATCGTGCCGTACTGCCGCGGTAAGAAGTGGAACGGGCAGTGCTGTGTTTTAAAGAACCTAAACACAGAAATGCACATTCAACTTTGCTTGCGGGTTGCTCCGGATGAAACACTTTCACGACATGTAAGGGAGGGTCCATTCTTTTCCTACTGAAAGTGTGTTATGTGTAGCGCCTCTCCCGGGACAGGAATGGATGCTGAAGAGCGGCTCAGGAGCTGGTACCCGGGAAGGACAGAGCAGATCAAGAGCACGGCAAAAACCAGCTAAGTCTTTGCATGTGCATCTTGCATTCTAGGCATAATATCTCGCTCGGAGTCAATATACCACCAACCTGCGCATGCTTGACAGTTGATGAGAACCTTTGCGGGGGTAATGCGTCCTCCCCGGCGAACGGTCAGATTTCCCTTCTGGCCTAGTACCCGTGGCTGTGGAGTGGACTCCCGGAAGGCATAGTGCTCTTAGGGGTGCTGCTACCGGTACAGGCGGTTAGAGTACTTGTCACCTAAGAGATCTCCTCAGAAAACTTGACGGCGCGTTAGTGCAAGGGGAGGTTTGGGAAATGACCCCGGGAGTTGAGCCCTAGGATTGCATTCATCTGAACTTACATTCTGAATTTACAATTCTGATTACATTCAGTCGAAGCTTTCCTGGATACATATCTAGCCTATGCTACTAAGGCCAGCTCAGAGCTCCTGGCTGCAGATCTGTCTTCTGTTTTATTGCCTGCCGGGTGCATCTTTTCTTCCGGGGACGCCTGGATGAAAAGATAACACGCGTGCAGGATCTTGTCAGGCGCGTCGAAGAGCTCGACCCCCTTCTGCCGACCAGGGCGCTCCAGGGCCAAAGAGACGGAAGATTCCGTCCGCCAGTTCGCCTACGGACTGACTCTCGGCCTGAAAAGCAGTCCAGGTCAAGATCGAGGTCATCCAAGAAAAAGGCGGAAAAACAGAGAAGAGCAAACAGTGAACCTGTTCAATGGCCTCGAGCTCAGCCACAACCAAGGACAGCTCCGGAATACCGGCAGTCCTTTCCTTCAGGATGGACCACAGGTGCGCCCTCCTCACTGCCCTAATCCTTGCCTCTTCTTGGGCAACAGGACCAGAGACAGCGCCAGGCGAGCGACATTCTGGGCAGCAGAAGAACGGGACGCAACCTCGCCATCAGTGGCTCGGGCTCCAGCTTCGCTGGGTGCCTCCGCCGCTCCTCGGAAGACGGACTCCGCCGTCGACATCGGACAAGGCCCTCTCTGCTTCGCCAGACATTGTTCTGCGGGCGTGGAGAGGCAAAGGAAGAAGAGGAGCGGAGCAAGGCGAGAAGATGTGCAAGGGGTTGGAGTCTGGAGGGTCTTTTATAGGCCTCCCACGCTCCACCTACCCCTTGCGCTACGGCTGCTGCAGTAATGGGAGCGCGTTTTGCAAAAAACTCGTTCTCATTCACACGGACGCGACACGAAGACAAGGAGGAAACAAGATCTTCTTCATTTACAAGGACTACAAGGGGACGATCTTTTTTACAACAAAAAGGTTGGCTCCCATCGAGCAAGGAGCACCGCCGTACAATGGAAGGCGCTACTTCCAGAAATACGTCGTCAAGGCCGCCGGGAGGAGGTCAACGAGATCTCCATGGCGCCCGTCCGAAGCTCCTCGCCTTCAGGAAGACGAGCTCCCCTCGACCTTGATGTCAGATGAGTTTTCCTCATCTTCATCCTCGTCGTAGGAGCTCGACTGCCGCTGCTGCTCTCCATGCAGCACTCCACACGTCCGCCATCGACACCGAAGATCTTCACGGAGAGCGTCGCATCTCCGTCGTACCGGAACGCCAAGCATTGCCCCCGGGACAGGCGGCGGGCACGGGAGAACGACTTCCACCCCGGACCCAGAAGCATGGCGCCTTCAGTGGTGCGCTCCGCCATGGCCCAGGAGGGGCCATTGGGGCAGCCTTCCACTTGCAGCCAGAAGCCGGAGGGTCCGATGTCCTCCGTCGCCATCGCGAAGGAATCCGGCAGGAGAAGCCGGCTGCGAGGCCTGTGGTTCAGATCCACGATGAACTCGAACGGCGCGAAGCTGGTATGAACCATGCTCCTAGGAGGGGGAGCAGCGGTGCCGCGGCCTCCACGGCCGCCGCGACCGCGAATCCCACGACCTCGCGGAACAGCTCGACCACGAGTGGAGGGGCCACTCTCCGCAGCAGCTGAAGAAGAACGAGGGCGCCCAACTCCTCTCCTCGCTCTCGCCATTGGCGCTGGCAGCTTGGGGGAGGCCTGGAGTTGGACTGAGGAAGAAGATGAACAAAAGAGCCAGGGGTGCGCCTCGCTTTTATAGCCGCGGCGGCACCTCTGTCAGCGTCTCCTCGGTTCTTCCGTTACTGGGAATCGAGGGGGCCATCGCAGTTATTCCCCCGAGCGGAGTAACTCCAAGACCTTCAAGGCCATCAATGAAGCAGAGCAAGGAAGACCAGGTGCCCGGGGACCCACTTTGACCTATCTTTAGGCCATGGCCCCGGCAGCTGGAGCAAGAGCCGCCGGGACCATGCCCGGGGGCTACTGTCGCAACAGTGGAACATGGGGTTCCCCTAGTACTGCCAAAGTGGGTCCACCCCATGTGGGCCCAAGATGAAGATGGACAAGACCAAGACTCAAGTCAAGCTGGCGGGTTCACCGTCAGGACACGCAAGGCCTACGTCGACAAAGGGCTCCGGTCCTGGGGACCTTCCGGGTCCCCGAACCAAGCAAGAAGGCCAGGAAGGACCCGAGAGCCCGAGTTCCCGGCAGGAGGCCAGGCTCCCTCTCGGGTACTTCCCCACGTCCCTGTGGATAAGCTCTCCACCTCACCTGGACCGCAGAAGACTTGGGAAGCAAGGCGAAGGCAGCGCGGGCGGGAAGCACAGCCCGTGGTGGTGTCAGCTCCTGTCCACCCCAAGGCGGACGCTCCCACCTAACCCAAAGGAGACGCTAGGCTGAGGAGAGGCCACGTCTCCTCCTAAACTAGATGAGGAGGGTCCTTCACCCCGAAGGTCCCTCATGCCCCTCACGTGACCCTGTGGCAACCCCTTAGCCTATAAAAGGAGGACCAAGGCAAGGAGGAGGGACAGAGGAAGAAGGAACGAACAAGGTCGGACCAAGGCACAAGTCAACCAGAGCAAGACTAGACTAGGGCTGCGAAGGTAGAGGGGAAGGTGATCTCCTCCGGGTCAGGATCTGTCCTTCTTCTACCTCCAGCCAAAACCCTTCCGGGTACCCCATCCGGGAGGTTCCATTGTAAGCTACACTATGAAGAACCCATCAATCCAGACATGCAGGAGTAGGGCTTTTAGCCTCCGGGCGGCCTGAACCTGGGTAGCTCCTTGTGTCCCTTTGGTTGCATGCTTTGACCGTGGAGAGGAGAGCTTGATCTAGACTCCGCCCGAGAAGACGATTCTCAGCCTCCTTCACGCCCCGTGCCAAACCTAAAAGGGGGTATCCTATACTCCCGGTGTCCGTGCATCGAGACACGACAGGAACACCAACTCGAAGCTGACAAGACATTGGACCACATCCTTCTGTAAACATTGTAGAGACATTGGATTGATTACCTTCTGAGAAATTGCATTGAGAAATGCACATAACTTCACAATGGGTACTCGAACATTTTCCGGTAGAAGCCCCCTCAATGCAACCGGAAATAATTGTGTCATAATCACGTGGCAGTCATGAGACTTTAGGTTTTGGAACTTTTCTCTGCCATGTTTATTATTCCCTTTATATTCGACGAGAAGCCAGACGGGAACTTGATACTGCTTAGGACTTCAAAAAAGATTTCCTTCTCTTCTTTGGTAAGAACGTAGCTGACAGGACCTTGATAATTCTCTGGATTCAGGTTGTCTCGTTCGTGCATACGTTGTGGTCCTGCCGTGCATCCGGTGTATCTTTCGTCTTCCCATACACACCCAAGAAGTTTAGCAGGTTCACGCAATGATTTTTGTCACGTGCATCACGTCGATTGTAGAGTGAACCTCTAGGATTTTCCAATAGGGTAGCTCTCAAAATATAGATTTCTTCTTCCACATGGGTACGTGTCCGTCAGCGTCATTCGGACCAGATTGTCCGCCAAGACCCTTTACAAATATTACTTTTAAATCCTTGACCATATCATATATAACATCCCCAGTAGGGCGGGTAGGCTTCGTCCGGTGATCTGCCTCACCTTTGAAATGCTTGCCTTTCTTTCTTACGGGATGCTGTTTTGGAAGAAATCGACGGTGCCCCGGGTACACATTCTTGTTTGTCAAATATATACTTTCAGTCTCACCTAAACAGTGCGTGCATTATCTCTTGTTTGACTGTCCTGAAATGTTACTAAGAGCAGGCCAATCATTGATGGTTACAAACAACAACGCTCGTAGGTCAAATTCCTTTTGTTCGTGCTCATCCCACACAGGTACACCTTCTTCACGCCACAACTGTAAAAGTTTTTCAACCAATGATTTCAGGTACACATCAATGTCGTTGCCGGGTTGTTTCGGGTCTTGGATGAGCACTGGCATCATAATGAACTTTCGCTTCATGCACAACCAAGGAGGAAGGTTATAGATACATAGAGTCACAGGCCAGGTGCTATGACTGGAGCTCTGCTCCCCGAAAGGATTAAAACCATCTGTACTTAGACCAAATCTTAAGTTCCTTGCGTCATCTGAAAATGTCGGGAACTCCCTGTCGATTTTTCTTCACTGCGACCCATCAGCAGGGTGTCTCAGCATCACGTCTTTCTTACGGTCTTCTTTGTGCCATCGCAACAACTTGGCATCCTCTTTGTTTTGGAACAAACGTTTCAACCGTGGTATTATAGGAGCATACGACATCACCTTGGCAGGAACCCTCTTCCTGGGGCGCGGCTCGCCCTCAACATCACCAGGGTCATCTCGCATGATCTTATACCGCAATGCACCGCATACCGGGCATGCATTCAAATTCTCGTACTCCTCGCCACGGTAGAGGATGCAGTCATTGATGCATGCATGTATCTTTTGCACAGAGGGCAGACAACCTTCTTTGCTTCGTACTGATAGAGGCAAAGGTGTCCCGATCTTTCGATGAGTGATAACTATCGATTTGGGTGGCGTCGACGTTGACGATCCGACTACAAATGTGTGACGACGTTGCGCCTTGGCAATCGCTACACCAACTCCGGGAGGTTATTGACAGCACGGAAAGCACAGTCGACCCAACCCCTAGGGTCCAATATCCCGCAGGCAATCAAAGAACAAGTAAGAATTGAGATGCAATCTGAATATTGCGAATATAGATGAAGTACAGATACGTTGGGGTTCCGATAGCGGTCTTGATCTGGTCTATTGGACACAAACGAAGAACACGAAGTTGCAACAATGGCTAACTTTTTTACTAAACAAAACCCAAGTCTAACCCTAATAGACGCTAGCTATTTATTGGCTGGAGATAGGAAGACGTGCGCTGCCGCCTTGAGTCTTCGCACTAGCAAGGCTGGATACGCCCACGGTCCATGTCCTGGTCGATGTTTTGTGATGGTCGTGGCCTGCCCAAAGGCCAACTCCTTGGCGTGACTAGGTGCATGGCTTCAGCCAATGGCCCACCACATGGGCCCCATGTGCACATGCTTGGCCTGCCCCAAACGCAATACATCCATGATCCATCGATGGCAGATCCTGATGGTAATTTTCCTTTTGCTCTATTATGTACACATCGTATGGTAACACTCCTATAGGCGCCAGGACGTCTTCTGCCTCTCTCGCATCTTAACTCGAGGTTTATACAAGTCCCCCATAATTCTGCGCAAGATACAAAATTGTGTTGTATTTCCGTTCCAGATAATAAAATAATAATATGTATTTATACATGTTCATATCACGTACGTACTGGGGCAATACGTTATCCTTTGGAAACATCTTCTTTAATATTTTCAACAACTTTTCAAATCCCTTGTCAGATGTACCATTCTCTGTCTTCCATTGCAGCAATTACAGTGTGGTACCTAACTTTTTCTGGCCATCTTCGCAATTTGGGTACAACAATTTGTTTTTATCCTCTAACATTTTCTCCAACTTCAACCTCTCGTTTTCACTTCCGCAGTTTATCTTCGCATCAAGAATGGCCCGACAAAGGTCATCATCGGGCTCATCAACAATGGGCTCTTCTTCATCTTCGTCTTCCCCCATTGTAGTACCACCGTGTTCAGTGAACATAGGATAGTTGTCATTATCCTCTTCTTCTTCACTTTCATTATAACCCCTCTTTCTCCGTGCTTGGTCCAACAATTATAGCCGGACATGAAACCAGACTGATTCAGGTGGACGTGAAGGGTTTTTGAGGTACAGTAATCCATCGTATTCTTACAGGCACTACATGGACAACAAATAAAACCATTCGACCGCTTATTTACCTCAGCCACGTGGAGAAAATTATGCATGCCACTAATGAACTCGGGATTGCGTTGGTCACCGTACATCCATTGTCGGTTCATCTGCATTATATAAGTATATCAAAAACCATTACACTACATCATGAATAGATACGTGACCAAATTAATTAATACAAGTCCATCACATTAAAAGCAAAGTAGAGTAGTGACCAAATGTAATACATAGTTCTCATAAAACATACATTAATTGAAACTAATATACAACTATCTAAAGAATTTAAATCCAACAACAAATGCGATCAAAATCGCAAGTAAGGTAATTATTGAACCAACAACGTAATGATACCAAGCCTCTTGATTAATGGCATATTTTCTAATTAATGAGGACATCCCTAGTTCTTTACCATCTTCTCCTATTGTTGATGTTGCTGTAGAAGACAAAGCTAATGAAGTGAGGATTCGACCAATGACAAGAGCTAGAACCAAGTTACTTGAGCAACAGGCGAACTCACTCTTAGTTGAATATGATGTTTGTGTTGATGAGAATTTTATACTGCCTAAGTCTATGCATTTATGTATGATCAGGTTTATTAATAACACAAGCATTGGAGGAGGCGAGGAGCTACAGCAAGGAAAAGAACATTCACTGATTTCCAATATTAGCAAGTGCGCGAGGGAGGAGAGGGAGGCAGGCGCACAAGGGAACGTCAAGGAAATCAGCCACGCTTGAAGACCATCGAGGTGGCGCACTAGGACAGCCAATGATGCGGTGTTTATACGTCTAAGGTGCACCACACGAGTTAGGCATGCGTGCCATGTTAGGCCGAACCCATCATGGGTTGGTTTGTATCAGTTGAGTCGAACCGAGTTCGAGTCCATGTCCGAATTAAGTCCTAGTTCGGCCAGCCCCTTTATATAGCCAAGGGCTGCGCCTCAAAGGAGTTAGACCACGTTTAAAGATAAACCCTAGATCGAATTGCTTGAAGCTTTCATCTATATTCGAGTTCCTCTGTGTTGCGCTCAGGAATTCAACCTCTCCACTGTGTTGCGCTCTGGAGATTATTGTTACCGAAGTTTGAGTGTGATCTGTCGTTCCACTGGGAATTGGGAGATTGCAGAACCGCTCGTGGTCGGCGGCTACGTTGCGCAAGCGTGTGGTGTTGCAAATATCCATTGGGTTGAAGAGCTGTTGCATTGGCAACAGGGGAGCAGCCGGAGAGTTCGAGAGCCTCTCGCGAGTTATCTACATATCCATCATCCATCCATCATCGGCTCACTGAGAAGATCGGGCAACCCCTTATCACTAATCTTTTTAATATTCAAGCGCATTGCATCCATCTTGATCTCGTGATCATCGACGATGTCGGCAAGCTTGAAATCCAATTTTATCTTCTCTTCTAAGCATTGGAGACGAAGATCTTCACTTCTTTTCAATTTTGCTTTCAAATCATTGTTTTCTTTTTCAAAAAACTCGACAATAGGGTCGGTTGGAATTTTCGGTTCAACTACCTCCTAGATAAAAATATATCTATGTCAAGTTGGTCGGCGTAATTAATTGTCATAAACACGAAATGAAACAAATAGTTATAAAAGATAATATACCACATCCGAATCATAGACTGGACGAGGGCCGACGGGGACGGATATCAAAACCATGACACTTTACAGATAACAAACAATCATACAAGCAAGAAAATTATACAAGTAACTATGTAAATCATACAAATAAGATTTTTTTTAAAAAATAAGAACAAGAGGCTCACCAAGGTGGTGCCGACGACGGGACGGCGAGGGCGATCGACGGCGGTGAGGAAGGGGATGGGATGCCACTAAAATCCACAAATCATAATTTAATTTGAGCCCAAATTGCATATAAAACAAATGAACTCCCTAAATTAGGCATTTCATCAAACACCTAGCTAGCACTAGAAAAATGATATGAGCTAAACTACCAATGAAATGAGCTAAACATGCAATGCCGGAAGAGAGGATGAAGTTGCTAACCCTTGGATAGATGGGTGCCTCCAATCTTGACAAATGGTAGAGAAAAATGGGGATGAACTCGAACTCGGGAGAGGAAACAGAGAGCAAAAACGGAGTGTGCTCTCGAGCAGGGAAAATGGGGATGGCAGCTCGGGTGGAAGAGATGATATACAGGGAAAACTTTAGTACTAGTTCGTGTCACGAACCGATACTAAAGGTCCATCTTTAGTACCGGTTCGTGATACGAACCAGTACTAAAGGGTCCGGCGCTAGCCCCGCCTCTGCGGCTGCTTGCTGCGACCCTTTAGTGCCGGTTCGTATCATGAACCGGTACTAAAGGTGGCGTTCGAACCGGGAATAGTCCACACGGCCTCCCTAGCCTTTGGAACCGGTACTAAACGTGACATTAGTCCGGGTTCCAAACCTGGCCGGGACTAAAGGTCCGAACCAAAGGCCTGTTTTCTACTAGTGGCTCATGACCTCGAATGATGTTGTCTATTAATGTAATCAGTTTGTCATGCAGAATACTTGTACTCTATGCATAGTAGGAGTTACAATTTGATAGATGTGTAGATTTAAATAGTATAGGAAGTATATTACCGACCTGGAGTTTGGCTCCGTGAAGTATCGCATGGTTGTGTCCTTGCCAGTCAGCCATTTTTTATACAGATTGTGAGGCAAAAAGATGGATGCACCCAGGTGACTTTTTAATGTTGAACTTTTTTGAATGAGCGTGTCAATGGAGTTGTGACAAAGAAGTCACTAAACCCGTGACAGGGGCCGAGCAAGAGGTTCTCATGACCACGCGTGCCCCGAGTCGTTGTCCTCTTTTGATGATGATCTAAGTCTTCCATCCAAGTCGAGTAGGCCAGGTCTCGAAGTGTACCATGACTTAGTTAGATAAGTCATGGTTCCGGTTTACGTCGTTGGTGAAGCCGTGGGTACTTGAAATTGTAGATGCAGAGGTGCGCGTAGGAGAAGAAGTTGCCATGCCTCTGGATGTACATGTATGAAGGGCCTTGAGGAGGTCCTGGACCATGACGGCAGGCCTCGTTGTTTTTTGTCCTAGTCCTGAAAGGGTTAGTAGCAATGTATGAGAACATTTTTCTTGTAGCATTATTACCTAAGAATCTGAGGAGGCAAGTATGTCGGGGAGAGATCTCGTTTGGCGAAGCGCTTCCGATTTAGTGGAGGAGCAATCGGGTGTAGCCTCGTTGAACGTTGAGACTTGTCCAGGTTGTGGTGGAACCTCCTTGAGTGACCGGAGTCGGCTATGGATGAACCTTGAATGCTTGTTTCTGGTTGTGGATGAACCTTCTCTTGATAGTTGTGGAGTGTGGATGACTCTTTCGATATTTGAGTGGTGCAGACGACCTCTTTGATGTTTGGGCCCCATTCTTTGAGACCTGTGAGAGTCGTCACCCAGTGTGCTCTCCCCTGGGTCGTCACCAAGTTTTAGGTTTTGGGCATGGTAGCCTTGATCTCAAAGACGTGGGACATTAAATATGGGTTTTAGACCGCTCGCGGTTTTTCCCGCCCTTACGACGTAGTTGGGCAGTACGTAGCAGTTAGTAGTGTGTAGCAGTTAGTAGTGCGTGGCAGTTTGGTAGTACGTCTGTACGGATGTGGGGTGTAGATGAACCCTTTTGTTGGTGGGTGTGGAATACCCTTATGGTACTTCTAAGGTGTGGATGACCCCTTTTTCTTGACGTTGGTTGAGTGTGGATGACTCGTTTGTGATATGTTTATGACTATGGGCGACTCGTTTTTTTATGATTGTGGACGACTCGTTCTTGATATTACTGAAGGAGATATGCCCTAGAGATAATTAATAAAGATATTTTATTTGTCATATCTCAATTGTTCATAATAATTTTTGTACCATGCTATAACTGTATTACGCGAAAACATTAATACACGTGTGATATATAAACAACCAGGTCTCTAGTAGCCTCTTAACTAGTCCATTGGGCAACCGATGATCATGATTTCCTGATCATGGACATTTATGTCAATTGACAATGGAGTCATGTCATTAGGTGAATGATGTGATAGACACACACCCAAGATATATAGAAACGTAGTGTTCATACCTTTGACCGTGAGATCATATCTAATCGCTGCTTCTGGAAGGTGCTTTGATTGCATCAAATGTCATGTCTTATTTAGCGTGACAATAAAGGTGTCCCTTCCGGGTATCCGAAGGAAGTGGGAGAGGCGAGTGATCAAGAGCGGGATTTGCCAATCCACATAGCAGGATAGATACTCTGGTCCCACTCGGTGAGATTACATCAATGAGCTTGCAAGCATGTGACTAGGTCACGGGGATGTAATATCACTGACGAGTAAAGATAGAATTGTCAAGTGACGAGATCAAGCTCGGTAATCATAATACCGGAGAACGAGTCTCGGATAATCTAAGTATCGCCAGGCAAAAGGTTGAAACTGCACGTCTAAGGTTCAAACGATAAAAAGACATTCGTGGACGCACATAGACTGTCACGGTTATCCAGCCACCGTTGATAGTAATTGATCGGAGAACGTGTCTCGATTATGTCTGGAGTGATCCCGAACCGTAGGGTGGCACACTTAAGTGTAGGCGACGGTTTTATAAAGATTGGATATTAGGAGAAACTTCAGGAGAACACCGGAAGTGTTCCGGGACAGGTCCGATGATGATCGGAGGGCAATGAAATAAGTTTCAGAGCTTGAATAAATTAAATAATATATATTTAATTTTAATTAGTGTAATTAATGAGTAAATATATTTTTTATTTAATTAATTTGGAATTTAAAAGGCATTTTCACCTAGACGGGCCTTAGAGGCCCATTAGGGGAAAACCCCAAAAGGAAAAGAAAAAAAAGGGGGAGAGGGGTCGGCCGGCCTAGGTGGGCCACATGGGGACCACCTAGGGCCGGCGCACCACCATGGTGCAGTTGGCCATGTGGGAATAGTCCCACATGGCCAGGCCTGCAAAGATGGCTCCCTCCTCCTCCTTTATATAGGGGTGCACCCTTGCCTTGAAATTCATCCCTCCTTCTCCTTCTCTCCTATCTTGAGCGTGGTTCCGTTTCTGGAGCTGCGTACGAGGAGAGAAGCTTCTCCACCATACACACACCACCGTGCTGCTGGGTCCAAGTCTTCCGCTACTTCGTTGGATCTAGAGCTCGGAGGTCGTCGTCAACTCCGTACGTGTGTAGAGCTACGAGGTGCTATACATGCGGCACTGGAAGTACGTCTTCTTCCTCTACATGACCTTGAGGTCGGCGCCGCCGTCGTCTTCGCCGCCCGTCTTCATCACGCGTAGTCATCGAAACAGATCTTTTGATCGCCGACGCTTACGGTCTACAAGGGTATGTATATCGTTCCCTCTGTTACTTTATATCTGCATAGTAATAGATCCTGACTATTTTGGTTATCGTTGTTAGGAATTTTTTTGTTTTCTGCACACGATCTCCTTCAACTACGAGTGTGGGCGACTCGTTCTTGATCTTCTCCTGAGTTTATATGACTCGTTCTTGATATTTTCTTCATGGTACTCGTGCAATCGCTGGCGTGTTTAAGATTGGGTGTGAGTTTCGGCAAGCTGTAAGTAGTCTTGCTCGTTACAAGCCATCCGCCTCTATCCCGCTGCCAAAGCTTTCCTGAGAGATCTAGGAGTTCCCGGCCGGACGTTCGCTTCCTTGGTCCGTGCCTATGCAGTGAATACTTTGGCGATGCTAGCCATGGATTCAACTGGAAACTTCCCAAAATATTTGATGTTTGTTCCGCAGGTTTTTAGGCCTACGATTTAAGTGATGGGTGGTGTTGTCCGACAATATTTGAGACCGTTGTTACCCTGTGTGGAACGCTGCCGTGTACCCGGGTCACTGCCACGGTGTGCCCGGCTTGCGTGGATACCCGACATGAGCATACAAGCGGCTTTGGTAAGGTGCGCCGCCCTGACCTCTCAAGTCTTAGCAGAGCCCAAAATGTGCTGGTCTGATCCATCCAGCCCCCGGGCGTGTGGGTAGTGCTGTGTATCCTGTCATAAGAAAGATCGAGTGAAAGAGACTAGTTTGCATTACCCACTAACGGGCAGGATAATATCACTACACCATGGACCAAACGAGAGGGCATAGAACTGCCGGCAAAACTCCACCTAAGCCGGCAATTGGACTGTCAGGACATGTTAACTGCCAGTAAACCACGTAAACTGCCGGCAAAGATGAGAGAACACCGACAATTCGACTGCCATCTATTTGGCGGGGTGACAAAAAAGCGCGCGTCAAATTGGTGGTCGGAGCAAAATTCCCCAATCGACGCCCGTGATCATCCCGCCGCCACCGCTCCGACGCATCTCGCCTTCCCACGGCTGCCCCCTCCGTCGCTCGTCCTCCGCCGCACATCCTCCTCTCCATGGTCGCCCCGCTCCGCCGCACGTGCTGACTGCCGGCTCCTCGTCGTCCCCGACCTCCTCCGTCCGTGCCTGACGTAGCTGCAGCGGCCGCCGCCTCCACCGCCCGATTTCTTTGCTGGATCACTGCCGGAAAGGAGCTCGCCACCGGCTCCTCGTCGTCGTCGACCTCCTCCGTCCGTGCCTGATGAAGCTGCAGTGGCGGCCCGCCTCCACCGCCTGATTTCCCTGCTGGAGCACTGACGGAAAGGAGTTCACCGCCGGCTCCTAGTCGTCCCAGACCTCCTCCGTCCGTGCCTGACGAAGCTGCAGAGGCCGCCCGCCTCCACCGCCCGATTTCCTCCTCCTGGTCCTAGGAAGCTTCTGTTCCACTGCCTCCAGCGCCAGTTGAGAAGCTTCGTCCCAGACCTCCTCCGTCCGTGCCTGACGAAGCTGCAGAGGCCGCCCGCCTCCACCGCTCGATTTCCTCCTCCTGGTCCTAGGAAGCTTCTGCTCCACTGCCTCCAGCGCCAGTTGAGAAGCTTGGCCGCTCCCGGCTATCTAAACGGTGAGGCCACCCCCGCTTCTGAATTCTTTGATTTATTTTTTCATGCTGCCGATGTGATTAATTATCTGTATGTTTATATAATGTTGCTTGCAGTCGATGTTTGCTGAATGAACTTTCTGTTAGTTGTTGATTTTCTGGATAATGTGTTGTTCTTGCACTTACTGTAAATTATGTGTAGTTTGAATGAACTAGCACACCTCAAGCTTCAGCTTTACACATGTAATCTTCAGATTTGAGCATATCAGATCATCTTCCTATTAAATCGAGTGCCCTGATATGGCACATTATTAATGTAACTTGAATATGGCTCTACCGAATTTTGATATGTGTATCTTCCTTTTGAAAGAGCGCTCCTTATGGAAAATTATTAATGCAGGTTCAGTGGATAGCTGTAGATTTACTATTGTGCTATGCGAAATTGAGTGACACTAGTCTGAAAATGAGCACAACTTCACTCACGATCTGGTTGCTTGTATGAGTGCCTTTGCTTCTGAATTATTTGCTTCATTTCTTTATATGGAATGCCAGTTTGCTTGCATGTCTCTGAAAATACAACCCATGTGATTATTGGTCTGTGATGTTCGTGTGATGCTCCAGTTCATCCTGGTGATGACTCATCTACGCAATTGTGCTGTGCTAAGTATAAGTGACCACTACAACTACTGCTAACTGATGAAATGCCCAGTTTCACTCATTTACTTCTGTCACTAATAAAGATGAGTTTCTGATGAGTTAATAACACTGGCTTAATAAAATAACTCTTCTTAAGCAGGTTATATAGGATTTAGTGTAGGTGTTGTGCACTGGTGCTTGCTGGAATTAAATTCCTATAACTACAAACGCATTTTATAGTGCTGTAATGACTTGAAGATGTAAATGACTTGAAGATGTATTTTCTGGTGATACATAGATTATTTGCTTGCTGGCGTGTATATATAATATGTTCTGGTTGAAGTTGAACCTTTAGTTTAAATAATCTATATTTTTGTTGTGTCTTAGGGCCATTTTAATAACACTTGCGAAAAAATGGATAAAAGTTGTATGGACGAGCCTAGGCACACCAAAAAATACACTGATGGCGTAAAAAGATTTTTGCAGTTTGCTTTTATGCATTCAGCAGTTGGGGACACAATTTTATGTCCTTGTAGAAACTGTCTAAACTGCTCTTGGCTTGAAGCTAGTGATGTTCCGGAGCATTTAGTATGTGAAGGGTTTGTCAATGGATATAGAAAATGGGAATATCATGGGGAAGTATCATCTCCTATTCAATCTTTTGGGGATGGTCATGTGGAGCAGTTTGATGAAGTAGAGGAGGGGGACATCTTAGAAGAAGATAATGATGAGTTGGCTAAAATGATTAGAGACATGAGACATGATTTTGGGGATTTGAGCGATGATGAGGGGGATCATCATGCCGATGAAAGTGACCCCTATCAGCAATTACTGGGTGACGCAACAGAACAACTTTATCCAGGCTGCACCTGTTTCTCAAAACTGCGTTTTGTTGTGAGATTACTCCACGTCAAATCTCTTGGGGTGTGGTGTGATAAGAGTTTTAATATGCTAATAGAGTTGCTGCAAGAAGCCTTCCCTGAAGGGTCAAAGTTACCTAAAAACTTTCACGAAGCTAAAAAAAGATAAGATGCCTTAGGCTTGATTATGTTAGCATCCATGCATGTGATAATGACTGCATCTTGTTTTGGAAGCAGCATGCAAATGCTGATAGTTGTCCTAAATGCAAAACCTCTCGCTGGAAATCTCAAAAGAAGAAACCTGATGGAAGACATGTACACAAAGTCCCGATGAAGGTTCTACGATATTTCCCAATAGCAAAGAGGCTGCAGCGACTCTTCCTAACGGCAAAGGGTGCAACAGACTGTAGGTGGCATGACGAAGGTCGTACAAGAGATGGGCTTCTAAGACATCCAGCAGATTCCACAGCTTGGAAGCATTTTGATGCCAGACACACTGACTTTTCAGGAGATAGTCGCAACATCAGGTTGATTATATCAACCGATGGCTTCAATCCATTTAGGTCTATGAATTGTTCCTATAGTGTTTGGCCTGTTATTGCAATTCCAATAAATTTGCCTCCTTGGTTGTACATGAAACAATCAAACTTCATCCTCTCTTTGTTGATTCCTGGCCCAAAGTCACCTGGGAGAGATATAGATGTATTCCTAGAGCCACTTGTTGATGACCTACATTTACTTTTTGAGAAGGGAGTTCGAACATATGGTACCTCCAAGTCTGATTACTTTCAGCTGCATGCTGTTGTGCACTCAACTATTACTGACCTCCTAGGTTTATCCACTATAGCTGGAGTTGTCACCTCTGGTGAGTATGGTTGTCCCAGGTGCCACTCACTTGCTCACTTTATCTGACCAAAGGCAAGAAAACTTGCTACATGGATCACCGTAGGTTCTTAACTCCTAACCACAGATTTAGAAGAGCAGATAAGGCATTTTTTGATGGCAAGGTGGAATCTAGGTCAGCTCCTGAAGCACTTACCGGAGAGGAAGTCGATGCCCTTACAAAAAACATGGAGACTGAATTTGGAAAATACCCTAACGGAAAACAACCCACAAAAAAACATGGCTTGGCACTGAATGTTGTGAAGTTGTCGTCGACTACATCATCAAAAGAAACGCCCTATTGCCTCGTCGCATTGGAAATGTGACGACCATGGGACAGGCTCAAGGAAGAACTATTGCTTGGCTTTATAAACATGTAGGATTATTTTTCTTTGGTGGCAATACCAGTAATCAATATTGTCTGAAGTTTCTAAAAAATCTTTATGTCATATGCAGCTGGAGGTGGACACGTCCAAGACAAAGCAACCCTCGCTGCCACAAGAAGAATGAACTCCCCAAGAGGTAATAAAATAGTTGTTCCGTTTTTCCTCGAGTATTATTTAAGTTTTGAAAAGTTTGCAACAAGTGGTGCTGTTGTTCAGTCATATATACAGTTTTGTTGCCTGATGCTTTGCTTCCTATGCTTGCTAGCTAGAGCATATCAGAAAATGTATTCCTACTTGTAACCCACTGCTCCTAATGCTTTGCTCCTGATGCTTTCTAATATAGATGGGTGCATCACGTACATGTGCTAGACACTGCTAGTTGAGAGTAGCCACTAGTAGTACTCAGATTAATTTGCCTGTAACCTAATTAAAGCAACATTGCACCTGTTTTCTGACTTGTACTTATTGCTAGTTGAGAGTAGCCACTAGCGATGATCATGGTTTTTTAGTGGCCGAGCTAAGTCAAGTCGCCGGCCCTCCGACTGGTTGTATAGTTAGCACCGCTCATCATGACTGAACTATGCACTCGATAGGTACTTGTACAGAGTTTTCGTGTCAGTTTGACACTCCACAAAATTATAATCAGCAGGGATTTTGATCTACATGTTCCTAGTTGACCTTCTAGCAACAGATTTCAATAACCCAAAGCTACAGACAAACACAAAACTTCAGCTGATGACATATGTTGCACTTTTCCTAGGTCCAGGGATGATGTCCATGCTTGCTATATGGGCATATATCTCAACATTCCTAGGAGTAGTATTACGGTGTCCTGCTTTAGTTGAAGTATCCAGCATAGCTCTCCATTTTATAGAAGTAATAATCCAAAGCTTGCTCAGATCGTTAGTAAATCTGACAGGAGAAATTCAAAGCTTCAGCACAAGTGCTACTGGAGCTATTGATCCATGGTACTATACCCATACAATTAACGAATCTGCAGGCACAGTTTTGCCATTACCCACAGCAACAAAACAGCTAGTTTGTTTAGATCGGTACTGTGACTGCTACATGTTCACAGTTAAGAGTTGGCATATATTTGTTTGCACATATTTTGGGGCAGATGCTTACTAACTCTCATCTCACTTTCTTTTCTTAAGGTTAATTAACAGCACAAGAGGTTGATCGGCCATCGCAAGAAATAGTACGGATGCTCCATGGACTTTGATGAATGCATCGCCATTGTCTTAGACATATTTATGCACTGTCGTTGTCTTAAAAACATACCTATGCACTGTTCGTTTTGTTGTCGGTGTGTGACCTATGTATGGTCTTGTGTACTGAATGAACCCATTCATTTTGAATGTGTGACATGTGGATGGACAATTATTTATGAAGAAAATTTGACTTGTGGATGCAGTAGTTACGGTCATGTTCATTTATGTAGACATCTGATCGGTCAAAGCTTAAATAAATTCTGCTTTTGAGTATTTGATCCGGTTCCAGCCCTCCCGGTAACTCAGAGCTAACTGCCGGGAGAAGATTAATTGTCCAAGCACATAACTGCTGGGAATAGCTGCCATGGACTCAGAGCTAACCGCAGATAACTGCCGGGAATAGTCCAGACTGCCGGCAAAAGTCATTCCCGGCAGGTTTGTGGCCTGCCGGGTGAAAATTTGACCTGCCGGGAATTGTAACAAAAACAGGGCAGGCTAACTGCCGGCACAGATAAAATTGCCGGCAAAGACTTTTGCCGGCAGGGTTATAGCGGGCAGGCTGGCCTATCGGCACAAAATCTTTGCCGGCAGTTACATTGCGGTCTTAAGTGCCTTTTCCCGGCAGTACGGTGCCCTTAGGTTTGGTCCATGGTGTAGTGTATAATGATAAAGTATGAAAAGTTTTTGGTACTTCCCCTTTGATTGTGGTGTCGGTGATACCGGTTTGAACATCTCGATGGTGATCGCGCTGCGCACAAGGTTAGCACTTGACAGGCAAAATACCATATACTTGGTGGACAAAAAACATGTGATTGTGAAATAGTGTGTGTATGTGAAGCCCTGGGGTGTTTACGTGGGACGTGTCGTTCCGTGTGGACAGCCAAAAAACCTCACACTATTTTATGATAGGTGGCATTCACGTGAAATGAGAAATTTGCATGTATAAGATGGTAAATTAGGGATATTAAAACTGAGCCATCTAGGAGCTCTCTCAGGCCATCAACATTTTGGACCGTCAGATCATTGTCTTATGCTTGATCTTGTCCGTTTATTTAGTGTCAATCTGCTGTGAAATCCGAATTGGGCCAAAAATCCCTAGGGGAAGCTACTCTGGACATCAAATTACTCCACCGTGGTTAATTGGGCCCGGAAAACCCACGAAGCCCATCTACTTGTGGCAGGGAAAAACCATACGACACGCCTCCGACGTCTCGTCTCTCGCCGCTCGTCCTGCCCTCCCGATCTCTCTCATCCAGCGATCTATGGCGGAGGTCCGCCGTCGCTGGCACCACAACACCAGACAAGGCGATGACTCCTGCCTGCTGTGCTGGCAACCATGGCGCACGGATACCTGGTGACATTCTAGGAGTCTGAGGAACGCTCGCGCCGCCGCGCTCCGTTCCCAGTCTCCCTGCATCGCGGACTCGGGCGCCCACTCCACGCGCGGGTCGCTCCACCGCAGCAGCGGCCATGGCGCAGCCGCTCGTCGTGAAAGCAGACGACGACCTCGACAAGGATGGTACACACGTCTCCCCTTCTCAAGAATTGCTTTTCAGATTTGCTAAGAACTGCGCTAGAACTATATCGGCCTCTGTTGCTTGGACGCAGGTGATGTGGAAATCGTTGAAGGGGGCACCGAGCATCAGATTTTTCATTTTCAAGGCTGGACAAACAAACGCTGAGGCATGACCGGCGTGGTGAGGAGCCTACCTGCTTTGAGTGGGAGGCCTCAGATGGCTCACTATTTCCGTTGGATTCAGAAGGTTTGCAGCAAAAATTGTGGCCTAAGTTTTTTTCAGGGATTTATGATGAAAACTAAACTGCAGCTTTTCTTAGATGACACCGGATGGCAAACTGCTCGGGTTCTAAATAATATTCTGAAGTAGCAGTTTCTGAACCATCCGACAACTCTTCATAGCTGATTCTGCTCAATTTGCTAGCATTTCTTGGAAATTAGTCACAGTTACCATGGCCAAGCATGCTCACGTATGTTCAGTAATTTTCTTTTACCTGCGTTTATGTTTGTGAAGCATCCGTGGAAACATACTATATTGCTTTGGATCTTAGAAAGTAAATACACCGGCCGATTACTGCATAAACTTAGACATTCAGACATTCCGGTGTAGAGTCCACAGGCAGTAATGTAGTGTTTTGTTGATGTATAGAGACATAGGTTGCAGTAAGACACATCGTAAAATTTGCATGTGCACGACACTTATCTTTAAATAACTATTACTGAATGTGCCATACTGTAGCTGGCCTCTCATATACGACCATGCCACATCCTCTAGATGATTGTACTGGATATTTTAGCACTACACTCGGAGATGAGAAGTTTTGCTCCTTAAACACATACTGGCCATCATCAGGTGTTAGGTGTATAAACTGAAAGTGCAGTCTGGGCTCATGCTAAATTGAAGGTAAACTTTCACATTTATTAGGATCGTTGTGGGTTCAGGCTACAAGTAAAAAAAATTACATATAAAGAGTACTTCATTTTTCACCGCATTAAGAAACATATGGATGGATTCTATTTGTTCTAAAATACCAACTACCGAATGTACCTTCCTGAAATTGAGCTTTATGTACATCTGGTTCAGATACAAAGTTCAAGTTTTGCTGGATGTAAGATATAGTTATGCTAACAACCTAAAACATATATCTGTTCAAAACTAGCAGACTTGACTGTATTGATAATTCAAACTTCTCATAGGAACTCACTTATGCTACTAATCCTTTAGGTTGATTCTTTTTTCTTTAGTCCTATACAGAATCAACCTTGATTGTGTAATTTTGAAGTATAAAACACCATTCCTTCATGTTCAAATTTGTATGCAAACTCGCACCAGGTGCCAGGCAAACTGATTCGTTTTTATTTTATAATTTCTCATAAATCAGTTCAGGTTTCTTAACCATGATCAGAACATATTCAATACTGGAATCTACTCGACCTGACATGAGTATACTATTTAAGAAACTATGTCCAATTTTATCTTCACATGGTAGCTTCTACCAGCTGCTTTTACATGAACTTGCTTTCATTTAGTGGCTTATATCAAATATTGAGATGCCATCAAGCCTACTTTTTCAAAAACTCCTACAGCTTTGCTCCTATATTCAAGTGAGCCATCTGGCCACACATCATCGTTAGCTCACTTGTGATCACATTCATCCCTGCCTCGCTCCCCTCTGCCCTCAAAACAAGGGCATGTGCCTTCCATAATTCTCCCATGTATTTCAAACACTTCATGTCTTAGGAGCTGCTATCTTTTCCTATTCTATTGTAGCTCGGAAAGATCACAATTCAAGAGCTACAAGTGGAGAGATTGTTGGCATGTATAAGTAAAAATTATAAACAATTTGAGTTTTCTATTGCATAAAGAATGTTTGTGGTGTCCTAATCTTGCATGGTTCGTTTAAACTTTGGCTGCTCTGTATCAGAAAGAAGAAGAAATTTGAGTTGCTCTATATCTTTCCTAAAAAAAAGTCAGGTCAATTGTTCTTGTTTTTTTCTACAACTTGTGAAGCAGGTGTGAAGAAGATTTTTTTTATTCAAACAAGTGAATGGGATACTGATTCCTGCTACTCAGTGATAGTCACCGAGCATATTTGCATATTTCCTAAATTAAATCAAGGTTTACCCTCTAAATATGAAATCAAGTTGGATTTCTATTCACGCATCCCTTTCATTTTTGAGTATTCTACCATCATGTTTGAAATACTTTGAAAGCTATGTTCTTATAGGACCAATTTTGTAATTAATTATTCTTGCTCTAATAATGGTAGTGAATAACCTCTTTCGGTGCTTCACCTTGTTCTTCAATATGATATTAGAAAGAAGGTGGCCGAGAAGGAGTAATAAGAGTAGTTAGAAAACTATTGCCAAGATACTTCAGTATAGTCATTAAATATACTCAAATTATTACCTTGATTAAACTATATCAAGCTTCTTAGTCAATTTCAAAACATATTTCTACAATCTTAACATTCTACATTCCTAAAGGACGGGCGCGGCAACGCGCGCCTAAATGATCTACTCCCTCCGTTCCAATTTAATTGACTTGCTATGCATCAAATATGGATGTATATAGACATGTAACAAGTCTAGATACATCCACATGTGATGCATAGCAAGTCAATTAAATTGGAATGGAGGGAGTAGCAAATATGGTGTCTAGAGAGTACCGGTCGTGCGCGAGAATGTGAAATTCGGTGCACGATGAACTTTTCTTTCTTCTTATAGCCTGGTTGGGGGTATGCTGTTGTAGGCGCCGATATGTATTGCGGACGAAGGCGCTGTTGTGGAAGTTGCTGGCGACGCTCAGTGTGGTACTGTGGTTGCTGTCGATCCAGGTCGCGGACGTCCTTGATGTCCATGCTGTTCCGATTTCTCGCGCACATATTTGGGCAAGCCATGAATTAGTATATATGCCAAATCAAGTGATCTGATTGATTAAAGCATGCGAGCTCGCTTGACACGTGATGTAGCAGACTGGGCAGATATTATCTTTGTGCACTATAGAGAAAGGCCCTGGGTCTTACTGGCTAGCACATGAGGTGGTGAGCTAGCCAGACAGGGTTCGAGCCTCACTCCTATCTATTAAAAATCTTGTCCCTAGTTCCTCCTAGGACAAGCTCATATTTTTCTTTTTCTTTGTGCACTAGGTCGGTCAGATTGAGGCAAATTCTTAATACGGAACGAATGATTGGTTAGAGGTCACCTGGTATTTTGATCGGAATTTGACTTGCAAATTCTGTTTTGCTGAGAGTCTTGGTCGTTGGTATCGATCCGATGCCTCGTGGCGTGCCGACGTCATACATGACTTCTCGGTGACTGATCCTTTTGCAGAAGCCTTGAACTGGAGGAGCTGGGATGTTTAATATTGATCTGAACTTTGTAATATTTTAAGAACATTGTAATCCTTGTGGTATTATCTGTGATACGCTCACTGCAATAACCCTGACAATCTCTCATTTAATCTTTGTGGCATCCAATCAGTTTCAGGAATTTCTGATACAGATACAACGATGCCTCATGTTTTTAGGTAGCCTTTCACCAGCTTGGTTTATAGCATGATCATGACGGATGCCTGGAGCCGACATGAACAGCGGCTCAACAAATCACTAAGCGTACCAACCTTCATGACCCTAGATTTAATATAGGATTGATTCCCACAGGAATATTTTTCCATTGAAACCATTGCACTACATTCCATAGAAAATCTAGCATCCAGTCCAACCTCCTTTGAGTACTTCGTTTTTCCTGTGCCTTTAAGGATTTTCGAGTATCAAGTCCTGTGGTACTTGATACTCCGCTTCATCCGGTCTCGCCGGTTCCCTGGAGTCGGTTTCAACAACCTATACAACCTATACAACGTAACTATCTACCAAGAGCGACACGCCGTATACCCGTGTTCATGCTTTTCTGGAACCCAGATGAAATCCGACCTACTCCTTTATATACTGGGACGCAAGACAGAAGTGGCTAACACAAAAAACTGACAGCAGCAGGCGGAACACGTAATGTAGGGAGGAAGACAATGTAAGCAAAGTAAGCACATCGCGAGACGCCACGGAAGGTTGTGCACGCCGACTCCAGCAACCAAACACAAGAACACGTTTTAAACACTTCTGCATTATCTCTCTCCACGCGGCCACTACCCCGACACATGCCCTTGATTCCGTCTCGGATCACTTTATCGGAACACGTTTTAGGCTACCTTTTTTCTCAGTTTAAGACTGTACTGGATGCTTACGTAAACGTCAAATAATGGCGCAAACCCGTCCGCCGACTCCCTGGATTCGCTCGACTCGGCGGGATCATCAAGCAGTGAGACGGAGAAGGTCAGACCTGCCGACTCTCGGGAGTCGACCAGTACCGGAAAAAAAAACCGCATCGGTCTGGTGCCAACAGTAAACATGACCGATAAGATCGTAGTTCTATCAAGAAATCGATATGTATAAAGATAGGAAAGAACAAAAATAATCATGGTCGAAGGAAAAGAAACAAAGAGTAAACGATTTGCCAAGAGAAATCAAAATCAAAACTCACCGAAATCACACCGACCCTAAAAGGGGTTTCCGGTATACATTTCCCTAACCTGCCCCTATATCGCAAATAGCATCACCCAATAAAGGTGACACAAAAAAGGGCAAACCCACCGCACAAACAGGAAAAAAACAGAGCACAAACATATGGCAAAGAACAAATCAAAATACAACAAACTTAAGCAACGTAATGTAAAAACGGATTGGACAGCCATACCATGTGAACCGGCAGGTACCACCAACGCCAAAACTCTCCAAACAGGGTGAACCGCCGTAATCCCCAAAACAAAGATCCATCAGCCAACCGACAATCTACAGAGAAACAAACGAAACAGGGAAAAAAATCAGACGATCCAAGGAAAATATGAACAAACTAACGCAAGAAGAGACCAGCATCACAGGATAAAATAAACAATGAAAGGTAAGACAAAATCGCACCGAACATAGACAGAAGAAATAGAAAGTCAACAGGGAAACACACCTACAAAGACGGCATAGAAACACACGTATCTACACCGAAAAGAACCCGCGGAAAGATACCAACAAAATAACCGAACACATTCACAATTGGACATGGCAAAACACAGTTCATCACGTTGAAACAACAATAGGAGCCGGCGAAGAGCCAGCAAGACCCGGCAGATTCTACGCCGCAACCCGCAGCAGTAAACCGCCGACCTGCAAAAAACAGAGTAGCAAACAGCAAAGCGATGTAAGAAACCCATAAAAAAAGAAGGAACAAACCGAAAAAGCAATAAATACGAAAGAAAAAAAATCCACCGCACGGTCAGCAATATAAACAAAGAATGGACAATAGAAAGTAGACACTGTAACAAAGAAAATCACATGGCAGCAAGATGAATAAAGAAAGAAGGACAAAGAGTAAAACACAGCCAAAATGCTCAAGCTGACCAAAACGGAACTGAGCTCAACCGGATAAAGGAAAACCCATTAGACGACCTACGAACAAGCAAAACAAACAACAAAAAAACACATAAACAAAAACCCAATAACTAATAGAAATCGTCGAAAGATTGCGCAGCAGGATGAACCCGATCAGAAACGAAAGAAACAAAATGAATTTACCACCGGGATGAAGCAGGCACGCACGAAACAATACGAGTAAAAACAAAATCGAGCAATAGAAGAAACACACAAAACCAAACGAAAACACGAAGAACGTAGATCTGCATCAATAGACCGCACTGCATCAAGGTAGTGAAGAACAAAAGAAAAAAATGGTTAGCACACGGCAGGAACACAATAGAAATCAACGATCCGAAACAAAAGGGAACACATGAAACACTGGAGTAAAACGTCTACGGACAGCGAACACATGGACGGAACACAACGATTCAAAACTGGATGAACACAATCCAAAGCGAAAGTAAAATACCTGATTTTACAACCCAGGGTAAAGCCGGCACGCAGACACGATCGATCCGCAGCAAGAAGTCGGCCTGCATCAACATAGAAAATAGTGAAATCAATGGATCACAAATACAAAAGAAAACACGAGGGCCATGGACAACAAAACTAACTAAACACCCCAAAATCACACAATAGCATAATCACAACAACAAACAACGATCGAACGGATCAACAGTAAAACAGAGCAAGAATAGAGAGGAAGAAGAAACGAAGGAAAAAAGATACCGCCCCCATACAAAAGGAAACCCAAAAATACTAAACCCCAAAACACCTCCCCAAACAAAAGGAAACCCGAAAATACGCAAATCAATAAGAGAACTGTTGATTGTTTTCGTATTTCCTTGACTGTTTGTTGATTGTTTTGACACAATTTTGTTTTTGAAGATCGGTTTGTTGCTATTTTCGTTTTATATTCTTGCTGTTTGGTTTCTTTTGTGTTTTTATATTAGTTTTATGACCGCTTTTGATTTTTTCTTTGCAGGGCGTTCTCTTACTCGGGAATATCTCACGCGTGGGTGTTTTTTTTCCCTTTTGGCTTCGTGTTTATGTCATTTATGTGATGAGTTATTCTGGTTGGTGGGTGTTGCCGTCTCCCCGTTGGAGTTGGCCGGCTTGCTGGTCGGTTGGAGCTGGTCGGCTTAGTGGTCAGTTGTTCTTCCGGTTCAAGTCGGTTCTGTTGAGATTAGTTTGTGCTTTCTTGCCGTGTTAATTTGTTTGTCTTTGCTTATTTGTTTATCTTGCTGGTCGTGTGCTGGATCCGTATTATTTAGTTTTTCGTTGCTTTTGCGCTCTGTTTGTTCGTTGTTTCACACGTTTTTTCCCCAGATCATTCTCGTGCTATTTTAGTTTTGTGTTCTTGCTGTTTGGTTTCTTTCGTGTTTTTTATATTACTATTCTGACCTCTTTTGCCAATCTTTTTTTGCAGGTCGGTCTCTTATTAGGGAATATCTCAGATGTGTGTGTTTTTGTTTTGGGTTCCGGTTTGTTTTGGTGGTGAGTTATCATGGTTGGTGGGTGTTGCCCGATCTTCTCAGTGAGCTGCGGGTAGATGGATGATGGTGGAAGATAACTTGTGAGATTCAGATGAACTCTCCGGCTGCTCCCCTGTTGCCAATGCAGCAGCGCTTCAACCCAATGGATATTCGCAATGGCTCACACTGCTGCAACGTAGCCGCCGACCACGAAGCGGTTTCTGCAATCTACTAATTCCCAGTGGAACAACAGATCACACTCAAACTTTGGTATCAATAACCTCCAGATCGCAACAAAGTGGAGGGGTTGAACTCCTAATCGAAACAAAGAGGAATTCTGATAGATGAATGCTTAGCAATCCAATCTAGGGTTTAATCAAAACGTGGTCTAACCCTAACAATGCGTAGCGCTTGGCTATTTAAATGGGCTGGGCGACCTAGGACTCGAATCCTAACTTGGTTCGACTCAAAACGGGTACAAACCGACCCAAAATGGGTTCGGCCGAAAAAACTGGCGCGCAGGGGGAACTTAGGCCGGGGCCAGGCCGGCCGCCGATTTGCATGGCCTTCCTAGGCCGGGGTCAGGCCGGGCGGGCTGGGGCCGGCCTTGGGCGTCTCGCAGGCCGGGGGCCTCCGGTGCAGGGCTGGCCTAGCCGGGCTGAGGCCGGCCTCAGGCCGGGCTGCCTAGCTTCCTTCGTCATCCCTCATCGCGCATGCCACCCACTCCTCCCTCGCGCCATAGGTGATGGTGTACTCCAATCCTTGCTGCTCCTCGGGCCCTCCTCCAACGTTTGTGTTATCAACAACCCTGATCATACACAAATGCATAGACTTAGGTAGTATAAAGTTCTCATCATCACAAACATTATATTCATTTAAGAGTGAGTTCACCTATTGTCCAAGTAGCTTGGCACGAGCTCTTGTCATTGGTGCAATCCTCACTTCATTGGGCTTGTCTTGAACAACAACATCATCAATGAAAGAAAATGGTAAAAACTAGGGATGTCCTTATTGCGTCGCGAGCACGAACATCGCCATCACCGTGCTCGATTGACTTCTCCCGCTTGATGTAGCCCAACCTAGGACACATACACCAACTACGCCAAATGGTCCAATGACAAGATCAAGAGTCAAAGCACTTCATGAAAAGGCGACCTTGCTCCTCTCTATGTGTAACTTCGACACCCCTTTGGATGGTTTGCTACTTCATTTTGATACCTTCTGTATACTCAGGTTTGACCCTCATGAAGATCTACAAGGAAGTGTCGAAGATGGACAAGAGAGAAGCCAAGAAGAAGAAGATGAAGCCCAAACTGCATCAGACGGTGCTACCGGCCAAGCCCCGGTACTACCGCCAGGACGGTACTACCGGCCCACTACCGGACCCAGTACCGAGAAACCCCAGATGCTTCTGGACTTCCATGTTTCATCCCGGAAGTAGCCCGGTAGTGGCCCGGTACTACCGTGCAGTCGGTACTACCGTGGCCATCTTGGTACTACCGAGGTGGGACGAGCCTTTGCGCTGAAAAGGCCCATGTGCCTTGTAATCTTATCCTCTCACCTACCCTTTTGTCCTGTGACTATTAATAGGTGCCTCCCATCTCAGATCTAGGGTTAGATTGAGATTATACTTGAGTTGAGCTTAGCTCCTTTCCACCCCTTGTTGGTGTTGCCTCCTATGGAGATGAATCATGGTCTCCCCTTGTGGAGATGAATCAAGGCCTCCCCTTGTGGAGAAGATCCCTCTAGAGGATTCCAAGGCTTCTTCTTGTAATTGAGATTACTTGCCAATCCTTTCTCTTTAAGTGGCTAGATTGGATCGGTTGGGTTGACCGGTAAGAGAAACAATCCTAAGAGTAAGGTTGCTTGGAGATTGAGAATCGGGGGCTGCCCTTGGAGACTTGTTACCGGTTGATTAAGGTCAGTCCAGCCGACTCCCTGGAGTCGACAGCCTGGAGTCGACGGGATGGACGAGCAGTGAGATGGAGAAGGTCAGTCCTGCCGACTCCATGTATTCGGCGGACAGGAGTCGGCAGGGTCGATGAGCAGTGAGACGGAGAAGGTCACGCCGATGCCACCACCACCGCCACATCTCCTTCTGAATGTATTTTCATGCCTTGTATCCTAAACCATCTTTGATCAGCCATTTTTAAGTCGGCTGGATGATTGTTGTTAGTGCCCTCCAGCGACCTTTATCAACTGTTTTACAGGTTAAGAAAGAAAACCCGTGTGTGCGTTACTGAATCCAACACGATTTGTCGCTTGTCAGCCTGAGGATGTCTTTGAGCCGGCTTGATAGATGGAATGTCTGTTGAGTCGGCGAGAGTCCGTGATGGAAGATCGCTGTGAAGACGACTTTCATGTGAGCAACCGGAACAGCACCAACAATCTGACGGCTTAAGAATACCGTCTCAGTACACACTGCGTTTGTATCTGATTGAAAATGTCTTGGAGTTATAGTTTCCGCTCGTCGTTCTCAGCTTAATTATATTCCTGTTCGATGTGTGTTGTTTTGTTGTTACATGTCTCTCCTGCTCGATGTGTCATTCGGTGTTCAGAGGTGATTTCTTTTATTCTGTGTCCTAGGTCTGGTTTGTGCTATCTACTTAATTGGGCTTTGTGTATACGATTGGGGTTACAAAGGTTATTGATGGACATGTAACAGATGAATGAGGGTACGAAGATGAATATTTTGATCGATATTTTACACATTGTCACCTTCGAGGAATGTGATTTCACTTCCGTTATCTCTATGAATGCGAATCTTTTCTTGTCGTTGTGTGCCGACTCCCGGGACTCGACCTGTAACCTCAGTGAGACGGAGAAGGTCAGTCCTGCTGACTCCCAGGACTCGACCAGTAACCTCCGTGAGACGGAGAAGGTCAGTCCTACCGACTCCTTGGACTACAACCATAGAAACAACACGAAAAAAATATCTAAATCAATGAGACCAACATACCGAAACAATCATATGATGGCGAGTGGGAAGCCGGCTACCTGGCTTATCTGGAGTCAGCGGGATTGGCTCCCTTTTCGGTGTTCAGTCCTGTCGACTCCCTGCATTCGCTGGAGTCGGAGCAGTGAGACATAAAAGGTCAGTCCTGCCGACTCCCGGGACTCGACCAGTGCCAAAAAAAACCTATAACAATCTTGCTGTCGATTCGTTTATCGTCTTCAATGAACGCGGTCCAGGGAGATCGTTCGTCGGCCGTCCTCTACGATCGGAACACAGATAGATGACGGGATGTTTTCACACGGATTCGTGTAATTTCATACAGACGCTTCCATCGTCTGAATACCCAATTATCTTTTCGTGTCTTGGGCTTTGTATTAGAAGGTGAAATTAAGTAAAAACACACTACTAGGATTCCAAGGGAAGGATCGTTTTTGCAAGGATGTGGTGGCTATTTCCCATCCACTAGTAGGAAAACCCAATTTTATGGAAGCTTATACTTGTGCGCCACAGAATAAGATTATTCTGTGGCGCACTGGAAGAGGTGCGCCACAGAATATGCGCGGGCCCCACACCCACGCGAGGGACAGTCACTTTGGGCTTTATTCTGTGGCGCAGCCATGCCCATGCGCCACAGAATAAGCTTATTCTATGGCGCACCAGGGCGCTTGCGCCACAGAATACGCGTATTCTGTAGCGCACCAGCTAGGTGCGCCACAGAAGTTTTTGACTTCAAACGTCAAATTACGCTTATTCTGTGGCGCATTATTTACTTGTGCGCCACAGAATAAGATTATTCTGTGGCGCACTGGAAGAGGTGCGCCACAGAATATGCGCGGGCCCCACACCCACGCGAGGGACAGTCACTTTGGGCTTTATTATGTGGCGCAGCCATGCCCATGCGCCACAGAATAAGCTTATTCTGTGGCGCACCAGGGCGCTTGCGCCACAGAATACGCGTATTCTGTAGCGCACCAGCTAGGTGCGCCACAGAAGTTTTTGACTTAGACAAATTTCGCACGGCCGCGCCCGGCCGTCTCCTTCCTCTCTATTCCTCTCTCTTTCTCCACGCGCACGAAACCGCCCCCGCCGTCGCCGAACTCGCCCTCGCCGGCCGCCCCCTCCCAACCCTGCGCGTGACCTCGCCGCCGGCAGCCCACGACCTCCCCTACGCCGCCCAACTCCCCCGCCGTCGCCGAACTCGCCTCTCCGCCCCCACCTCGACGCCGACCGCCCCCACCTCGACGCCGCCGTCTGGACACGGCGCAACGCCCTCGACACCGCCGCCGTCTACACCGCCGCCGTCGCACCAAAGGTGACCCCTCCTCCTCCCCTGGTCTCCTTCTTCCTTCCCTCTCCCTCCCTCCCCTTCACACCTGCAAGGTGTTTGTGAAAATGCCCGAGGTGCTCGGTTTTGTGTTTTGCCCGAGGAAGGCCGGCTTGGTCGGCGAGGATGGCCGGCAAAGTGTGCATAGCTCCGGCATTGTCCTTTTCTACTACACCGACATCGACTACATGTACTGCACTTTTCTCTTTTCCTCCTCATGAACCCTAAAAAACATCACTCTTAACATACTCTTTCCAGTGACATTTTTTTCTCCTCTGATAAAATAATTCAAATAATATTTTTGCATGTAGTTACTTACAATTATTCTTATATTCTTGCATATTTTTGCTCTTAACAACATATCATGCATTATACTGGAAAAAACAACAACACAAGGCAATAAATTTTTAGCCTCAGTTTGCTTTAGGTATGATTTATCATCATATATGAAAGCAAACAAAATTTCAGAGATTGAGGTAGTAGAGTTTTGATTGTATTAAAAACGGATAAATAAGAGGTTATTTAGGTCATCTACAGGTTATCGATGCATGTTGCATGTCTTGACACTGGCTTTTACTGCACCTTTCATTCTATTAAATCTTACTATTCATTTTTTTATCACACAAAATTGATCATCCTTTGAGAAAGATCCAACTGAAAATCTGACTGTCCTAAGATTGCCTAATTTAGTGTTTGAACCTTTATGGAGTAGGACTTGCATACGAATGTGCAGGGGTACATATTAAACAGGGTCATTTCTCTTTCTTTGTTTTCCAATCAGCCAACTTCTTATTTTGGTTGAGTTTCTCTTTAGTGATGCATGTGAATTCTAACCTGTAGATGACATTATTAATGTTGAAGATGGATTGAAGAAAATAAAACATTGAACCATTTGAATGCTTATAGAATGTGAAATCAGAACGTCAAATGACACTATGTTTGTAAGTGGTCAATATTCCTTGTTATAATAACAGCTGTGTAGACTTTTTCCTAGTTGCAGAAGATTAAATTAGGAATTAACGGTTCAGTTTAAGGACTCAGCTTTATATGTATGGTTGCAACGATTTTGAGCTCAATGACCTATGTAGGATTCTATAATTTGGTACAGTATAATATTTCTAGGCGTCCATGATTATTACAACCACGTAGAATGGCATTATTAGGTGATGGATGATAGAAAGCTGCATTGACTCATTGAGGCATTATTAATGTACTTCGATGTCGCTGATCTTCTCCCCTGTTATATATGATTTCCGTCTTTTTTGAATTGATTGCAAAATAAGATAGTATCACCAAAAAAGAGTACATTTTCCTGATTATTTTGGCTTGCTGCATATGTCCATGTCCTTGAACAGATCTCTGTTTTAATAAGTCTTTCTCATTTCCTAGCCAAATGGTTTCAGATACTTCATCCATCCATTATGTACATTCGTAAATTTTTACTGCACCTTGCTGCATATGTGTAAACTATTACCTCACCTTGCTGTTTACCATATGTGGACTAACTGTTTTACACCGACAATGCAGTGCATCAACCACTACGGAAGCTACATCCGTCGGCGGGAATTAGATCAAGGTGACAATGAGTAGTTGTACACAGCAATATGGCTGAAAGTCTTTTTTTCTGAATTCTGAAGAAGTATAAGTTCGTATTGTGGTATTTGAGGAAGGCCGGCTTGGTCGGCGGGGAATTTTGTGAATTCTGAAGAAGTATAAGTTCGTATTGTGTTCTCTTTCTTTTTGAGGTGAGATGCGAAAAAGAGCTCCGACCATCGTGTCGTGGAGTTGTGTTTTTTTTTAATTTGGAAATGGTTGCAGGTACCCCCGAGAGGCCCTTGAGATTGCCGGAACGTCGATTAACTTCCATTCCGGCAATTTCGGGTAATCCATATGTCCCTTTTTTAGCAAAGGTCATGCCGAATTTTTTCGTGAAATTTGGCATGACTTTGCTAAAAATAGGACATATAAAAACCATTCCCGGCGCCGCTCGCTACATGAGATCGTCGTGCTCCCGCTTTTGCTCACCGTCAACGCCGAGATGTAATCTATTCGATCCTAGTGTAGGCGGTGAACACTTCATTTGTAACGTGTGCAACGATCGATTAACTTTTGTATATCTCTCAACACTTGTGTAAAACTTCGGCACTTTTGTATCAACTTGTGATGAGACATATATTAGTAATGTGTTTGTTTTGATATATGTATCTGTGAAAATATATCCCTGTTTCTGTTATATCTGTGTAAATATGAAATATACATGTATTCTGGTATTATACTGGTATTTGTATTCTGGTAATATACGGGTACAATACGGCACAGTAATTCTGTGGCGCACCCAGAACTATTCTGTGGCGCACGCTATTCTGTGGCGCATGGTGAGTGGGGTGCACCACAGAATAGCTATTCAGTGGCGCACCAGGCTGGGTGCGCCACAGAATAGCTACTATTCTGTGGCGCACCTGGTGGTGCGCCACAGAATAGCTTATTTAGTGGCGACTATTCTGTGGCGCACCACCCATGCGCCACATAATAGAAAAATGGTGCGCCACAGAATAGCTTTTCTGTACTAGTGATCGTTATGATGCCTGTTTGAGATGACAGGATCAAAAGGAGGAGAATAATGCATGTCGAAGAGGAACCAGGCAAAACAATGTGATCTGTAGTATCGAAACGCTAGTCACGGCAACTTCAGGGAGCCGGCAGGCTCAGACAACACATTAAGACAGAGATGCCCATATCGGTCGAGCAGAATCCAACCGAACGACAGATGCCCTTATGGGGCAGTGGGAATGTAGAAAATCGGAATTCAGTCGGCTCCCTGGATGCGGCTGATACACGGTGCAGGTTACCTCTGAGCGTCTGATGACAGCGTTTTTTGTTGCGGCTGTACCTTACCTAAAATCGTATTTTTATCATTCGGGATGTGGGTGGAGTTCATTCTACCATTTGAGTGGATAGAAGACATTAGACCGGCGGACATTGGCGATCTTTGAGTCGCCAAGCGCCCCCCTTCGTTATGAAAGATGAGAGGTCGATATGTTGGACGAGGATCCGGCTTAAGATCTTCGTGTACCGCGTTCATTAAAGTGGGACCACTTCTAGATTGACGTGATAATGTGCTGTCTGGGTTGGTTCATGAACCTTTCCCACGATCGTGCAACCAACTTGCTGTCTGGGTTGGTTCATGAACCTTTCCCACGATCGTGCAACCATTTAACTCTCCTATCAACCGTTTGTATACCCCCTAAAGCTTCGTTAGGTTGGCGTCGGATCCTTTTTACCATATTAAATCGTGATTACGATCGTCAACGTGGAATAATCTTGTGATTGCCGTTTGCCGCCAGTGTAGAACAGTGATATATTCTTAAACGTTTATTCGTTCGCTCTCTCGCTCCGCTGCTAGATTTCATCGCAGTCGTAGATGCTCTCATACTGGTATGTCTTCTGCATTTGGATTAGAGATCGTGCATCGTGATGACCGGATGCTGGATCATACTTACCGTCTTCCAGACGAGATGCTGCGTATCATTGTCTATTTGCTTCCCACTAAGTTCGCCTTCCGGACGACCGTTCTTTCTCGGCAGTGGCGGCTCATCTGGTGTTCAGTCCCTCTCAATCTTACCGTCGATTTCCGACTTTGTGACGAGGATAGCGAATGCATAAGAGTTGTTTCGTAGATACTCGCGTCCCACCCTGGCCCTTACAAGCGGTTCTCCATAGGAGTTTTCCGCTGTGACGAGGACCTCTCTGACATGGATGGTTGGTTCCTATCCCCCGCGTTAGATGATCTTGAGATGTTGGAGTTTGTGGGTGGACGGGCGCTACCACAGTTACCATCCTCCGTGATACGCTTTGCGGCCACGTTGCAGAGTTTTAGTTTAGGGAATTGATGTTTTCACTGTATCGATGCTAACCCTGTGCGTATTCTTCCCCGTCTTACAAAGCTCGTCCTTTATGAGGTTTGTATCACGAGGACGTACATGGAGCATCTACTCGCCGGATGTATTGTTTTAGAGGCTCTTCAACTTGAGTATGTTTATGGCATTACTACCCTCCATATCGCCTCAGCGAGTGTTCGGACGATTGGTCTGTCTTGCTGGTGTAACAGTAGACCGTTTGAGGCGATTCATGAGGTGGTTATTGGGAATGTGCCTTGTCTCAAAAAGTTGATCCTGCTTGATCCACTGGGTCCAACATCAATAGAAGTCACTGGTGCGCTGTCGTCGTATCGGCATCTTGGATAGGAGACGGGATCCTGCTAGCCGAGCGTGAACGTAGGGCAAGAAGGTGGACGTCGTCGAGGTTGGCATTGTACACGGCAGTTTACCTAGCTTCAGGCTCCACGGCGGTTGCGGAGCCCTACGTGTTGCTATAACTCACTATAATGGCGATAGCCGTGTTACATGTTACAATGAGTTGGGAGTATGAAGATATGTTGAGCGTGCCCTAAAGGCATCCCTATGTCCGGCTTATATAGGTGGCTGGACCTAGGGTTACAAGGGACAAACGTGTCCGGCAAGACTACATAGTCCTAAACCTATCCGGCAAGTCATCGCCTTCCGTCTTGATCTTGGTGGCGTCATGGGCTTCAGTCTTGGGCCTCCATGTTGCCATCCTTCGTCCGCCTTGTCTGTCGGCTATCTGGGCCACCCGACGGGCCAAAGCCTTAACCACCACTTTGGGCCACCCTGGACTAGCCGGATTGATCCATGTCAGAGATACCCCCAGTAGGTATATCCCCAACATTAGCCCCCGGAAGGGTTGAAGTTCTCCAGGCGCCGTCTTCTTTTGTCAGCCTTGTCCGCCTTGTTCTTGGTGTAGTAGGCGGCTGAAGAGCTTGAATCATTCCGAAGTTGAAATTAGGCGGCAGTCCGTCTAAAGTAATTGGATGCATTGCCGCCAATTTGGGAAAGACGGCCTGACGGTTGTCAGGAATCTTCCAGGCAAAGGTCTTACCATTTGACCAGTCCCGTCAAATGTTGATGGATGGCATCACGCAGTCCACAACCGTTTGAACTTTGAGCGTGCGTCATGATTGCTTTTCCATTACGCGCGGGAATCGAGGCGACGGACGTGAACACCGTTGCCACGACGTGCAAATCGTGGGCATGTGGCGGAGATCGTGCGTCCGCCCGTTCCATGCACGAATCGCGGCGCAGGGGAGTTAAATACCCCCACGTTACCACGGGATAGATTTTATCCCCATTCGCATCCACCACTGCCTCCTCCAATCCCTCGAGTGCTCCTCCACTTTCAACTCCGGCGAGCACACCAAGAACGGCGCAGCGCCTAGCAGATGGCAAGCACGGGCGAGCAGGCGTCAGCGGCAGCGGCGGCTTCGGCCGTCGCGGCCGGGTCTGAATCTGCGCCGGCGGCGACGCTGGTGATTCCTACGGGCAGCGTGCCGTCGGCCCCTTCTTCGTCTTCAGCACGGTGGCACCTACAACGGCCGTGCCCACCTTCTTCCCTCTCCCGTCCATGCCGACAGAGGAGGCCATGCTGACGGTGGACCAAGAGGTTCCCGTCGACGAGGCCACGGCTGAGGAGGTGGAGGTGGTGGAGCTAGGCTCCCGGTACTGGCTGCCGTCATGCATCACGGCGGAGTACCTGCAAGAGCTGGAGGATGGCAGCTTCATTCCGCCAAAGACGGACTGCGCTTGGCAGATACCAGGCAACGAAACCGTCCCCAACCCCCAAGACGGCGAGCGAGTCATCTTGGCATCTCATTGTTTGCGCGGTATGACTCTGCCGCTCTCCGCCTTCTTCTTAGCAGTGCTTAGCTTGTACGGGCTGCAGCCGCACAACATAGCGCCAAATAGCATCTTAGTGTTAGCCGGCTTCCAAGCGCTGTGTGAAGGCTAGCTAGGCATAGCCGCCTCCATAGAGCTATTCCAGTACTGCTTTTTGTGCCGCCGGCAAACCATATCAGGCGGCCAGCTGGCAACTTGCGGCAGTGTAACTTTCAATTGCCGCCAACCTGACTGGTATCCAAAGATTCCCTACATCGAGTCGGTGAAGAATTGGACCAGTACCTTCTTTTATTGCAAAGACATCCCGACTCCCGGCAACACAGTGGGGATTCCACCCTTCGTCAACGGTCCGCCTACCCACAAGGCATGCTGGACGGCAAATGTGTCACTTGGCAGTTTGTCAAATGACCTCCGCCTTGCCGTTAGGCGGACTGAGTTTTTGACCAAGACCATGCAGGCTCCACTGCTTGACGGAGTAGACACCGTCATCTGCTGGTTGTCGAGGAAAATCATGCCACTCCGCCATCGCCCACTGAAGATGTGTGAGTACAAGGCGGACAGCGCCGGCAACAACATCCTTGCCGAGGATATACTGCGGTACCGGTTGAGGGAGCTCATCAAGCCTCAGTACGTGAAGGCGGCTGAAGGCATCGCCATGTTCACCCACGACAACCTAGCCCCCGAGGTAAGCCGGAGCTTCCAGTGTTAAAGTTATTTTGTCAACTGGATGCTAGATTGAAGATGCTTGGTTTTTCAGCTGAAGACCTTGATGGATGCCGACTTGGCTCCAAACTGGTATGATGCCGGTACAGGCAAGTCCAGGAACCGCAAGGCTAGCGGATCTTCCTCCACCACCAGGGACTTGGAGAAGAAGAAGAAAGCAGCCGTCACCACCGAAGCGGAGGGTGAGACCTTGGGGGGCAATATTCCCCAGAAGCGGTAAGTAAGCTTTTGCTTTGCTAACTTTACCATTTGTTGTTTTTGTAATGTGTTTTCCTAACATGTCTTTACTCCTCTTTTGCAGAGCGAAGCCCCTCAAGCCCAAACTTCGCTCCAACCTGAAGGCAACTGCCGGCAGAGGCAAACCACCAAGGCCTTCTCCAGTCACCACACCTGCCACCAACATTCCCGTAGTATTCTGCCTGGAAACATACGCGGCAGACAACATGAGGACAACTGATGCTGCGGAGACGGCTGCAAAGACGGCGGCGGGGAAGAAATCTGCTGCCGGTGCCTCTAGATCGAGAATGGCTGAAGCTTCGGCTAATGACGCCGCCCACTTTATCGCCATGAAACAAGAGGTGGAGGACAAGATGGCGGAAAGCCATGGCGGCTCGTCGTCTAATCCCAACTCTGGATCTAGCGAATGAGTGCAAGATCCCCGGCAAACGCTCAAGACTATGCGCGCAGGTACCCGTAACTGGTACTCGCACATGGGTAAGCTCCACGAGACCCTCCACGACCAACTTGAGGTAACATAGTCCATAGACGTAGCCCCTGAGCACTTTGGCGATTAAAAGATTTTTTAGCCGGCAGAGTGGTCGTTTGACTAATGTTTTTATCTCAAAGTTACCTTCGCGTTGCAGGCTGTGCTTGCTTCGAACATTGAGCTATTCCGCGCTCAAGAGAAGAAAGTCAAAGAATGCCAGCAACTGCGGCAAGACATGGAGATCAAGGACGCCCAGATTGCGAGCTTGGAAGAGGCTCGCAAAAAGGATGAAGGTGACAAATCTATTTGCCTTCTTTTTGTCCGTCTTCTTTTTGTTTGCTTCCGACAAGTATTTCAGTCGGCTATTTTCATGCTTTGTAGAATTGTTAGACACTGGACAAGATGATGTGGGTAGGACCCGATTTTCACGGATTTGTACGGAGGGAAGGATGAACATGAAAAACACACGAAGAACGAAGAACACAAAGAGGGGAAATCAAACACACAAGGGTAAATAGCAAGTAGCAACCCGGCAAGACTCGATTGGTAACAAATCCCCGAGGGCAGCCCCCAATCCTCCTCTCCCAAGCACACGTTACTCTTAGGATTGTTTGTCCAATTGGTCAATCCAACCAATCCAACCTAGCCAACTAAAGATGGAAGATTAGCAAGTAATCGCAACTACAAGCAGAGCCTTGGTATCCACGCAGGGATCTTCTCCTCAAGAGGAGGCCTTGGTTCATCTCCACAGGTGGAGGTCTTGATTCATCTCCATAGGAGGAAAGAGACACTTTGAGAAGAAGGAGCAAGGCTCTACTTTAGTTCCCAAATCATAGTCTAACCCTAGATCTAGTCCAAAGGTGCCATAAATAGTCTAGGTACGAAAAGAGGTCAACGGAGGAGGCCTCACAGCAGATCTGCCGAGTAGGCTCCCGCACTGGCGGTAGTACCGCTGGCTTAGCCGGTGCTACCGCTGGTGCGGGCTGGCCAAGCATCATCCCACGCCCCCGGTACCAGTTGGTACCGCCCCAGCTGCCACTGCCGGTACCGGACTAAGCGTCCGAAGGGTGGATTCGGCGGCAGCATGTGGCGGTAGTGGCCCGTGCCGCTGACGCGGGCTGCGTCCATCCCACGTCCCCGGTACCACTTGGTACTGCTGCAGTGGTACCGCCGGCGTGGGTCTCGCGCGGGTTGACTGGGTCTTGCTGCCAGAGCCCAGGGGCGGTGGTACCGCCTGTTCCGGCGGTAGTACCGCCGCCTGGGGATTCTTCTCCATATCTCCTTCTTCATCGTCGTATTGGCTCGACTCTTGTCCATCTTCTTGCGTCGCCTCTTGGCCATCTTCATAGGGGTCTTCAGGTCCACCATAGCTGAGCACACACAAGGTATCGGAATGAAGTAGCAAACCATTCAAAGGAGTGTCGATATCACACATAGATAGGAGTGAATTCACCTTGTCATGGATAGCTTTGACTCTAGCTCTTGTCATTGGTCCACTTGTTGTAGGAGCCGTAGGTTGGGCTACATCATCTCCCCCCCTTGGAAAAGAGTCGTCCTCGACTCTTGGTCATCCTCATCGCTTGATGTCCAAGTATGGCGATAGGTCGGCGACGTTGAAGGTGTCATGGACCAAGTGTTTGGAGTGGAGATGTCGATCTTGTAGGCATTGTCGTTGATGCGCTTGATAACCTTGAAAGGTCCATCTCCACGAGGGTGAAGCTTGGACTTCCTTGCATCCGGAAAGCGATCTTTGCGAAGGTGTAGCCACACAAGGTCTCCTTCTTCAAATATCATGGCGCGCTTGTGTTTGTTCATCTTCGTAGCATGGTCTTTGTTGTGCTTCTCGAGAGTAGTTCTTGTTTCCTCATGGAGCTTCTTCATGTAAGCGGCTCGCTTGTCGAAGTCCATGTTAACTTGCTCACGGAGTGGAAGTGGTAGCATGTCGAGCGCGGTGTAGGGGTTGGAGCCATAGACGACCTCGAAGGGTGTTCTCTTTGTTGCGCGGTGTAGTGCTCGATTGTAGGCGAACTCGGCGTGTGGGATGCACTCTTCCCAATTCTTCAAGTTAGGCTTGATCAACACACGAAGGAGTGTAGATAGGCTTCGGTTCACCACTTCGGTTTGGCCATCGGTTTGAGGGTGGTATGCGGTGGAGAATAGTTGCTTGATTCCCATCTTGGCCATCAAAGTCTTCCAAAAATAGCTCACGAACTTGGTCACGATCCGACACAATGGTCTTGGCACTCCATGAAGACGGACGATTTCCCTGAAAAACAAAGTAGCAATGTGTGAAGCATCGTCGCTCTTGTTGCAAGGTATAAAGTGTGCCATTTTAGAGAAGCGATCAATGACGACAAAGATGGAATCCTTGTTTGTTTTAGTGCGTGGGAGTCCTAAGACAAAATCCATAGCTATATCGGACCATGGGTGATGTGGAATAGGCAATGGTGTATATAACCATGAGAGTTTAGAGTAGACTTAGCTTTGAGACATGTAGAACATCGTCGAACTAGGCGTTCCACATCACGCTTCATTCTAGGCCAATAGTAGTTGGTGGCGAGCATGGCGTAGGTCTTGTCGCGTCCAAAGTGACCCATGAGTGTCCTCCATGAGATTCCTTCAAAAGGACCAAACGAAGCGAAGACTCGGGTATACATAGTTTGTTAGCCTTAAACAAGAAACCTTTGTGCAAATAGAAATCACCAATTCCTTTGTGCTCCGAACATTGAGCGAAAATGTCTCCAAAGAAAGCATCGGTAGCATACAACTCTTTAATCTCATCCAAACCCAAGACACTAATGTCAAGACGTGTAAGTAGGTTGGCCTTGCGGGATAGAGCATCCGCGACCACATTGTCTTTACCTTTCTTGTATTTGATTACAAAAGTGAAAGACTCAATGAACTCAACCCACTTAGCATGTCTTTTGTTCAAATTTGTTTGACTTTTCAAATATTTCAAGGATTCATGGTCGGAATGAATGACAAATTCCTTAGGACGAAGGTAATGTTGCCACACATCCAAAACACGAACCAAAGCAAATAACTCTTTGTCATAAATGGGGTAATTCAAGCGAGCTCCATCTAGTTTCTCACTATGGTATGCGATGGGTCTACCATTTTGCATAAGCACTCCACCAATGCCCAATCCACTTGCATCGCATTCAATCTCAAATGTCTTAGAGAAATCCGGAAGGGCAAGGAGTGGTGCTTCGGTTAATAACCGTTTGAGCTCATTGAAAGCAAAATCATGTGCATTGCCCCAAATGAAAGGTACATTCTTCTTTGTAAGTTCATGGAGGGGGCAAGCAATTGTGGAAAAATCCTTGATGAAACGGCGGTAAAATCCGGCAAAACCAAGAAAACGTCTCAACTCCTCAAGTGATGTCGGAAAAGGCCAAGTCCGAATTGCTTGTATCTTGCTTCATCACTTCACTCCATCCGAAGAAACAACAAAACCCAAGAAAACAAGTTTGTTGGTGGCAAAAGTGCACTTAGAAAGATTTGCATAAAGCTTTTCATTGCGAAGAACCAACAAAACTTGAGCAACATGAGAAGTGTGCTCTTCCAAAGACTTGCTATAATAAGGATGTCGTCAAAGTATACCACAACAAATTTGCCAATAAAGGACGCAAAACATGATTCATGAGACGCATAAATAGAAGGTGCATTGGAAAGACCAAATGGCATGACGAGCCACTCATAAAGACCAAGCTTAGTTTTAAATGCGGTCTTCCATTCATCACCTTCACACATGCGTATTTGGTGATATCCACTTTTAAGATCAATTTTGGAGAATATAGCGGAACCACAAAGCTCATCGAGCATATCATCAAGGCGAGGGATAGGATGGCGATACCGAACGGTTATGGCGTTGATGGGGCGACAATCCATGCAAAGGCGAAGAGTGTTGTCGTGCTTGGGTACCAAGATGACGGGCACGGCACACGGACTCAAGCTCTCGCGGATGTGTCCCATGGCAAGAAGTTCTTGTATTTGCCGCTCGATCTCCTTTGTCTCTTCGGGGTTGGTGCGGTAAGGAGCGCGGTTTGGTAGCGGTGCGCCGGGAACAAGGTCGATGCGGTGCTCGATTCCGCGTAGAGGAGGTAGTCCCGGTGGCACTCTTGAGGGAAGACATCTTCAAAGTCCTTCAAAAGAGACAACAAAGAAGGAGGAAGGTTTGTGAAAGTGTTAGTCATAGAAACTTCACCCTTGCATATGAGCACATAGTGTAGGGTGGATGGGTTTTCTCTCAACTCCCTCATCTCTCTCTTTGTGGCAAATAGTGTAAGTTTTGTGGGAACTCTCTTTGAAGTGTCACACTCATTTGGCTTGTGGCTCTCACTCACTTTATGGTGGGTCTCTCGCTCACCACTCATCTCACTAGACGAACGATCTTGTTGTGCCCTTGCAATAGTCTTGGCGTTGTCGGCGATGACTTGACTTGGTGTCATGGGACGAAGGACGAAGGTCTTGTCGTTGTTCTTGAAGCTATAGTAGTTTGTTCGTCCATCATGCATAGCACCCTTGTCAAATTGCCATGGACGCCCAAGGAGTAAGTGACAAACGTTCATAGGCACAACATCACAATCAACCGTATCTTCATAGGCTCCAATCTTGAAGGACACTTGCACCATGTGTTGAATCTTGACGGCTCCGGTATCACTCAACCATTGCACATGGTAAGGATGTGGGTGCTTCTTGAACTTCAAGTTGAGCTTATCACAAAGTTCTTTGCTCGCTAGGTTGTGGCAACTTCCACCATCTATGATGACCTTGATGGACTTTCCATTGATTCCCGCTCTAGTGTGAAACAAGTTGCATCTTTGGTCTTCTTCCTTGAACATTGGTGGTTAGCTCTTGCCACAACCAAGGAAGGGTT
This sequence comes from Poa pratensis, assembly GCA_947311845.1. NCBI lineage: Eukaryota > Viridiplantae > Streptophyta > Magnoliopsida > Poales > Poaceae > Poa > Poa pratensis. Next base: position 1,439,044 of record CAMZMU010000113.1, read on the forward strand.
GTTGTCGCCATCACAATAGATCTCACTTTCTTCTTCTTGAGCACTTTGCATTGTGGCGACCTTGTTCAAAGCATTGTACTCATCTTCACTCATAGATTCATACTCTCCCATGTCATTGATGATCATGACCTTCTTGTTGGTGCACTCAAAAGATTTGTGCCCTTGTCCGCCGCACTTGTAACATTGCAAAGTCTTGTGCCGGACGAAGATCCTTGAGGCGCCTTGGAGGGAGGTACTTTCTTGAAAGGTTGAGGCGCTTGAGGTGTCGATGTAGAGACTCTTGGAGGACCTCGAGTGTTCGCTTGAGGAAGAGCTTGTGAAGGTGTAGGAGTTGACGAAGAAGGCTTGTTGGCGTAGAATGCCTTTGTCTTGAGGTATTTGAGCTCTTCAAGCACGTGGCGCTCGGCCTTGGAAGCTTGATGTACTAGCTCAACCAAAGAGGCATATGGTTGGAACTCCACGATCTTCTTGATGGGATAGTTGAGGCCATTCATGAAACGAGCCATGGATTGCTCTTCGTACTCGTTGACATTGGCTCTCATCATGGAGATTTCCATTTCCTTGTAGTACTCGTCAACCGACTTCAAACCTTGCTTCAACTCTTGCAACTTCTTGTATAAGTCTCTAGTGTAATGGCTTGGCACGAAGCGCTTGTACATGGTTTCTTTCATTTCAACCCAAGTGTCAATTGGTTGTTGGTGGTTAGCGACGCGAGCATCTTGTAGTTGTTCCCACCACAAGAGAGCATACTCTTCAAACTCCATCGAGGCTAAGGCAACCTTCTTGTCGGAGAAGCGTTGCACACGGAAGATCTTGTCAACCTTGAGTACCCATGAGAAGTAAGCTTCCGGATCACTTGTGCCGTAGAACTTGGGTATGTCAAAGCGGACGTTGGTCAAGTCATCATAGTCGTCACGTGGCCACCACGTGGGAATGCACGTCCACGTCTCCTTCGGTTGAGTCCATCACCATTGTGTTGGCTTGACTCGTTATCACTTGACTCGGAACGTTGGTGTTGGTGACGATCATGAGGAAGCTCTTGACGAGGCGCATGTTGAGGAGGTAGCTCTTGTTGAGGAACGGGTTGCTCGACATTGTTCGCATTGTCATGGTTTTGATGACGTGGCCTTGGAGGATGACGAGGGTGACGTCCTTGTTCACCAAAGTCATTCGCACCCGGAACGCCATTGTCATTAGCCAATGGGTCATGACGATCACGTCGTGGCGGTGGTGGTGATGGTATGCGTGCGCGACGATCATCATTTTGGTGAGGTTGTTCTTGATGCGCATTGGCATTGTTCGCGTGAAGATCATGTGGTTGTTCAACGATAGGAGGAGGTCGTTCATGGGCGTCGCTCCTTGAATCATGTGACGTTCTTGTCGAGGTTCATGACGTCCATGATGTGCTTGTGTCGACCTTGAGGTGCTTCTTGTACGGCTTGAGCGTGAAGGAGCTCGTTGTCGCGCAAGGTTGTTGATAGCTTCGGTCATCCGCTCCATGTTCGCATTGATTCGTTGAAGTTGGCATCATGAGTTTGGAGACGGCGCTCGTAGCGGCCTAAGCCATCACGAACAAGGTGTCGAAGACCGACGAACTCGGATTGGGTGACATAGCCATGATCACCGCGAACTCCACCATGGATTTCCTCATCCGAGCTTGAGCTTCCGTTTGTACTTCCCCTAAACATTTTCTCAAGAAATGAGATATGTGGTAAGGAAAAACCAAGACAAACTATATCCCAAGTATAATGTGGCTTGAGAGGAGAGTATCCGGTTCTAACACCCAACACACACACTTATGAGGATAGGAAGGTATGAAGTGGCAAACGAAACAAGCAAACCCGCGACAAGTATATTGTCAAAGGTAGAGAAAATCCACAATGATCAAATTACCAAAGAAACTCCAACCACAAATGATGAAGAAACACACACAAAAGCGAATGATGGGGTTGGGCGACCAAAGGGCGAGCACTCGAAGATAGACAACCTAACGAAGACTACGTGCTCAAATGTCACCCAACACAAGAAGGACGCTAGCTCAATTGCTTTTTGTGGGCAACGGATTTGCACAAGAGTTAACACTCACACTCACTTTGGCGGTCTTAGCTTTGTCGCAACCTACAAGAGATGAACTTGGCACCACTTGATTCTTTTCTTTTCTCTTTTTTTTTTGATTTTTGCTTTTTGACGATGATTCCTTCTCTTTTGCTAGTGCCAAGCTCTCTAACGATACACACTCGCCAATACTTGAAGACAAACACTCAACACGTGCAATGCCTCGCAATATCACCGAGCTAGTCCAATAGGTTAAGTTCGCGAAAGGAAGAAGGGCTCACAACGGAAATGATGGGGGAAAGTCGAGTCCTTGGCGTTGATGAAGTCGCTGCGGAAGCTTGTCGATGTCGTAGACGTGTGGACACACCAGCGAAGGACCCAAACAACAAAGGAGAATTGCCAAAACGAACCGAGGAAAAGAAAAATTTCTGAAAAATTTGGCCCTGGCGGTAGTACCGCTTAAGCTGGCGGTAGTACCGCTGTCAACTTTTCTGCTCGAATTTTGTGCGATTTTGGGCTCCAAAACTTCCTCGAATCCGTGGGAAATGGCAAAATTGAGGCTAGGGAACGCAAACAAAGGTGGAGGGGTCCTAAAGCAACAGATCCATGGACAAAAACTACCAAAAACGCAACGAATCGACAGATCGGCTCGAATCAAGGCAAGGCTATTTTTGGTGGAAATTTTCGAATTTCTCAAAAACGAAGAAAAATTTGGTGGATTTTGGTGGAAACACAAATCAAATCCGTGTCAACCTAGAGCTCTGATACCATATGATGCGGGTAGGTCCCGATTTTCACGGATTTGTGCGGAGGGAAGGATGAACACGAAGAACACGCGAAGAACGAAGAACACAAAGAGGGGAAATCAAACACACAAGGGTAAATAGCAAGTAGCAACCCGGCAAGACTCGATGGTAACAAATCCCCGAGGGCAGCCCCCAATCCTCCTCTCCCAAGCACACCTTACTCTTAGGATTGTTTGTCCAATTGGTCAATCCAACCTAGCCACCTAAGATGGAAGATTAGCAAGTAATCGCAACTACAAGCGGAGCCTTGGTATCCACGCAGGGATCTTCTCCTCAAGAGGAGGCCTTGGTTCATCTCCACATGTGGAGGTCTTGATTCATCTCCATAGGAGGAAAGAGACACTTTGAGAAGAAGGAGCAAGGCTCTACTTTAGTTCCCAAATCATAGTCTAACCCTAGATCTAGTCCAAGGTGCCTTAAATAGTCTAGGTACGAAAAGAGGTCAACGGAGGAGGCCTCACAGCAGATCTGCCGAGTAGGCTCCCGCACTGGCGGTAGTACCGCTGGCTTAGCCGGTGCTACCGCTGGTGCGGGCTGGCCAAGCATCATCCCACGCCCCCGGTACCAGTTGGTACCGCCCCAGCTGCCGCTGGCGGTACCGGACTAAGCGTCTGAAGGGTGGATTCGGCGGTAGCATGTGGCGGTAGTGGCCCGTGCCGCTGACGCGGGCTGCGTCCATCCCACGTCCCTGGTACCACTTGGTACCGCTGCAGTGGTACCGCCGGCGTGGGTCTCGCGCGGGTTGACTGGTCTTGCTGCCAGAGCCCAGGGGCGGTGGTACCGCCTGTTCCGGCGGTAGTACCGCTGCCTGGGGATTCTTCTCCATATCTCCTTCTTCATCATCGTATTGGCTCGACTCTTGTCCATCTTCTTGCGTCGCCTCTTAGCCATCTTCATAGGGTCTTCAGGTCCACCATAGCTGAGCACACACAAGGTATCGGAATGAAGTAGCAAACCATTCAAAGGAGTGTCGATATCACACATAGATAGGAGTGAATTCACCTTGTCATGGATAGCTTTGACTCTAGCTCTTGTCATTGGTCCACTTGTTGTAGGAGCCGTAGGTTGGGCTACATCACAAGATGTGCTCAAGAACTCCACTGACATGCAACAACTGATCAACGAAGCTACAAATTTGGCCAATGAGGTCATGAAGCTGAAGGCGGAGCATGCCAAGGAGCTGGAAAAGCGAGACTTGACGCATGCCACCGAGGTGAGCAAGTTGACGGAGCAGCTGAAGGCTTTGGGTGACAACCTTGCCGAGGTGACAAAGAATGCCACGGCCCAACAAGAAAATCATGCCCAAGCCGTCTGGCTAGCCGAGGAGACTCTGGCGGTCACCTGGATGAGGTCAATGCCATCCATGAGCATGTCCTTGGTTAGATTCTTCCCTCAACTTCACTTAGAGTACCTGAGTTGCTGCAATGCCTAACATTCGTATGATTTTTGTAGTGCCGGCAAGCCTGGGCGACAACGTCGATACCTCGCCCCGCCTTGCACGCATCCTGAAGGTTGGCGAAATAGTCAACCAACTTGTCGGCGTGGGCAAGGCGTTCGCCGCCAAGTTCTTTCCTGGGACAGGCAGCGACCACAGCGTATGACGACCATCTGCGATCCGTTGCACGTGGCGGAGCCAAGGTGGCGCTGGCCCTGACGACGGCATGGTACCCGGAGGCCAATATTCGGCAAGTCACCGAGTATATGCCGACAGAAGACGAAAATGGCCAGCCCATTGTGCTCTCCAAAGTGTTGGCCGCCGTTCCAAGGCTACGCAACGCGGGTTGCCAACATGGTAGACATCCGCAAGTTCTATAAAGAACATCCGGATCCCCATGCAGCAGCGGCCAACCCCTCCTTGCCGGACCCCAACGCTGCTGGAGATGAAGGTGAAGCCATGGCTGACGAGCGCAGCCCCCAGGATGGCGGAGCCAGCCCCTAGGATGCCGGCGTCAGCCCCCAAGACCTCCAGACATCGTCCATCAAGGCGGCGATTCCTTAGTCACTTTCCCCTGTAACAACAACACAAGTAGATGCGTTAATCTGTAACACAAAAAAACTTGTTTTTTTGGTATGTAACTATGTTGGGCCAACTTTTATGCTACACTTGGCGGTAGGCTTACTTAAGTGGCCCGCCTTAATATGTATCGTTTATATCTTTGGCTGTTTCGTATGTTGGCGGAACCTCATCACAGTTACTTCAGCTGAGCCAACCAGGTGCAATACCAATTAGTTTAGACTCAGAGACCAAATCCGGCATGTTGGTGCCAACGACATATTACTAGGCGACCCACACACAAACATACAGATAACTATACTAGGCGGTGCAAATGTTGTTTGCTTAGTTTTAGCCGGCGGACGGCAAATGTCGAAAAAGTCGGACCCACAGCACGGAGCAAAATTTTGTTGGTAACTTTTGACATTAACACATATATGATTGCGAGAAAGACAAAAGATGGAATGGTCTCAAAGCTGGATGAGCAAACCACAGACTTTTATTTCATAATCCTATAGTACTTATTACAATTTGAAAATTGCTAAGTGTAAAAAGGACGTAGCTGCTCAATGTTCCAAGGCCTTTGGTTTCGTCGTACTGGTCGTCGACCTTCCATTTGCGATTGCGACCACGTTTCTTCCTGTAGCCATCTCGTGCATCCACCAAGTAATACGATCCATTGAGCAGCACCTTACTGACCACAAAAGGTCCTTCCCATGGTGGGGATAGTTTATGCAAGCCTTTCCTGTCTTGGATTAGGCAGAGGACCAGGTCACCAATCCGAAAACTACGCTGCCGCACTCGTCGACTGTGATAGCGCCGCAAACCTTGCTGATAGATGGTGGATCATGCGAGAGCAACGTCGCGTTCTTCGTCAAGTAGGTCAAGGCCATCCTGTCTTGCATCTTCTGCGTCTTCCTGGATGTAGGCTTGAATTCTGGGAGAATCGTACATCATGTCAGATGGCAACACTGCTTCCGCGCCATAGACTAAGAAGAAAGGAGTGACTCGGTTGATCTGTTTGGAGTTTTACGTAAACTCCAAAGGACATATTGCAACTCATCTACCCAAGCCACAGCCGCCCTGTGCAATGGTACTTCGAGACGTGGTTTGCTGCCTTGTAGGACCAAGCCATTTGCGCGCTCTACTTGACCATTTGCCTGAGGGTGTGCGACGAAGGCTAAATCTAGGCGGATGCCATGCTTGTGGCAATACTCCTCGACTTCGCCTTGCGATAAGTTTAGTGCCGTTATCGGTGATAATGCTGTGAGGCACCCCGAACCGAGAGATTATTCCCCACAGAAAATTTGCGGCTGTGGCGCCGTCTAGCTTTTTGATGGGCTTAGCTTCAACCCATTTGGTGAACTTGTCTACAGCTACAAGCAAATGTGTGTAGCCACCAGGTGCCGTCTTAAATGGACCAACCATGTCCAAGCCCCAGACTGCGAAAGGCCAGGTGATGGGTATTGTTCTAAGATCTTGAGCCGGCATGTGTGGTTGTCTGGCATACAGTTGGCAGCCCCTGCATCTCTTGACGATATCTTCTGCATCTTCTTTGGCTGTCAACCAATAAAAACCTTGTCAGAAATGTATGGTGCCCACAATCTTCGGCATGTATCTCCTTCGACACGAGGGAGCGTGAGGAAGCATTGTGCCCACAATCTCCGGCATGTATCTCGTCCAACAGGTTTCTGCCTTCTTCTGGTGAAATGCAACGCTGGTAGACACCCTGTAGTGCTACGCTTGTACAATTCACCTTTACTTATTGTAAATGCCTTGGCTCTCCGTATGATTTGTCTTCTCAATACCTCATTGTCCGGCAGTTCCTGATTTATCAGGAAGTCCAAATATGGCGTCGTCCAATCCGGCTTTACGAGGTAGACGGCATAACTGGCGTCTCCGACTGGTTCTGCCGACTCTGGGTCAAGGAGGTCTGCTCCTTTTATCGATGGCTTGTGTAGGTGTTCAGGGAAAACATCTTTTGGCACCTTTTTGCGCTCAGACCCCAATCTGGCAAGTGTGTCTGCCGCCTCATTTTGAGTCCTTGGAATATGGCGGACCTCATAGCCGAGGAAACATTTAGCAAATTCGTCAATAGTAGGGCGATATGTCGCCATGGTCTTATTTTTTGCGTCCCAAGTTCCACGTGTCTGCTGTGCCACCAAGTCTGAATCTCCATACAGAGGATGCGCTGGACGCCCAGTTCTTTGGCGATGTGTAAGCCATGAAGGAGTGCTTCGTATTCGGCAACATTGTTGGTTGCTTTGAAGTGGATTTGGAGCACATAACTAAGCTTGTCTCCTTGTGGGTTTCTTAACACAATTCCAGCCCCCGATCCCTGAAGCATTTTCGATCCGTCAAAGTGCATGACCCAATATGCTTCTTCAGGGAGAGGTACTTCGTCTATGGCCTCTGTCCAATTGCTATGAAGTCTGCTAAGGCTTGAGACTTAATGGCGTTTCTGGGTTTGTACGTGATGTCGAAGGCGGCGAGTTCAATGCCCCACTTGGCGACTCGGCCTGTGGCATCCGTATTGTTGATTATATCTCCCAGAGGCGTCTTGCTCACTACCATGATTGAATGTTCCTGGAAGTAGTGTCGTAACTTTCTGGCGGCGTAGAAAACACCATAAACTAACTTTTGGTAATGCGGATAACGCTGCTTCGAGACGGAAAATACTTCACTAATGAAGTAGACCGGACGCTGTTCTGGGATCTCTGATTTTTCCGTCTTGCGTTCCACAACCAGGACTACGCTGACAACTAAGTTGGTTGCCACGATAAAAGCAGCATTGGTTCCCGTGTTCGAGGAGCTGCTAAGATTGGGGCAGATGTCAATGCTTCCTTGAGTTGTTTCACGGCGGCATCAGCTTCATCTGTCCACTCAAACTTGTCGGATTTCTTCAGAAGCCGGTAGAGAGGCATTGCCTTCTCTCAAGACGGCTAATGAAACGACTGACGGCAGCCGCCGAGCCGGCAAGTCGCTACACGTCCTTCAGGTCCTTGGGCCTGGATATGTTGAGGATTGCTCTGATTTTCGCCGGGTTGACCTCTATTCCTCGTTCAGAAACGATAAAGCCCAGCAGCTTGCCGGCAGGAACCCAAAAAACGCACTTTTTCGGGTTGAGTTTCATTTTATACACCCGAAGGCTATCAAAGGTTTCTCATAAGTCGTCAAGCAAATCCGCCTTCTTTTTTGACATGACGGCAATGCCGTCTACATAGACGTGAACATTGCGGCCAATTTGCTCGTGAAGGCATCTTTGCATGCATCGTTGATAATTTGCGCCGGCATTTTTTAGGCTGAAGGACATCGTGATGTAGCAGAAGGTCCCGTAGGGCGTAGTGAACGACGTTTTGAGTTGGTCGGATTCTCGCATTTTAATTTGGTGGTACCCGGAGTACGCATCCAAAAAGCACAGCAGCTCTGAGCCGGCTGTGGAGTCAATGACCTGATCTATACGTGGTAAAGCAAAGTGGTCCTTAGGACAACACCTGTTCAAACCGGTATAATCAATGCACATTCTCACTTCCTTATTAGGTTTTGGAACATTACAGGATTTGCCAACCAATCAGTGTGTACTACCTCCCTAATGAAATTGGCTTCTTGCAACTTGATGATCTCCTTCCCTATCGCCTTCCGCTTCTCTTCACCGTAGCGCCTTATTCCTTGCTTCACCGGCTTTGCTCCTTTGTAGACGTTGTGAGAGTGCTCGGCAAGTTCCCTTGGTACACTGGCATGTCGGCTGACGACCATGCAAAGATGTCCGTATTCTCACGGAGGAACTCGACGAGCGCGCTTTCCTATTTGTCATCTAAGCCGGACCCGATTGTGACTTGCTTGGAGCTGTCACCTGGCACCAGGTCCGCCTTCTTTGTTTCCTCGGAGGACTTGAAAGTATTCTTGGGCTTGGTGGTTTTTACATTTTTCGGCAACTTCGACGTATCAGTCTCTTTCTTCATCATGGCTAGCTCCTTAGTGTGGAGGACTGCCTCGGCGAAGGCGGCGCTGCCACGTTCGCACTCCTTTGCTTTCTTGAAGTTGCCATTGACAATGATAGTACCGTTGCGTCCAGGCATCTTCAGTTTGCTGTAGATGTAACACGGCCGAGCCATGAACTTGGCGAAAGCTGGCCGTCCAAAGATGGCGTGGTAAGCACTCTTGAAGGGGACTACTTCGAACCTAAGATACTCCGAGCGGTAGTTTGTACTCAGGTCCAAAAGTAACCTCAAGTTTGATGCTTCCATTGACTTGGCTTGCTTTCCCGGAACAATGCCATCGAACTTGACCTTACTGTAGTCAAGCTGGCTTTCCGACAAGTTCATGCGCTTCAGTGTGTCCTCGTACATGATGTTGAGGCTGCTTGTTGGGGATATACCTACTGGGGGTATCTCTGACATGGATCAATCCGGCTAGTCCAGGTTGGCCCAAAGTGGTGGTTAAGGCTTTGGCCCGCCGGGCGGCCTAGATAGCCGGCAGACAAGGCGGACGGAGGATGGCAAGACGGAGGCCCAAGACTGAAGCCCATGACGCCACCAAGATCAAGACGGAAGGCGGTGACTTGCCAGATAGGTTTAGGACTCTGCAGTCTTGCGGACACGTTTGTCCCTTGTAACCCTAGGTCCAGCCGCCTATATAAGCCGAATCTAGGGACGCCTTTAGGGCACGCTCAACATACCTTCATACTTCCAACTCATTGTAACCTGTAACACGGCTATTGCCATTATAGTGAGTTATAGCAGCACGTAGGGCTCCGCCACCGCCGTGGAGCCTGAAGCTGGGTAAACTGCCGTGTACAATCCGACCTCGACGACGTCCACCTTCTTGCCCTTCGTTCACCCTCGGCTAGCAGGACCCGTCTCCTATCCATTATGCCGATACACGACAGTTGGCGCCCACCGTGGGGCATAAGGCGTCAGGCGTCAATGTTCCAGGGGGATCATCTTCATCGACAAGATTGCATCTGGCCGGCACATCCGCTCCGGTACGATCAACGCCTCGGCCAGATCGCATCTAAACTTCATCGACATTGCCGACCAGATCGCATCTAGCCGGCACACCTACGTCGGCGCGGGGTTTCGACGTCCAGCACGTCCCTCACGCACGGCAGATCGATCCAACCGACAGGCGGCTCACCCGCGTTGCCGCGGGGGGGACGTCCAGCACTCCCTCGCACGTGCGCGGCGGATCGATTATACAAGATCGGAGCCGTCTTAACCTGGCAAAATCGACACTGTTGACCTCTGGACGAAAGTTTAACACAAAATAAAACTCACGCGAAACTATTTCACGCTTCTGACCCTTTTGTGTAGCGCCTCACGATCGGGCGCTACACTTACACAGTGTAGCGCCTTACGGTAAGGCGCTACACTGTATAGCGCCTTACGGTAAGGCGCCTACACATCAGTGTAAAGCCTGATCGTAAGGCTTTACTGTGTAAGGGTAGCGCCCGATCGTGAGGCGCTACCCAAAAGGGTTAGATGCGTGAAATAGTTTCACGGGAGGTTTTTTTTTGTTGTAGTTTGTTCAGAGGTCAACAGTGTCTAAATTGCCTCTTAGTCTATTTGGGCCAATCGTCCCATGACCACCGGCATGGTGTTTTCGTCAACATTGCTGGCGTATCGTAGGTACTCAAGATCCCTCAAACCCACGTTAATCGCGAGTTACGGAAACCATCGAGGGAAAACTCTTTTCGGAGTCCTTGCGCACCACGGTCCACGGATTGGTGCTTCGGCAAAAAGCTGCACTCGCGGCTCAGGCAAAAAAGCAATTAGCAGCCCACTTGCGGATTAGATTTCCCAGGAATCGAGGCGAGTGGATCAGCTGTTGTACAACATACAGTGAGTACAGTCTAGGAACACAAAACTAGTGCTACTTCACGTGGTTGCAAAAGGCACACACGAGTGCATGGTTTTTCGGAAATATTAATCTACGTGTTACGACCGGCAAGCATGCTCCGCGCGATTCTGCTATGCCGCGTCACGTGCACGGCTGGCTATTCAAGTCGCCAAACTCTGGCCGTGTCAGCCAATGTTACGCGGGACGCCGCCATCATCGCGACCGGTTTAGGCGAATTCTGTCATCAGATCGCTAGGTGTTATTTTCGATCGCCCAAACCTGACCAGTTGGGAAGACTTAGACCGGTACAAAATAGTCTAGCACCGCTTTTAGCTTATTGCTAAACGCGGCACGTCGCTGTCCGGCATATTTATCGTCGCGTTTCGACGTGGCACGCCGCCTTTCCAAAAATTTATTAACGCGTTCCAGCTTAATGCTAACGCGGCAAAATGCCTATCCGGCATACTTGTAGTCGCGTTTCGGCTTATACTAAACGCTCAGCACGACGTCTTCCGGCAAGATCATCATCAAGTTCCGGCTTAATCGCTAAACCGGCAGGCATCGTCGCCGCGTCCCGGCTCAATTGCCGTCGCGGCCTACTCATCGTCGCCTATTCGTCAAGCACGGCGCAACCACTAGTAGAGAAAAACCTTTTAGTGGCACACGCTTTTGCAATTCTGTGGCGCACCCACAACTTTGTTGGGTGCGCCACAGAAGTCTCGCCACTAATTTTTATTCTGTGGCGCACGAGCCCGGGCGCACAGAAAGACTTTCTGTGGCGCAACCCAGCCCGTGCGCCACAGAAATAGCTCGGCAGTTACAAGCAGAGGCATTCTGTGGGCACCCACGTGGTGCGCCACAGAAAGTGGTGCGCCACAAATAAAATGGCGCCACTAAATTATAAACAGAAATGCAGGGTTATATTTTCATTTTGCTGTATAAATATAGGTTTATACAGGATTTATACTGATTTATACAGAATACAAGTATATTTGACAGGTATATGAACAGAACAAAACATTAATCACTGTAATCACAATTACTTAGTGCCCGAGATATATACATAGTCACAAAAGTGCCGAATGTTTACACAATTAGTCATGATACAAACAAAAGTTAATCATTTCACACTACACATTACAAATGAAGTGTTCACTGCCTAACTAGGGTCAAATGTAGTACATCGGCGATGATGGTGAGCAAGAGCGCGCGGGGGCATGATCATGGAGTCCTCTTCTTGAGCGGCGCCGGGAAAGGTAGATAGACTTCTTTCGTCCTCCACTCCCTGGTGTCATTCTGCGCCTCTAGTCGTTCTTCGATATCCCTCTGACACAACCCTGAAGATGGATTGGGATATATATTAGTTAGTGATATAAATAGAGTATAATTTATTCATCTAAGTAGAGAGGCAAGACAATCAATCAATTGTCATGGTTGGAAATCATATGGCTATCCTATTTGGGTTTCAAAGCAAAGCATATATATAATATAAACCCTACACATGCACTTCTACAAAAAATACACTAGTAATGCTTAGCAAGGCTTTCTTTTATGACCCTTCTTTGTTCATGACATCTTCGAGGATGATCGTCGATAACTGCAGAATGATGCGATTGAAGTCTTGTCCATAATCAGCATCGGTGAGAGCATCCTCACTTTTGGTCCATTCTGTGGGACTAGATGGAATCCTCATTTTCTCGGCATCCCGGACAAGCCCTTTAAGGTGATGGAGGGAGTAGAAGGCCTCCTTCACGCTGCCAGGCAGTTGCTTGATGCAATGGAATCCGTTCCCATGCATGAACTTGTGTTTGTTGTCCTGCGTGAAAGATTCCCCCTTCTTTTGGAAGGGGCCTCCCTTTTGGGCATAGCCCTCGAGAGCCTCATCGAGAAGACCCTTTATTCTATTGTACTTCCTCGGCTTGCTTTTATTCCCCGAGTCGAAATAAGTGGCAATGTACCACCTCGGGCTTAGGACGATGAGTGCGCAGTACTTGTCCCTGCTCAACACAATTGAAACGGAATGTTGGACATAGGATCAGCAATGGAAGAAATCTACAAGAAGGCATAAGATACGACGACAGTGAGCGGATGTGTACTTACTCGTAAAAGAAAGGCAGAAGAAGGTTGTTCTTCCTCTTGTTGGTCAGCATGAGCCTCTGGAGGTACTCCGTGGCCATGGTCCGTGTCCTTGATCCTTCCACCAGCTGGCTGTCACGCATGTAGTAGGGATCCACTATCGCGACGTACGGGTATCATCTCTCCTGATCTTCATCGCAGCATCGAGCGCATATAGGCGGACCAAGTTATAGTCCAGCCGTCTGGAGTGAAACAGGTTGAAGATGTCCTCATACGCTATGAAGAACACATTTGCGGGGGCTTCCTGGACGAAGTCCACCTCCTTTGGCACCTTGACCGCGAACATCGGGTAACTCGGCTGCTTGTCTTTAAGAAGGAGGCTCTCTAGATGCAAGATAGATTCTTGCAAAGAAATCATGGGTCCTTCTGCAAGGCGGAGCAAGTCCTCAGACAGTATAGGTTTACCAGCTTCATGAACTCGGGTCAAGCCATCCCCACGGGGTGGTATCGTGTCTTCACGACCCGGCATAATCTTAGGAGCTGGCTGGCTCGCAGAGGCGTTTGCTCCTTTTCTCTTCCTGTGCTTCTTCGCCTTGTTCTTCATCTCTGGGGATGGTTGGGGTGCAGTGAACCCCGCGTGAACCGTCTGGTGCAGTGTGCCAGGGCTGAAAATGTTACCCGGTTTGACTTGAGCTTGATGATCGCCGGCCTCCGGAGGCGTGTCTTGAGATAAACCCTTGAAGACCAGGCGCTGCGTGCATGTAGTGGGACGGAGGTTGACCGCGTTGATCGCGGAAGGGTTCTTCATCCACAGGAGGCATGTACAAATCATCCCTGCAGGCGCCAGTGTTGAGGAAGTCATCGACGTTGACATTATCGTCATCATCGCCGTCGTTGGCACCAAGTTGAGGGTCAACGGCTTTGTCCTCAACATAAACAATACCACATCCGTTATTAGATATAAAGGCTTGGCATCGTAAAGTCGTGAAGTCGGAAAGTCGGGAAGTCGAAAAGTCGGGAAGTCGGAAAGTCGGGAAGTCGGGAAGTCGGGAAGCCGGGACGTCGGGAAAGTCGGGAAGTCGGGAAGTTGGAAATCGGAAAGTCGGGAAGTCGGAAGTCGGAAAATCGGGAAAGTCGGGAAGTCGTGAAGTCGGAAGTCGGGAAGTCGGAAAATCAGAAAGTCGGGAAGTCGGGAAAGTCGGGACTAACCTTGGACTGTTGCGGTACAGACGTTCCCAACAATTGTTTGTGGCGGCTGGTGGCGGCGACAACCGGCGGTAGCTTCCGGCCGGTGGTGGCGGCGACCGGCGGTTTCCTTCCGGTGGTGGCGACGGCTGCTTGTGGCGCCGGTTCATCCGCAACAGCTTTTTCTGGCCGCCTCGACGAGGGCCGAATGACCGGGGGCCGGTGCCTCGAGGTGGCGCCGCCGGTGCGCCTGACCCCATGAAGACCATCCCCAAGACGAATCTGGGTCTTCGGTCATTCCATCATCCACTTGGAGCATTCTCCAAGGACCATGTGTTGTCGGCTCCCGGAGGTTGCATGGGGGGGTCGATGTCACGGAACTCAGGCACTACCTCGGTCACCGTGACTTTCATCACGACCTCGCTTATTCTAGTGTTGTGCATATCGCGGGTCGAAAGTTGTACGATAATGGCCGTTGCGACTTCCTTCAACTCGCCGCCGGCCCCCACCCTATGTAGGAGTATGCAAGGCATGTCCTGGGAGTCAACACATGTTGGGCATCATGAGATATGGCAGTCATCAAAAGCATAGTTATAGAATATGCCGCGGACTAACTAATTAGTTACCTTGGTGATGGCGTTGATCTCGGCTAATGTCGAGACAAGGGCTCCGGTGCCGGCGACCGGCCTATCATTTTCCGGCCGCTCGTGTGCATTATAATTATTCTCCGGCCTATTAGTATGTTGATCCACGGTAGGGGGCACCGGTGGGGTCACCAGGACCGGCGACACGTTATTGCTGGAGTTCCTGCCAGTGTAGCCGGGCACGTGTATCGGCCCCTTTTGACCTCCCGCATGCTAAGCAATTATCCCCTCCAGCAATGCAGGGGGTAAGAACCTCCGGAGCTTCTTGTCCACCTTCTCGTCCACTAACTTGTCCACCGTGCTGGAGTCCACCTTTTCGTGCTCTAGTGTCTCCAGCTTCTTCCTTAGCTCGACAACCTCGGCTTTATCCCTAGCCGGCTTCCTCCTCTCCTTTCTCGTCTCGGTGTCCGTGCTGTAGTACTGGAGGAACTGCACGCTCGTACCAAAGCCGGTCACACCGCCAGCTGACGTCGGCGGCTTTGACTTGCACCAGCAACAGATGGTAGTGGTACATGATCCAGGTTAGAAATGATTGCTACACTTAGCATAAGGACTGGGCTCATAGCACTCTCAGACCATAACATTGAGGAAGCTATAGATCTACTACTAATTCAATCAAGCAATGCATTTCCAAATGAAATTGGAGAAAATCAAGAAGATCACGTGCTCGTGCGCATGATCAGCAACAGACGATATTGGAAAAATAAGGAACCCATAATGTCTGCTGTAGGGAGTTTCCAGGAAGCTTCATACCAACTATCGTTTCCATTTTTTCACAGCCCCATGTCGGTGCGCTGTAGGCTACAGGGTTTCATCCGACTCGTTAAATACTTAGCAGCAACTAACACAAAGTGGGCAGCAACTAACCTAGCTAGCAGCTACTAACAAAGCAAGCAACTAACACAAATTGGGCAGTAAGCAAACTACTAACCTAGCAGCAACTAACAAAGCAAGCAAAGTAACACTAACCTAGCTAGCAGCTACTAACAAAGCAAGCAAAGCAAGCAACTAACACAAATTGGGCAGTAAGCAAACTACTAAAATTCTATGTGGCATTTCGTCAAACACTTAGCAAGCAGGGTTCAGTAGGGAGGGAGGAGGCGGAGAGGGGAAACACCTCGGGAGGGAAGGGAGGCGCGGATGGGCGGACGGCGGTGGAGGTGCTCCTCGTGGGCGTCGAGGTCCTCCGCGGCATCGAGGACGGCCGGTCCGAGGGCACGGGCACGGCGAGGCAAGCACGGGCGCGTCGAGGCAAGCACGGGCACGGCGAGGCGAGCACGGTGCAGGTGGCGGTGGAGTTCCTCCGGCGGCGGCGGTTTTCTTCGCACGTGGGGGAAATTTGGACTTTGTGAATTTTGGAAGAGAGGCCGGCGCGGGGGCGGGGCCACATGTAAGTGCCTGCCAAAACTTTCTGTGGCGCATCCCTCAGCGGATGTGCCACAGAATTTCGGTGCCAGAAATTTTAAAAACGCTGCTAGCCGTAATGTGACAAGCACACTAGCATAGCCCAATGGTTTGCACACACACACAAAACCTGGGGCAACCAGGTTCGAATCCTGGCCGTCTCACTTTTTTTCTTTAAAAATATATTTTTGTTAAATTTAAAGAAAGAACACATACTACACACAATTGTTAGTAGACCATTATGTTATATATTGCACACACACAAATTATTACACATACTTGTCTCACACACCACACAAATTATTACACATACTTGTCTTCTTCGTCTCGGTTCCGAGCTAGCTTCTTTTCTTTCCCTTCTTTGTGGTTGAAAACTTTAGGCCGGTCACCTTGAGATTTCTTCGCGTGAACGGACAACCTTTAGTAGGTAGGGAGGTCTTCCTTCTTTGTGTACTAGTAGTAGGCATGTCGAAGTACTTGTCGAATTCCTCCTCGATCTTCGGATCTGTTCTTGTCCAAGTCTTCCTCGTTGGCTCTCCTTCATTCCGATGATGCTCCTCTTGCCCCTCCTACGACAACACGGCTAGGCTTTGACGGGTCGGTAATGAAGAAGCATTGCTCAACTTGGCTAGCGAGTACCCATGGCTCATTTTTCGCGGAGGCGTTCTTCGATTTGGCATCGGGTATTACCATGGTGGTGAAATACCGGCCTTCTTTGACGACGTCCTTGGCCCATCTCACACGGAACATTGGCACCGACTCTCCACAGTAGTTGAGGTCCCATATCTCCTCGATCCTTCCGAAATATCTTTGCTTGACAGTAGCCTCGTCATCGCCGTAGGATAGCATAGTTACTCCTGAGTTTTGATATTCGCTATTCTTGTCCTTTTCCTCGGTGTAGAAAAAACCGCTGATGTCGTACGACTGATAGGTCCTTACGTTGTGCCCGGGGCCCCGTGATAAGGAGAATATGAGTTTTTCATCTTCTGTAGATGGCGTTTTGCTCTTTGCTAGTCCAGTTGCCTTTGCTTGAACCAACGCGTGAAGCTGGAGTTGTGCTCTCTGGTTACGTCTCCCTTCTTCCTCGGCCGGCCCAGGTCGATGTAATTCTTCTCGATTAAGCTTCTGTGCTCTTTCACCCAAGGTTCGATCAATTGTAAGTGTTGTAGCGCGACCCGGTGAGCCTGTCGAAGTCGTCCTTTCGACCATGAATGTCGACAAAGAGTGAGAGGGTGCCCTCGCGGTGACCATATCCATTGAGCCTGCCGGTGTTTCCTCCTGGGCAGACCAACATCCTGGTTCTCGGTGCTTAGATAATTCTGGCAGAAGGAGATGCACTCATAGGTTAGAAAGCCCTTGGCCATGCTTGCGTCTGGACGGGCCCTGTTGCGAACGTATCCTTTCATGACACCGTTCATCCTTTCGAACGACATCATGTAGTGGAACGTGGCCCGAGCTGCCTGATGTCATCAACGACATGGAGAAGGAGATGCACGCAGATATCAAAGAATGCTGGCGGGAAGTAAATCTCGAGCTCGCATAGTATCAGCACGATCTCTTCCTGTAGCCTGTCGAGCTGCTCCGCCGATCGACTTCCTGTTGATGACGTCAAAAAAGTTGCAAAGGGCAAGCAGCGTATCACGGACGTGCTCGTCCATTATCCCTCGAATCGCAACGGGAAGTATCTGCGTCAACAGCACGTGACAGTCGTGAGACTTCATCCCGCTAAACCTCTTCTTCGTTGCGTCCAGATATCTGCTTATCTTCCCCGCGTAACCATGAGGAAATTTGACTCCTAGGAGACACCTGTAAATTGCTCGAGCTCCTCCGACTCATAGTGAAGCACGTAGCGGGAAGCACCACCGTGTTCTTCTTTACCCTTTTGCGGCGACCTTGAGTCCCTTCCGTCTGATCATCATCATCATCATCATCATCACTATCGGGGCCTGAAGATCTTTCCTGACACCAAGCCATTTCAGATCGTATCTTGCTTTCGTCCCATCCTTGGTCTTTTCCGGCATGTTGGAAATAGTGCCAAGCAGCTCTCGGTGACATTCTTCGTAATGTGCATCATATCGAGGCTATGTGGCGTCTTGAGGACCTTCCAGTACTCCAAGTCGTGGAAAACAGACCTCGCTTTCCATACACCCAGCAGCGGATCTACCTTCGGTCGTTTCTTTCCCGGCGCAGGGCACTCCTCCCAATTTTTCAACAGCTCGTCGATTTCTGTGCCGCTCCTCGGGCTCGGGGCTCCTTCGATCTCGTCCTTACCATTGAACAGGTCACCGCGTTTTCTCCACGGGTGATCCATGCGAAGCCACCTTCGAGCCCCTGGGTACACGGTTTTCGAAGACCCGGGATTCCTTGGTAGCTGGAGATGCGGGGTCTTATCCATGCACCTGACACATGCGCAGAATCCGTGGCCTACCTGGGCCGATACATATGAGCAACCAGGATAGTCCTGCACCGTCGTGAGCAACGCGGCTCTCATGTCGAAATAATCTCCAGTGTAGGCATCCCACGTACGGGCTGGCGTCTCCCACAACGTGGCTAACTCCTCTTTCAACAGCGCGAGATACATATGTATGTGGACACCTGCTTGTTTCGGCCCCTGAATGAGAATACTCATGTGTATGTACCTTTGCTTCGTGCACAACCACGGGGGAAGGTTGTAAGGCCATACAAACACGGGCCAGGTGCTATGCGTGCTACTCTGGTTGCCGAACGGATTGAGTCCATCGGTGCTCATACCAGCCTGACGTTCCTTGCGTCGCCTCCGAAATTTCCGAAGGCGTTGTCCAATTCTTGCCACTGGCTAGCTCTGAAGGGTGTGTCAGGATCCTGCCCTTCTCCGGATCTTCTTCGGGCTTCTCCCTTTCCGCGTGCCATTGCATGAGCTTTGCTTCCTTAGGGTCCACGAGTACCGCTGCAGACGGGGAGTGATAGGAAAGTACCATACCACTTTTCGAGGAACTTTCTTCCCAGTACTCTTGTACCGTCCTTGGCCGCACACCGGACATGTGGTTCTGTCCTCGTACTCGCCCCGATAAATTGCGCAATCATTGATGCAGGCGTGGTATTTAACGTGCGGTAGGTCAAGAGGGCACACGACTTTCTTGGCCTCCTCGATACTAGTTGGCAATGTGTTCCCCTCGGGAAGACGCTCGGAAGAATTGCATGTTCTTGTTGAAGCTCACGTCGGTCCATTTGTTTCCCGACTTCATC
Source organism: Poa pratensis (assembly GCA_947311845.1). Taxonomy (NCBI): domain Eukaryota; kingdom Viridiplantae; phylum Streptophyta; class Magnoliopsida; order Poales; family Poaceae; genus Poa; species Poa pratensis. The sequence continues at coordinate 1,458,270 of CAMZMU010000113.1, forward strand.
TCCAGAGCATCAAGCGTTACTTGCAAGCGTATCCTGTGGCCGGCACCCAGGATACAACGGAGTCTTCCCGTCTATCTCCATTTGTGCCAGCTTGGCTTTCTCTCTAGCGGTGCTCGCCTCCTTGAGGAGCAGTTCTTGAACATGAGAGTCCATCAAGGCCGACATTAGCGAGTTCTGCGTGTTCGCGTCTTCTCCACCACCATCTACTCCTTCATCATGTCCGTCGCATCTCCTTTGTCATGATCATCTTGCCCGCCCTCGTTTTCACATGCAACAATTGCTGTCGGCGCTTGGTTGAAGCCTTCAACTAAAAGAGGTCAGTGATACCCACAGTATAGGGGATCGTTGAAATCTTCAATGTGTAAGTATAGTATCGATCCCACGAGGAGTAGAAGGTATAAATATTTATCCTCTCAAATAAGAGTGTCACTTCTCTTATTATCTATGCACTAGACAAACTAAAATGATTAAATGATGCAAGTGTTTTTTGGGTTTTTGGCGTAGAGTTTGCAATAAAGTAAAAAGCTGAAAATAAAATATGACAAGTGAAAGCTCTCAAAGAGAGAAAGCTCAATCCTCTATGCAGTGAGAGGACAAGCTCAAGTGTGTGTTTCTTATAAGTGGAGAACGTTCCCAAGGGCTACCTAGACTTCATGGCATAAATATTTCTAGAACAACAAGGTAATAATTTTGTCAAGTTTTAATCTTCTTTTGGACAGAGCCATAATTAGGGAAAGCTAAATAAATAAACTAAACCCCCTTATGATGGTTCTTATGGGCAAGTAAATGACTGCACAAGAGTTATTAAGACATAGAGTCCCACCATAGCCTTAAACTCTAAGGTCCCCGATACTAATACCCTCATAATGCAACTTCATGACTCGGTCTCAGGTTTACATGTCCTCCCATGTCTCCCTCACTCCCTTACACTACGGTGTTCTCTATGAGCCCCTATAGGTGAAGTGATGTGCAGTCGACGTTCGCACAACACAATCATAGAATTAAATAAAAATAAAAAAAACACTAGACAAAGTACCAACACATGTCATAAATAAATCATTGCCAATCCATCCTATGCCCCAGGAACATGAGAGAACTACTCACAACGCGAAGACATGATATGATTCAATAGCATAAGTGATACAACACAATCTGATAATATAATCTCCCCACAAAACAATGACAAGTAGCAATTCACAACATGTAGAATAGTACTTAGCCAATAGACAGGGTTCAACAATCTCAAACTATGAGGGGGATGAAGTGAATCACGAAGATGGTGATGGAGATGGTGCTGGTATTGACGGTGGTGTTGATGGAGACTTCAGAGGGGGGATGGAGGAGCCTTCCGGAGGTGATTCCGGCGGCGTTTCCCCCTCCGATCCTCTTCGGCGGCAGCCTTCTGTCTCCTGTTTCGTGGTTTTTGTGTTTCTCCGCCGCCCCCTTCCGAAAGCCGTCGGGGGACTATTTTTATAGTCGTTTTTAGGTCAAGACGAAGGCACGTGGACGAAGATCAACGGCATCGGAAGCTCGAGGCCCAGAATAGGGGGTCCCACGCGGTCAAGGAATCTGACCGCGTGGGCCCACCTCTTTCGGCCCTCGGGTTTCCGTTTGTTCGCTTCCTTCGCTCCTACGCTTCGTTCCTTCCAAAAATTGACGCCCGTGAAATATTAGGTCATTTAGACGTCGTTTGGGTCCCTAAAAGTCAAAAAGATGGAAAAAGGGGTTTCTGGTTCTGCAGGGTTAATTCCAAATAAATGGGGAAACTGTGAATTATCCCCTAAAATCATTATAAAACATAAATATAACCCATATATGATGCAAATAAGTTGGAATATCAAGTAATAAAATGTAAAGTTCATGTATGCATTTTACATGCATCAACGCACCAGTCCAGAATAAAGAGAAAAAACACGCCAAGAAAGACCAACATCCTCTCACGACGAACAACCAACCCAAATGATCCTAAAAAAACAAAACCCGCAAAAACATAAGGGAAATTAAATCACAAGTCAATTGGAAATAGCACAAAATATACCAAAAAAATGAGAAAACCTAACACCTAAAAAAGCAACAACAGAAACTAACCCTGAAGACGACTTTAGTGACAATACACTCAGCTTCGGCCGACTCCAACCGACTCCAACGATAGTACATCGATTACCGGTAGATAAGCCGGCTGATCTTCACATCGAATTACTTGGGTAAACTGGTAACCACGGTTATCACGTGGGACGTATCGCAGCGATTATAGATTTCTGGTCGTCCGACATGTCTTAGTTCGCACCCCCATGCCCACCGATGATGCGCGTCGAGTCGACCGAGTAGGTGACCAAGAGACGCACCGACAACCCAGGAGGACAAAAAGATAAGGCCAATGGGAACATGAAAAAAAAATCGTGTTTCCTTCGTTGGTAAGCTTCGACCAGTTACGTGTGGTAATAAATGGAAAAATGAACATGCCCTAAATTACATGTCCCACGATTCTAACGATAGTACACTCAACTTGAGCCGACTCCAGCGACGGTACACGCACAACATATAGTTAATCCGGATGGTGTTCCCCATCAGAATTTCTTGAGTAAATTGGTAGCCACGGTACTTACCTAGGAAGCCTTGGAGCCAAGTTCCTTCATTTGTAAGTCATGACACCATGGTCTTCCACACGTCAAGTATAGAGGGCACAACATTAAAGAAAGGGTCAGCCAGCTCGCGAAACATTTTGAAGACCAAATTTATTGCTACATACACAGGCGTTCATGCACACGTTCTTCAAACGACTCAATAGTAACATCATTTCCACCTTATCCCCTTCGGCTTCATCTTCCTCACCCCAACCCCATGAATCCAGATAAAAAGAAAAAACGAACAGCCATCAAATTACATGTCCCGGGACACGATCCGAGGATCCACCCTCTCGCGGGATTAGGAAAAAAAGGTGTGCCCATCAGTGGTGTGTCCTGTCAGTCTAATGGGTTCCTGTCCTGCCGGCTCCGTGGTATATACGCGTGTTGACTTCATCCGTCTGTACGCAAACGTAGTCCTGTAGCGGAAAGGCCTCTTCATCGTTTCGTACCATCTAATCGTGCCGGCTTCATGGAGTCGGCCTACTCCAAGGAAACTCTGTCCAATCATCACACAACGGACCATGGACAACATATTCTATAGAGAAGGGAAAAAAGCAAAATATAAACATAACATGTATGGAATAAGAAAAACTAAAAAAATTTAAGCTAAAGCGATAATGACGGTACCTTCAAACCAAAAACACTTCGTACTTTTGATTAGCCTGCGTTATTTCCAATTGGTACTCCTTTATCTCGTCTACCACAACACGGCTGGTACCCTCACTAGTTTTTATCCTCTGAAGCATAGCTTTGGAAAAATCAGGGCCTTTTGTGACATATTTGAACAAATATTTCAAGACTTGTGTCTTATTACACAATTCGACATTATTGTGAGCTTGGTACTTTTTCAGTAAAGCCATGTCGTAGGGTACAACCCATTTATTGTCAAGAGATTTCCCATTTTTATAAATGAATCGACCATTGTTTCGACGCCGATCTTGGTTCAAAACTCTAACGGCGACGAGCTGAAATAAGATTTACCCGTCTTGTGCCATCTCGTACATCCATTGCAGCCGAAATCCCGTAATGCCTTGTACAGTGTCACCAAAATAAGATTCCTGTAATAGAATGCAATACATAGTCACGCACAAAAACATCATAAGATATGGAACGTGATCAACCAAAACCCTGTATTTATCCATATCTATTACGCTGATACAAGCACCAATAAACGGGTAGATTTCTCGACTTCTCTCCTTGGTTGTGTTAGGGTAAATCACAGGAGCATTTAAAACCAATATTGGCGGAAGTGGGAGTTCACTGTCATGATGAGCAGAACCTTCGTGGGGTATAGTTGTGGTGTGTGAAGCAGGCCGCGCCGACTTTAGGGAGTCAGCGGGACCTAGAGTCGGCGGGATCAACGAGCAGTGAGACGGAGAAGGTCATTCCAGCCGACTCCCGAGACACGGCCAGAACTCAATTCGTACGTGGGTCAGCCGACTCCATGTTCCCGTAAAAAAAACCCCGGCTAGAAAGGGAGCAACCAAAAATTAAATGAAAGTAAACATCGGATCAAGTAGCCTACAATTTATCTTGTAAGCCGATTCGTCATCCACCGAGGAAATACCGAACATGGAGTCACACGAGTAGTCACGCGTCACATGTCCTCAGCAAGAATCTTCTATCAAAACCACCAAACCGGCAAGCCTAAAAAACTACTGTATATCAGAGACACTGACCCGATGAGACTGGAAAACGCAACAATAATCTACCAAATACAGGGAGCCGGCGAGACCGCGAAAGGCTAATGTTTACTTTAGTATTTATTTGATGGACAAGGAGTAAATAAGTAGAAATCTTTAGAGCGCGTGTTAAGGCATGTGCCCCGTTGTTTAGTAGGCGTGTGGAAGGACTCCTTCCTACAACCGGCCGTGCCGGCATAGTCCGTCCGTTCAAGCCCCTCCCTTCGTCAAAGTATCTTTTATCATTGAAATCTTCTTTCCAACATACCATTTTTAGATCAAATACAGGAAGCCGGCGAGACCGCGAGAGAGGACAATATTCTATTAGAGACACCGAGATGGCGCAACAACGAAACAGATCAATGTTCCAATAGAGGCACCGAGCCGACAAAAAGTAAAAACGTCACAACAATCGAGCCGGCGAGACTACCTGTAAGAAACTACCGACAGCAACGTCTTCTACGAAGACACAACCTGAAACAAACAAACAGATGCACGAGCGATACACGTCCAGCTACAACAAACACCTATTATGAAAAACAAACCCTGCATATCTGAATAAATCAGACCAAGATACCGAAACAACAACGGCAATGAATAATGAGAATATGTAAAACACACGCCGGGGGTAAAACCAGATAAAAACAACAAAGAACAAAGGAGACAAGCACGAAACTATAAGACTCACATAAAAAGAACGGAAAGCAGCGTAAACACATCAAGGAGGCCCGAACTTCAAGATCATATATCTCTACCAAGAATTGACCTGCATCAAGATAACAAAGAACAAATCAGAGCACGTTAAAAGAAAATCGAACAAAACAATAATGCATGGAACAACCGAACTATCGACCATCAAATCTCACAAAAAACAAACAGACACACGCCGAATGTAACACACCCACCCAACCTGAAGAACCGACCAAGGTGACGTCCTACACACAAAAATACAGAAAATCGAGCACGAATAAACAACATGAGAACATGACTCATCGAAAACAAATTAATAAAACACCCAAATATCACACAATAGCCCGAACAGCACGACACAAAAACAAACAATCAAGCAGCCAGAAAAAGAAATCAACCATACCAACAGTATCTCATAAATCACAAGATACCAAGGAACAAACAAAAAACAAAATGAAGATCGAGCATAAGAACAGTATGACAGAAAGCACGATGAAAATAGAACCGACCTTAATCGGATGAGTGGATACCAGTTAACCGGTAACCTGCGACAAAACAAAGCAAAAAAAGGAAATAAATATTAGGAACCAAGAAAACAAAGAAGAACAAACCGCATAAGCAACAAACAACAAATAAACACGAATCTAGTACACGATCAACGACATGAACAAAGAACGACCAAACAAAGAGAGGAAGCCACGTTAAGAATACCCAACCTGATCTCTACGGGAAACAGAATCCATGGAAAGACAACGGAGCTCGAGAAAAGCACGGTGGAGCAAGAACATCGAGGAAGAAGAAAAGGGCGGAAATGAGAGCTGCAGTAACCATCCGATCAGAAAACAGACTATATACCCCCTTCCCTGAAGCACTGTATTTAGGTCGGTAACCACTCGGAACCAATGGCGAGCCGCCAGCGAGACGTGAAATCGGGCCTTCTGACTACTATCACAGTGCCACATACCCGCCGACGAATGGAGGGAGGCCACCTCGGACGGAGAAATCGGGCGTGAATTCTCCATGACATCACGAACAGTGCAACGTACGCGAAATACCTAGCGTGCCACGACATACTGTAGAAAATACGCAGCAGAGACGCATGGAAGGGAAAGATCGGCGATGCAACGTCCCGAGCAACCGACCTGTGGGCCTCGGACGGAAGGGGCCCATCGTCGGCGAGAGAGAAGGGAAGGAACCACGTACGAAGAAAGCTATCCCAGAGGGGCACCGCTAAAACCCATTACGGTAAAAGTACAAATTCAGCCAATGGCACGAGCGCAGTGCGAATCTGCACCACCCAGACCCGTCCGCCACACCGATTAAACACGAAGCGTGAGGCTGACGGGCGGGGCCTTGGGCTACAGCGGTGATCCACGTAGGATGTCAGCGAGAGTGGATGCAATAAGGTTGGTACGGTTAGCGACTTTGCAAATCTCTATTCATTCCGACTCTAGGAACCGGCAGGGATCGGACATAGCGGAGGCACGGAGCGGGGAGGATCGGACGGCCAGAAAGGCCAAATCGCTGAGGAGGCTCCAAGGGATCTCACCGTTTATATCTTTAGATTAATTCATATTTCATAGGTGCCAATCATCTACCGGGACCTATGTGCTTTTCAGGATAAAAGTACAATCAGTTCACCTTGTAGTTCATACCTTCTCTATATTTAGAAAATTATCTCAGTTGTCTTCGATAAAGATCTGACAAGGTGGACTATATGAAAGCAATTACTTACAGTTGTTTACCGAATTACAGTTAAGCACAATATAATCTTATTATGATTGTTGCTACCTTTTTCTTTACACGTGAATTTCAGATGCATTACGTTTGTTAAAAATATAGTTAAAAAGCCGTAGCAACTTACGGGCATTCAACTAGTATTGATAAATTTGAACTGTCGGATATATTGGTTGGACGGTTGCTATTTGCTCGTCCCTACCGTAAAAAGACCCCATTACTAGCCATCACGTCTATTAAGCGGGAATAACAAATATTGTTGCACAAACGCAGAGAAGTCACGCCGCCGCAGTGCCGCACGCCAGCAAGCCCGGACCGGCTGCCCGGATACCCAAGGAGCCTAGGCGGTGGGACGCAGCACGACTGGAGGACAGTAGAGAGTTGGCGTATTTGAATTAAAAAATGTGCGTTAAATTTTGCATTTGTGTTGGCCAGAGGAGCTGTTCTTCCATTAATTATCTGGAACTAGCAAAATGTGTCCGTGCGTTGCAACGGAAGAAACAAATTCTCACCGCTGCTAGCGTCCCATCCGTGTAGCCACATCTGTTGTTTGCCGCTGTCAACGGTTGTGGTCACGTTCTTCACCTATTTACGATGAACCTGATCAATTCTAATATGGCATGTGCGTTGCTACAGGTTGATATTTATTGAGCACGAGCCTACTTCTTCTCAAACACTTAATTCTTCCTCTTAGCTTATGTTCTTTCTCCAATGCCACAAGGGAATTTTGTATAAGAACAAAATAGTTCACCCTAGACAGTCATATTTTTTTTTTAAAAAATAACCGTACATGAGTGTATATAAGAGATCTTGATATATTATAGCACTTTAAAGGGGAAAAAAGAATATTGCATAGGTACGGTGTAACACAGTTGCCTCAAAAGTCTAACCTCCCGTCAATTCGTCCACACTCTCATCTATTTGTAGCATATAACAGCGAGCAGCGGGGCGGGGTGGGCTGCGTCGTGTGCATCCTCGTCGAGCAGCGGGAGCTGCATCCTCATCGGGACCTTGGGCAGCCGGGCAGCCAGTCCGGGCTTGCTGGCGGTGAGCCTAGGTCTGGCCGGGCATGCAGATGGTGCACGCGCAGCGGGGCGGGGTGGGCTGCGTCGTGTGCATCCTCGTCGAGCAGCGGGAGCTGCATCCTCGTCGGGTTCAGGTGTAGGTTCAAGCAGGGAAGCTGGACGTACTTCAGTTCAAGCAGAGGAAACAAAGAAACCAGCTGCTCCAAGCCTCCAAGCTGGGCAAAGAAACGAGCGCTCTTGGTCCCGTCACGCTGGACGCCGGCGAGGGTCTGCGGTGGCCACGCCGCCCAAGGTGCCGTTCTTGTTCCTCACCAACTTCCGAGGCCGGTGACGCGACGTTCTTCGCGTGTGTGGCACCACGTCGACGCCCGCTTCGTGGGCAAGCCCATGGTCGCGCCACCCAGCAACGGCAAAGGTGAACTGGTGCTCGCTGTGCTGGACGCGAGTGCTTGCTGTTCGTGTGTAGCTCTGCCCGTCGCAGCTGATGCCCATAAAGTGTTTGTCTAAATGCAAAAGAATTTGAGGGCATGATTTGGAGTGTGCCGCTGTGGGCACTGCTTTTCTTTTGTCCGGACGTGTGTCCGACACCTCCAAAATAGGGTCCAATTGGAATATGCCGGACACATGAATGGGGTGTCGGTGGAGGTGCTCTTATAAGCAAAGCCCAAACGACCACGCCGTTTTCAGCATCATATATGTCACCCATAAGCGCCTCCGCCGCATCTGTTCGCAATGATCTCTTACTTTGTTCATGCATCTGCCACGGTGTGCCACCATATGCTTCATGATCCGCAGAATTAGGGATCGAGTTCTTTAGATCAAAAAATAGGCATGTGTTGGAGACTTGGAGGTAGATGAAAAGGAACAGCTATAGCCGCACGCAAGGTTGGCCGAGAAGGCGCTGACCCTAGCTGTGAACACCACGTCCACGTTGCACTCCGACGGCATCTTCAGCGAGCGCCACTCTCTCAAAGCCCATGGCAAGCGTGGATGTATTGACCCGATCGTCGGCCAAATCGCAATTTTTTTCTTTTGTAGCTCCAATCGGTTTTCTTTACGAACATGACGGTTGATCGCCGAGCGAAGGGGTACAAAAGAGAAACGTTTCCGCGCGATCATTGTCGCCCCGGCCGGCGCATCGTGGCCACGTTAATTCCTCGATCGCCGTGTGAAGCACACGCATATGCATGCTCGTGCAGGGATCGCTGCTGCACTTGCACGCACATAGACACCATGCACGTAGTGATGAGGAGCTCACAAGCTGGACAATGGAGTCTTGTAGCTGCTCGGTTGTGAGCTATACTGATGGCAGGTGAGGGCAGCGATCAGCAGGGTGGCCATGAACGGTTGTGACTCGTGAGCTACGCCGCGAGGGCGTCGTCTTCGCCAACGCCACGAGCTCTTTTTTTTTTTTTTGATAAAGAGCTTTTATATCACCCGGCCTCTGCATAGCTAAGATGCACACAGCCACCAGTTTACCAACACACAAGTCTGTAAGCAAAAGATAAAAGACGAATTACATATCAAAATGAGAAATTGTATGTCCGCCTAAGATGCTGGTAGGTCTATCCGGAGTCTACGTTGCCACCCATGCCGGAAAAATAACTTCCTGGCCGCAGCCTCCAGTCTCGACGACACCTCCAAAAATAATTCTCGGTGCTCCACACGCTGCAGGGATGACCATGCTCGTAGCGTCGCTGTGCACCGGTAAATAACCTGCATAAGAGAAGCATTTTTATCATTAAAAACATTGTCATTTCTACATAGCCATAGCGACCAAATAACAGCAATCGCTCCCACCCTACTGAATAGTTTGAACCTAGGATCCACTCCATTTAACCAGTTGCCAAAAATTTTAGCAACAGAACTAGGGGGATGTAAGGTAGAACCAATCTGGATGGCTGACCATATAGACCTAGCGAACTCGCACTGGAAGAATAAGTGCGTAATGGTCTCGTCGTGTTGATAGAAGACACACTTTTTACTTCCGTGCCAATTGCGTTTGGCAAGGTTATCTTTGGTGAGAATTACTCCTCGACGTAAATACCACGCAAACACTTTAGTTTTTAGTGGTGTCTTCATCTTCCAAATTTTGTTATTATTAGAACTATCGGCTGGAATTTCGGGTAGAATGAGCGCTCTATACATAGAATCAACCGAGAATTTGCCGTTCTTCGTGAGATTCCATTGAAACTTATCTGAACCTTCCGACAAATGGATTGAATCCAATCGGATGAGCAAAACATTCCAAGATGCTTGTCGTGTTCCAAGTAAACTTCTTCTGAACGAAACATTTGGTGGGAACGTATCCAACACCTTCGCGATCGTGTCACTTTTGTTTCGAACAATAGAATATAGAGTCAGATATTGCTCTTTGAGGGTAGATTGGCCAAGCCAAATATCGTCCCAGAAACGAATTTCCGATTCATCCCTAATTGAGAAAGAGCCATGTGGGAAAAAGAACTTCTTTGTAGCCATGACGCCTGCCCAGAAGTGTGAGTCACCAGGTTTTCAAAGAACCTGGGAAACAGCTTGATCTCCGACATATTTTCTCCTAAGAAGGGTTTGCCAAACTCCATCTTCAGAAAGAAGTTTAAATAGCCATTTACCTAGCAGCGCTCTGTTCTTGCCCTCCTTGGTCTTTAGGTCAGCAAACCACACTCCATTTAGTCAGTCGATATTTTTTCTTCTCACAATCTGTGAGGACCCCGGATTAGCTATCCGAGATACTCGTTATGTTTGCTACAACAATCCAATGATCAGTCTGTTGTTGCACATAACTCGAATTGGCATCACAGAACACCCCTAAGTACCGAATGAAACTACTTACTTGATTGAAGCCATAGCTTCAACAGGTACTTGCAGCGGAAATCTTCAAAACAACGTGGAGCCCAAGTCACTTGCCAACCCTACAGGCAGTTGACTGGGAAGCGCCCTAGTTCGCATTGACGTCAGTGAATGCCCTTTTTCTCTTCAAACTGCTCCTCGTCAAAATCTGGCTAAGACAATAGCCAGGGACGAAACCAATATGAGTACATTTGATTGTACTCGCAAACTACCCCAGAAATGAGCATGCATTACACTTTTTATTGTTTAAATAAAACTTTCTTAGCTTTGAAAACTCAACATCCTTATTGAAAAAGAGAAGGATAGACTTTTGTTTAATAAACCTTTGTTTGAAATTCCTATAACTTTATTTGGAAAAAGGAAAGGAGGCTTTAGAACTTTTTCCCATAAATCTGTCTTTGTAAGAAGTCTCGTTTAAAACTTTTTCCCAAAAAATACATCTTTGTTGAAAAAGGTAAGAAGTCTCTTTTATAAACATTTTCCAGGAAAATCACCATTTGGTTTATTTCTCCCAAAACTCCTCCTTTTTCGACCATAACCCTTCATGGTCATTCAATCCCAACAACCTCATGCCGGCCCGTTGGCACAGTTGCATAAAACATACTCCACTTCATCTTCCTTTTTGAATCTCAAATCTTTTCCAAAACTTGCATATGGTCTTAGGACAGCCTCCCAACTGTCCATATCCGAGGACTCGGCTATTCGAATAGTTTTACACTCTGCAGAGGTAGCACGCTTTTCCCACATCCATCCGGTAACTCATCGTGTCAGCCACGTCCCGCCATACAAGGTGTATGCGAAGTTGAGCCACCGACCATAGCATGTCCTTTGCTCATGCTAGTATAGGACCCTACCGCTACGAAATTTTCCACCTTTCCATCGACACCCAGTCCAGATTCCCCGTCGGGAAACCTAAGTGTGAGGACTCGTAGTTCTGCCCGGCGAGCGAACCCTTCAATCCCCCATCCTCAGATGCCAGGACCCAGGTCAGGGGGTAGGTCGCCATGACCATCCCCTCATGGAACGAGGTCATCCTCGTTCTTGAGGCATCCCATACTAATATGAGCAAATTATATGACTACGCCCTTTCCCATATGTGGGTAAATGTGGTCGCACAGGGTAAGATTGGTCGTCATAATACTAGGACACAATGTGCATTTTTCATAAACATCACCATTCGCCACTTCTCCACTTCAATACCGGCATCTCGGCATTTCACATTCACACAAGTATTTTCAAAGGAGTTTTGAGTAAACAATATTTATTTTCCCATCCTATAATTTTATATCAACTATCTTATACTTCTACAAAGTGGCAAAATAGTTTTTCATATACTTTGTAAAAAGGTTTTCAAAATCATTGATCCTTTTGAACAATTCATGTGACAAAATAGATGTATATAAATGCAAGCTCAGTGAAGTAGCTTGCCTGATTTGAGCATGATGTTCCTGGACTTCTCCTCATTGATCAAAGAAATAAACTCTCATGCTTCTCCGATAAATCCTTTCCAAAAACCACCCCGGTAGCGTTTATCTCTAGCGTCGCAACATGAAAATAAAACAACACGCAATAAGCAAACCAAACCACAAGTGGTATACAAACAAGTAATCAAACCACAACATAGCACTAGTTTAATCAAGCAACAACTAAAAGCTACTCTAAGAACACTTCAAGGAAAACTGACTTAATAACAAGCTTAGAACAATTTATTTAATAAAGCTACAACAATCATAAATAAAAGATGCACGTTAAACTAAAAACAAACACTTAACCACGATCACCACACTTAGCTAAATGCTATCAAGTAAATATTCCAATCAAGCAAAACATCACATAAGCACATGTTTACTTCTATGCTAACAAAACAATTTACTCAGACAATTTCACAGGGGCATTATACTAGCAGGAGTATAACACCATACACATGCCAAAACAAGAGGGCACAAAGACATCCTCAATTAGAGGTAATTAACAACCATTTTTCCTAATCAGGAAATACTTCAGACAAAAGTTAAGCCACCAATTAATCTTTGTAATTCAAAATATCTCACCAAGCTAAGGTGGATACAGTAACAAGATACTTAAGCTAGTACTCAACTCAAGGATCATCAAGTTTGTCAAGCAATGCAAACATATTACTCACACCAACATGTCTAACAAATACCACTAACAGTACTAACATATTATAACCTGCTAAATAATAATAACATGCAAGCAACAGTACCACAACAATCATTAACCAGCAAGGCATACATGTTAATCACACACAACATTCTCACATTAAAATAAACAAGCTTAACAAATCCCTAATTATTAGGAGAAAAGCTATATAGGGAATAAAACCCTAACAAACACATGACTCACAAATAGCTCTCCTAACATGCTAGTAAAAATAAGGAAACATGTCACAATAGTGGACTACCACCCTACACGTGCTAGGAAACACATTTATAACAATAAAGTTATAACACAACAATTTATAAAGGTTTAATAAAAATAGACAGAAAAGGCCTAAACCTTACCATTAGCACCACAGTCAGTTAGTGACTCCTAAATTCAAACCAAGATAGGGATATGTTCTCCTACACATATAGAAGACAAACCAATTGGATTTACTCCAAAAATCATCACACAAAAATCACTAAAGAGCCACTGATGTGATTACAAGAATGAATAGAACTTTTGTTTTAGACTTCATTTGCATACAAGACCAACACAGTTAGAAAGGTATCACTTCAGGCTTTCCATAGAATTTTAGTTTGCCATTTTTGGAGTTATCAAACTCTAGATATTAATTATTTAGTGGAAAGATTACTTTTTACAAGGTTTATTCTAGACAACACACAAAATCATTTTGTAGTGCACCAGTGCTGCATGTCTAAGAAAACACACAAGAGCACTACAAAATTTAAATCACTCAATTATCTATCACAGGGATTTAATGGTGATTTAATTCCTATAGCAGATCTAACAGAGAAACTAAAACAGGAAACTAGATCCACTGAAAAAATAGAAAGGGGCCAGATCTGGCCCAGACCTGGCCGAGCAGCACAGAGAGAGGCCCATCCAGCGGCCCATGCATGCGGTGAAGCGGTACGGGGCCGTCTTCGTCTCCCTCGTGACACGCAGCGACGAGCGAGGCACGGCAGGAGTACGGCGAGGTCGACGCGGCGGCTCCGGTGGTCCTAAAAAGAAGAGGCGGTGTCCATGAGAAGGCTCGCGATGAGGGGAGCTCAGGGACATGAAAATGGCAGAGAATGATGGACTGAGTCACCCGCGAGCTTGCTCGACATCTCGGCGACGGAGAGGAAGAGGATGCGGACGGCAACGGCGATCCCGGGCTTCCCAGCTCGATTCCTTCGGCGTGGAGGGAGAACCGGACGCGGGGAAGCTTCTGGTGCTCTTCGATCTGCTCGGGGATGCTTCTATCGCCGACGATGCGCGACGGCAGCCAGGGCTAGGGTTCGGAGCTCGTGGGGAGAAAAGACAGAGAGGAGAGGGAGCAGGTGAAGAAGTGAGGGGTGGGAGTGAGCAGGGGGGCAGCGGTGTTCTTATCTCCTACGCAGGGGACAGGGGAGGGGGGTCCGGCGAGCGGCGCAGCAAGGGAGCGGGGAACACGGTGGCTTTCCGTGCGGCCACTGGAGCTACAGGAAGGAGATGGAGATTTCGCAGAAAACCCCCTGGACTACTTTTTCCAGTCACAACTAGGTCCTTTGCTGTTTCTTTTATTTTCTTTTTAAAACCAGTAAGTTTCAGTGATTTAATTGAGGCACTCAAACATTTTAAAAATTCTGAGAAAATTCATGTAGCCTCCCATATACATGTAGAAGCTCCACAAAAATTGGTGTTGAGAAATAAAATGTTTTGAACAACATTTGTTCATAGGGTTTGAATATGTTATTTTTGGAAAAACCAATTTGACAAATTGAGATCTCTTTGTAAATGGAGATAAATATTTGAGGAGAGAGTAATATGATAATGAGCTCTCATTCCTGGATTTTATGAGATAAAATAATTGTTATAACAAAATAGAGAAATAGGTAGAGAGGGAAATTAAATAAGATCATTTTTTTAATCAAGATTTTATTTTGAGGGTGTAAGTAATCATAGGGGTCTTGTTTTGTTTTCAAGTCACATTCCACATTTGTGATCAGTGGGTTTTCAACTTAACACTCAAGTACATGGGTGTAATTATCCACCCAAGCAACAATAAAATAAGAATTAACAATCAATACAATCATAAGCCCAACAAGTGAACCATCCCAACAAGATCAACATCACATCCGAGATCACACAAATCAAACCATAAGAATTAATCATACCACCATTTACATACTTAACAATACTATCTTATAAAAATGATCACATTTAATTATGACAAGATCATGTTTAAAACTATCTCAACTCCACTTTGGTATTTTGAAAAGGGTTTTGAGCAGATAAAATATGTGGGGTAATATGTTTCCCACTTGTGTTCTTTTTAAAATGAAGTGATAATCAAAGTTTATAAAATGGGAGTTGCAAAAAAATGCAAAATATAAAGGTTAAAAGATAGATAGGAGATAGCATATAGATCTCCACATTTTTGGGAACACATAGTTCTGGAAATACTTTTCTTTCTCAAATAATGGGTATTAGTTTTGGGTGTTGCTAAACCAAGTATCATTGAAATGGAGTTGGCCAAAATAAGAATGGAAAAGATACATGGAATATTTTTCTTGTCATGACATGATCACCAAAGTTAATAATATTTTCATCTTGGTTGAGTTTCTGGTTAATATTTACTAGTCAAACTATTTAAACAACAAGTCATACAAGGTCAAACATAGCAATGGGAAGGAAAACACAATCACCAGTAAAACATTTCAAAAAGTTTTTGTTGGTTCTGAATTTTGGGTCTGGTAAAACTAAGTTTTTCTTAGTTCCAAAATTTGGGATGTTACACAATCCCTTGCCAAAAAAATCTAGATCGGAAATAATCCAATCGTTTTAAGACCCCTTTTGGCAGTTGGAAGAATGAAATCATATACAGTACCATATTCGTAAGTACCGAGTTTATGAGAACCAATCTTCCACCCAGAGATAGGAGTTTGCCTTTCCAGCTATTTAAACGTAATTGAAGCCTTTCCTCCACCCTTTTCCATTCAGCATTTGTAAGTCTTCGATAATGAATCGGGATACCCAAATAGTTGATAGGAAATTGTCCTTGCTCACAGCCAAAAATCTCGGCGTACAAGGCGGCGTTCTCTTGGGCCTCGCCAAAGCAAAACAATTAACTTTTATGTAAATTTATCTTAAGACCCAAAAATTGCTCGAAAGCTGACAAAATCAACTTAAGGTTACGAGCTTTTTCGATATCGTGTTCCATAAAAAGGATTGTATCGTCGGCATATTGAAGAATCGATAGTCCACCATCGACAAGATGTGAAATCACTCCTTCAATCTGTCCCACAGTTTTAGCGCGTTCGATCAGGATTGCCAGCATATCCGCCACTATGTTAAATAGTATTGGCGATAGCGGGTCACCCTGTCGGAGGCCTTTTTTGTTTGGAAGTATCTGCCAGTGTCATCATTGACCTTAATGGTTACACTTCCTCCGGAAACAAAGCTATTAATTAACGCGCGCCACTCAGAGGAAAAGCCTTTCATCCTGAGAGTTTGCTGGATAAAGGACCACTTCACTTTATCATAGGCTTTCTTGAAATCAATTTTCAGGATTACCCCGTTCAACTTTTTCCTATGTAGTTCGTGGACTGTTTCATGTAGGACCGTGACTCCATCAAGGATGTTGCGACCTTGCATAAAAGCCGTCTGAGACGGGTGAACCACATGATCTGCCACAGTGTTCAGTCGAATCGTAGCCACTTTGGTGAATATTTTAAAACTAACGTTAAGGAGGCATATAGGTCTAAACTATTGGATCCTTTCTGCCTCGTTAACCTTAGGTAATAAAATTATCTCACCAAAATTGAGACGAAACAACTCTAGTTGTCCATTGTGAAGACAAGCGAACAACTGGAGCAGATCGACCTTGATAACATCCCAAAATTTCTGGTAGAACTCGGCGGAAATCCATCAGGTCCAGGGCTGAATTATGTTTCATTTGGAAAACTGCTTTTCTCACTTCCTCCTCTGAATAGGGTTTAGTAAGTAGGCTATTTTCCTCCTCTGAAACCTGGGGTATATCCTCTGTTCGGGACTCATCCAAGGTGAAATTCCCGTCCTCAGGGTCACCGAACAGGTCTTTATAGTAATTTGTAATATACGACTTTAGTTGTTCCTGGCCCTCAATCGTTCCTTCATCCTGGACCAGAGAATGAATATGCTTTTTCCTGTGTCTGCCATTGGCAATACTATGGAAATAGCGAGTATTCGAATCCCCTTCTAGAATGAATTGAGCTTTAGAACGCTGATACCATTTTAACTCCTCCTCGCGCAGTAGATTCGCTATCTGTGCATTTGATTGGCTCTTTAGCTCAATTTCTTGCGCGGATAGTAATCGAACTTCTGCTAATGCTTCTAGAGCATCGATTATCGAGAAAAGTCATGCTTTTTCTTTTTTAGGTAGACCAGTAGTATGACGAGCCCAACCAACGAGGTGAGTACGTCAAGCACGTATCTTATTGTTCCACCGCTGGATAGGCGTATCACCCGCTATCGGTAAATCCCAGATTCTTTTAACCATGACATGGAAGCCCTCGCGGTGTAACCAACCAAGCTCAAACTTGAACCGTGGTTTACATTGCGGCCTAGGCACTCCAGTGGTCAAAAGAATGGGAGCATGGTCCGACAAACCCTCTATACGTTCTAGAGCCCGTACCGACACCAATGGGAATCTAGCTTCCCAATCAGAATCCATCAGTACACGGTCTAGTTTCTCATAAGTGGGTTCAGGGAGAGAATTAGCCCAGGTGAACTGTCTTCCCACCATCATTATCTCTCTTAAATTCAAGCTGTCAATGACTGCATTGAATAAAAGAGGCCAACGGTTGTCGAACCGAACCTTACTTTTCTCGAACGGGAACCGTAGCAGGTTGAAATCCCCACCAATGATAATAGGGTGTGGGTTATCTTTTGCTAGGTTTACCAATTCAACGAGAAAAGAAGTCTTAGATGCTTCCTGAGCCGGACCATACACGGCGACAAGACTCCAAATGAAATTATCGGATTTATTACGGATGTGCATTTTGATATGAAAATTGCCGTCCGTAACCTCCAATACTTCCATGGTATCAGTCCTGACGCCTAGTAAAATGCCACCGGAGCGTCCATGAGGAGGTCGCGAGTACCACTCAAACTCTATACCGCCCGATAGTCGGTTCAAAAGAGATTGTGGAAATTCACGTCTTCCCGTCTCAGAAATAGCTAAGAAATCCAAATTATGGTCCGAATACAATCAGCGAAGTGCAAGTGTTTAGCCAAGTCACCAAGACCTCTGCTATTTTTAAACATGCCATTCATCGGGAAACCATGGGAGATTTGGTTAACTTGGTCCGTTTTCGGGACTTATTGGCTGTAGATTTAGATTTCCGAGCAGATGCTTTGAGCTCATATAATGAACTCAAGCCGTCGTCATCCAAACCACCATCCAACACTTCACCAATTAGATGAGAAGAAGCTGACCATCTGATGTGGCAATCGCTTCATCCTCATCATCATAGGTGGCAGACAACCCAGTCGAGACTTTAGGAATAACCGTAAGACGGTCAAATTCCACATGCCTCAAGACCTTAGTTGACACATGAACTTGAGATTGACTATTACCAAGATTAAAACCTACACTACACAGTTTTGAATGAATGGATTGCGGTGAAAAAGAAAGAAAAGATTTCGAATCCATACCAGAAAAGTCCAGGTTACGCGTCGCCTTGCGGTGCATGGCCTTCGTCATGGAATCCTCATCCGTGACGGAAGCACCATCCACATCCACCCCGAACCTATTGCTGCGGCGAGCCGGAGGGTTGGATGGCATGATGGTGCCTCCGCCCACACGCGTCGCCATCGGAGTGGTAATGGCTTGGGCCGGCCTGGACGAAGAAGCAGCCTTCCCAGCCATCACCGGAGCGTCGAGCGGAGACACGTGTGGCGAGTGAGCTCGCCCGTCCCATCTGCGCCTTTCGCCGGTCCATCCAGGGGAAGCTGTGGTGAAGTAGGAGCCCCTGGAGACCAGCCCAACGCTGCTGCATTGCTGGCCCAGCCC
The DNA here is from genome assembly GCA_947311845.1 of Poa pratensis. NCBI lineage: Eukaryota > Viridiplantae > Streptophyta > Magnoliopsida > Poales > Poaceae > Poa > Poa pratensis. The sequence continues at coordinate 1,477,078 of CAMZMU010000113.1, forward strand.
AACAGAGAGCTCAGCCGACCCTGGCGAGCTGAGCACAGTCGGCCCAGGCGTGATGCCAAGCCAGCCCAGCCCAGCCCAGCAGTAGAGCAGGCCGCGCGCGCAGCCGGACCTGGCGCCGAGGCGGTCCGGTGCACAGCCCACCCCGCTGGGTGCTCCTCCTGGTCTTCCACCGGGTCAACCTGCAGCCCAGATGGGCCGAAGCCCGACGCCAAGGTGCGGACCACCTGGCCCATCCCACGCGGTCCTGAGAGGACACCGGCTTCCAGGCTGGGCCAGATTCCACCGCCGCTGCATCGAAGCGTCTTTCCAGCCCATCAACTCCGGCCGGCGACAGAACACCACCAATCGACGTACCCTGTACACTGGAGGTAGCACACTGACCAGCTGAACCCTCTGGAGTGGTGATCAGAGCGTCGACAGCATGTAGAAGACCCGGCGAGACTCTGCCAATCCTTGCAACAATCTCAATTCCACGCGGAGTCTGTGGGCTCGGATTATATGGAGCAATTGCAATAACAGGCATCTGAGTAACAATGTGTAAAGAGACCACGGATTTTCCATGGCTAGCCGCACCCAAGCTTTGGCTTGCATCAACATCCATATTAGTATTCTGCGGCGCATTCGTAGCAGTGTTCTCCGTGGTATCCTCCAGACCCTCCTCCGTACCCCCGGCCTCGTCATCAGCGTCATCTCCCTTGCGACGCCAGAAATAGGGGACGAACTCTGGATCAGGGACAAAATCCGCTGCCTCACGGCGGAAAATGAAAGCAAACTCCTTCAGCTTAATCACACAAGCCGTGCCAAGATAAGGTCCAGCCGGATCCTGTTGCTTGTCCAGGGGCTTGGAACACGGCATACCCACCAGAATACGGATAATACCACTGCTCCTCAACGTGACAAGATCGACATCCAAAGTAGTCCCAATCAAGGTCCCAACGGCCCAAATACCAAGGAAATGCCTGAGAGGATATGGAACCCCTTGCACTTGGATCCAAACCTGCTCCAGCACCCTCATAGGTTGATAATCCGATTTCTTCGAGACAGAAATAGTAGCTTGCGCTGCAAAGGAGGGGACATTCATCTGCATACCATCCATCCGCTGAAGGTCCTCGAAGGAAGGGAATCCGATCAGAAAGGCATCTGTACCGTGGGGTACCGCCTCCCAGGTCCACGTCGGCTTCGCAAGACACATCCTGGCTATCAAACCCTGGACAGCAGTCGCAGTCACCGTATCACCCACGATCGTCACCAAGGCGGTGGGTGAGCTCGAGGGAATCAGATGAGGCTTGTACACACTGTCGGGTAGCTGCACAAAAGTAGTCTCCTCCGAGCCATAGCCCGCAGTAAAGGCCGAGGGCCTCGGTAACCGGAGAGTCGGGCATCTGAAGGTCGGATGTGCCCCGGTGTCACAAACAAGATAGTAGTGCTTCACAGGACACCCCTTTGTATTATGCGAATCAGCCCCACACTTCCAACATTTAGAGGATTTCTTTGCTTTACCCTCCCGACTTAATCTCAGTCTGCACGCCGGGCGCAGCAACCGGCGAAGCATCAACCACATTAACCATCTCAGCACCGGTGGTGGCCACCACAGCTGGCGGTACAAGCATAGGCTGACCCTGCATAGGACCTGGAAGCGGCGCGACGAACTGACCTGTCATAGCTGGTGGCTGCTGATAAACATTGGGTTGAAAATGCTGCTGAACCACGTTCTGCTGAACTCCTTCTTCTTCTTCTTCCTCTTTGGACGCGGACCCTGCCCTGCTGGTTGCCCCGCTGGCTGCGGAACTGGGGGGGGGGGGCAAACTGCTGCTGAAACTGCGGAAACATGGGTGGCGGGCACCGGCATCAAAGGCGGGAATTGCATCTGCTGTGGTGGCGGCATGAACGCCGGGAGTCCGGGCTGTCGCGAGGGGTTTTGCTGAGGGCGAAACGGAAGCCCTCCCGGCGGCTGCCAGTATTGCCCGCCCACGCCAGGGACGGCCCCTCCGGCCATCTGCGACGGTTGACCACCCTACGCCACACCGGCGCCAGCACCGGCACCCGGGGACTGGAACGGAGCGGCCATCGTCGCGTTCTGCAGCCCTTGCGGCCCCCGGCTCCGGCCCCTTGAGGATGCAGCGGTTGTTGAGGAAGAGCAGAGGACGGAGCGGGAGGGCGACCAGGACCCGGCCGAGGCGGGCCACCTTGGTGCGAGCGTTGCGGCGCGGCCATGGGCTGGGCTGCGACGGGCGCGAACGTCCGAGGCCACCGAAGCGAGGGAGGCGCGGAGGCGGCTGCCGGCAGCACGGTCGCCTGAATTGGAGCAGTCGATGAAGAACTTGACGAAGCGGGGAAGGAAGTCCACGCCACGCCACGAGCTCTGAGTTGGCGAGCATCGCATTAGCAATCATTCTCACCATTGGAGAAGATCACATCCATCTTCTTGCTAGCTTCGCCGATGCCTTCACGTAGATGCAAGGCTTGCCTTGCTGGCGTGAGTTCGCGCACCGCGCACATACTCTCCACCAGATCATCTCCTCCTAGCTGTCATCTGCGTGAGCGACGGAGTCGTGCGCGCGTCTCTTCCGGCCACAAGGTCTCGGCGAGATCGTCGGCCACAAGGTCGGCGATATCGTATTCTCTGAGCTCTCGCCTGTATGAGTTGTGCGCGCGGCTCCTCCGATCGTTGCTTTATATAGGGAGCAGGCCAGGCCTAAGGCGGTGCGTTGGACCGTTGGTGTGTAGGGCCTAAGGCGGTGCGTTGGACTGTTGGTGCGTAGCGTGTCCATGTTTGACTCATGTTCCACCAATAGCCACGCGATGGAGGAAACTACGGACCACAAGAAATAGAGGGGCGGCGTCTTTGAGTCGTAGAGAGCCGAGGAGGTTGAGCCGTGATTTTTAGATAAAAATCTAATTCGAAACAGTTTTTTCATTTATTGGTGACATTGGTGGATAATTTAGTTTAACTTTAGGGGTAGTTTTAAACTTTTAATGACGTACTGCAAGAAACTTTCCTCTCTTTATTATTAAAATCTGGAAAATGATTCCATCCATGGTCTTACAACAAGATGAAATATGCTTGATCCCCTCAAACACCAATGCAAATAGATGAATCGATTGAAATTTGTTCCAAGTTCATAGAGATTTACATGATAATCAAATTAATAACCAGGACATATAATAACCCTCGAGATCCTAATTAATTGAGGCCTACATAGCATATATATATAAGCCTGAGAGAATGGGTGATAGATGCTCGGCCGATGGAAAGGCAGCTAGTTTGGGACCTGGTAAGAGTTCTCGTCGATAGGCACCACCTTGGGCACGTCGATCGGGAGCACGTCGACGTCCTGGGTCCAGGGGTTCTCGCCGGTGTCGTCAATGGTGCGCAGCGCCCTCCAGACGGCGCTGTTGCACTTGAAGCCGGAGCCGAAGGCGATCTGCCAGATGCGGTCTCCCTTCTTGATACGTCGCTTGGCCTCGCAGTAGGCAAGCTCGTACCAGAGCGAGCTGCTGGAGGTGTTGCCGAACCTGTAAAGCGTCATCCTGGATGGCTCCATGTGCCAAGGGCTGAGCTTGAGGCTCTTCTCGAGCTCGTCGAGGACGCCCCTGCCGCCGGCGTGGATGCAGAAGTGCTCGAGCGCGAGCTTGAAGTCCGGCAGGTAGGGCTTCACCTGGGCGCGGAAGACCTTCTTGAGGACGACGGTGGCAAGGAAGCGAAGCTGCTCAGACATGGGCAGCACGAGCGGGCCGAGCGTGGTGATGTTGGTCTTGAGCGCCTCTCCGGCGACCACCATGAGCTCCTTGGAGAGGGACACCCCGACCTCGCCGACGTCGTCCTCCTCTTGGGTCACGCACCCGTAGCTCTGGTCGTGTGCGCCGCGGTGGGTGCGCACCGTGTGGATGAGCTGGTACTTGGACCGCGCCCGGTCGCCGGCCCGGTTGGAGAGCAGGATCGCCGCGCCGCCAACGCGGAATAGCGTGTTGGTCACTAGCATCGGACGGTTGTTCCCCATGTAGGCGTTCAGGGTGATGTTCTCCGTGCTCACCACCAGCACGTACGTGTTCCGGTGCACCTGCAACGCCACAACACAAATTAGTTAACCGATGAACGAAACCTTCATTAGCATCACCAGTAATGCAATTCTCTGGAGTATAATACATAAAAGATTAGTAGTAGTACGCACACAAAAAAATTCTGATGATTTTCTATTTTGAATCCAGTATAGAGCACAAGCTGAGGGTACAAACTGAAAGGGCAGCCTGACAAGGTGACCAACGTGCAGGCAGCCCCACACGCATTGAGTGCCTAGATTCCTAATCTCGCGTGGTAGCCTAACATTGCTGCGTGCCATTAACTCAGCCGCCAGTACACGCTGTGTGGATCTCTGGCAAATACACATCCGGGCAACGGAATGGAGACCGTGGTCGTATTTATGGTCTATGGACTTTGGTCTCCACTCTCCACTCCAATCGTGGGGGAGCTGGCTGCTCAAGCTCCGTTTTCTCCGGCTACACGTGGTTTTCCGTTATTTACTTTTTCCGTACATACAAAGACGATAGGAATTTTGAATTTAGTGGCCATCTCTATGTTTTTTCCTGCTACTGGATTCAGTACAGTGATGAGAACAATAGTCAAAGAAAAGAAAACCACCGCTTTATCTACTGTTCTAGTTGGAGCCACAAGGTGTAATGGGTACTTATAGAATCTCTACTGTTAAGTCGGTGTCCATGATGATGATGACGGCCATTCTATGGGCAGGCAGCACATGCTGTGTGCGGCTGTGTGTCCAAGTGCAATCAAGAGCTACTTTGGCAAGATCACAGCGAGGTTTGGGACGCACAAGCAACTTGTGTTTGCCTAACCAATAAATGGTGGCTGGAATTAATTCTTTAGTGAACTGGCCTTCTCAGAAATCCTGATAATATTTAGATTGAGTAATATGTTTCATTGAGGGAACGGAGCAGTCGGCAATGGTCAATAAGTAAGCTGCCGTAGGATTAATTTCTGCAATGTGCGTGACTGAGCCTGGATATTTAAGATTGATACAGAGGCTGCTCCCTGGCAAAAACACGGAGCAGGTCCATCTCAGTGAAGCCCTTGTCTGGAATCTCAAGTTTTTGGCATAGTTGTACTCCCTCCGTTCCAAATTAGTTGACTTGGTTTTGTCCAAATATGGATGTATCTATACTTATTTAGTGGCTAGATACATCTGTTTGCAGCCAAATGTGTGTCAAGTAATTTGAAACGGAGGGAGTAGCTGTCAGCTGCCACATTTAAGGATTTTCTATAGGCACTAAATCGGCAAGCTAGACAAAGTATATGTGACTCGGATCATTCTATGGTTCTGTACCATCTAGCGTCCTTTTAGACATACCCCCCAGGAGTAGGGCATCTCAGATATGTACGTGACGTTTGTGGTGCGCAAAGCTTTGCATTCAGCAAAAAAAATGAGGTGTATAGACAAAAAAAAAATCCTTTATATACTAGTAGTATTTACTCCAGTTTATTGGCATCTCGTTAATTTTATGCATAAGTATGGAGTACTATACGATATATGTATCCAAGGATTATAGATAATCTAGGGTGGTCTCATTTATTCCATACGGACATGCATCATGTGCATATGGGTCGCCCAAAGGGACCAGCGCCATTGGTTAAAGGGTCGCAGACGTGTGCAGTGCGCCATTTCCGCAATGCATGCACGAGCTAGCTAGCTAGACATTTACTCCCTCTATATGTATGTAGACATGTTTTAGTGTAAAATTCATATAAGTGACTAGTGAATCTTGCACTAAAACATGTCTACATACATGTGTGTGGTAAGTGACTAGTACGACTTATATTTTGACACGGAGCCAGTAATACCTAAGACAGTGGTGTCAGCGTGCACGCGCACGTACCTGAAGCAGGCGTTTGGCGAGGTCGATGGCGATTATGCCGGCGCTGCACCCCATGCCGCTGAGGTTGTGCGTGACGATGTCATCGCGGAACTTGTACCGGTTGACGATGAGCGACGTGAAGGACGGTGTGGGGCTGAGGAGGCTGGAGTTGAAGATGAGCACGCCCACGTCGCCGGCGTCCACGCCGGTCTTGCGGAGGATCTCGTCAACGACGCCGAAGATGACGGCGTGTGACTCCTCCATGGCCGTCTGGTCGCACATGTCCACGGGGAGGCGGATGAGCGACATGGGGAAGTGCGTGGCCTCCCCGAGCCCGGACCGCTCCAGCATCCGCTTCTGGAACGCCATGCTCTGCTCGCTGAATCGCCCGCACAGCGAGAAGTGGACGATCGTCTTGGCGCGGGACGCCTCGTGCTCCACGGGCGCCTTGTACCCGGCAAGGTCCACCAGGTACACCGGCTGGGGCCGGGACGTGGCGTATGTGTACGCGACCAGCGCCGCCGCCCAGCAGGCCATCGCCAGCGCCGGCGCGCTCACTCTGTTCGACGCGTCTCCCCACAGGGCGCGTACCTTGTTCGGCGTCAGCGTCGACCACAGCTGCGGCGCCACGACGACGAGAAGCGTGACAACGAGGAGGTGGGCGAGGTTGGCGACGAAGCGGTGGTACAGCAGGTTGGCGTGGTTCCTGGTCGCCTGCCGCACCGTCCTAAGCAGCTCCCTATCCATGGTGGCCACCTCCCTCCCTCCGTCTCTGTCTACTATTCCTGACTTTGGTGGAACGAGAAAAGGAGCAAGGTATGGGAGTGCCAGCAATGGCGAATACGCGTGGATTTATAGTGTTGGAGGAGGGGGGCGAGCTTAATGCAAAGCTGCGGCAGGTAGCTGACGAGGAGGCCGGCCGGTGCTAAAATGCATTAATAACTGTACCGTGCTGCTGTGCACGGTAACAACAGTAGCTTAGCACTGGCCCGTTTGTTGGCTTGCCATGCTCCCATGAATAAAAGCTAGTAGTACCAGTAGTGTGTTCGTAGGTACGTCGCGCTACGAAAAATTCAATCCCGTTAAACGACAAGATCGAATAAATCCCCATCTTGCTATATTTGTAAGATCGAGGATTTTTTAGCTTTAAAAAATCGAGAAACAATTCCCAGATGTAGATAGTGTCGAGCTCTACAAGCGTGCAGAATTTCAACTCAAAATTCATTGTATTATGGGATACAAGAAAAACATGAGTCGCAGTCGCCACGACTCGTCTAGTCACAACTCGGACAGCCGTGGCTCCATCAGTCGCAGTCGCCTCGACTCGTCTAGTCACAGCGCTAGAAGCAGTGGCTCCATTAGTCGTGGCCTCCGTTCCCTTGCTCGCAGTGCCAAGAATCGCGGAAGCTCCAGGATCCAGGGGTATGGTACAGGCAAACAACATGACTATCATGCCGCCGCCGTTACCTCCATATTTATGCAGCCACGACCACCTCAACCTCTAACTCAGCCTCCGAGGTTCCACACACCGCAAGGATATTATTTCATTCCCGTAGACAATGTTTATGTGGCCACCAATATCTTGGTTAGGCTGATGCCAGTGGAAATACACTGATCGACAGGGAGGCGTGACGCACCATTGAGATGCTAAGCACATCGGTCGTACAACAGGTAAACATGTCAGAACATGCGGGACTTCTGCACTCTACCCCGTATAACAGCAGCTACGACAAAAAGAAGCATACACGCTGAATCACCACATGCCGCGACTTCGAGTTCAGCCCAAAGAGAGAGGGATTAGAATCAGCCGGCGATACATGAGCAGCCTCAGCCGCAGCAGGCCCAACCTATCGCTGCCGGGATGGGAATAGCACAGCAACAGGTAGTTAGCAACCCACCCGGAAGGCCAGCTCCATCTAACCTATCAACGCGACTCAGGGGACCAGTCTGTTTCAGCGAGCGGATCCGGCCTGAGCCGTTTACAGCAGATTTCAAAAGACCCTGAAAAGTCGCAAACTATAATGCCAGCATGGACCCCACCACCTGGCTGAATATTTATGAGATGGGTATGAGTATTCTCAATGCGTCTGAGGAAATATGCGCTAGATACTTAAACATGATGCTGGATGGCGCGACTCATATCTGGCTTCAGAACCTACCACCCAACTGTAACATCCCAAATTTATAATAAGTTGTATTAGTCAAAAAATTGGGACCAAAAAAACTTTTGTTGGTTGACGTATGTTGATTGCTCCTTGTTGATTGTGTTGCTTGTTTGATTCTAATTAAAAACTTTGAAAACAAAAATAAAGGTTAAAACAATAACACAATGTGACAAGTGGCAGAAAATTTCTCAAGTGAGAAATCAAATTTCTTTCATACAAAAATTCAGAGAAGTGATAATGGGATCACTCTCAATTTATTCCTATAACTCTTCTCTCTCAAATAAATATTTCCAAAAACCTAAAATTAAAATTATATTTCTTTCTTTACTTCTTTAGATCATCAAATGCACCAAGTTATAATTACCAAATAAATACCCCATCAGAACCACAAATCTTGATAAATCTAATTACAGCAAATTATGAAAACAATTCTCTTGAATTTGGATTTGGTTTGGACATTTCGTCGAACACCTTGTAGGCAGCACTGTGTTCCTCCCAAATCCGAACTCAAATCGATCGAATTCGAGCAAAATTTAGCAAACCACTCACCCCACCTGCTCCCACTCGCCTCTCTGATCTTTCTCACTAGCTGGAGCACGAAGGAAACGTGCAGATTGACCGATTGGAGTCGCAGCCATGGGCATGAGGTCGCGCCCATGCCGCCCGTGGCCGCCACTGTGGAGGAGGACGCCGAGCTGGCCCAGTGTCGTGCCCCTCCCATCTCCCTTGCCCCTCCGCTCCTGTTGGACGAGATAAGAACGCCTTAGAAGCTCCCACACACGTGCGCCATTAGTCGCGCCCGTGCGCGCCGTGCGCCATGGCAGAGCGAGGTCATCGATGACGACCTCGAGCCTCCACTGCACCCCTCGCCGCGTGGCACCGCCCAGCCACTCCCCAGCTTCCCCGCGGCCCCCATCACATAGTGGCATCGCCCAGCGAGGTCAGCAATGACGCTTGCATTCCGTCGAACGCCGTCCGCGCGCCCACGGCCGTCACCACTCCGAGCTTGCTATGCTCATCCCCACGCGACCATTCTTGCTCCACTGCCTTCTCACGCCGTCTGTCGATGTGCCCGCACAGCCTCGCCCGCCAATGGCGAGCTCTCCCACTCTCTGCACCTCTCCTACACCGTGACCACCATGCATGGACCGGCCTCCGAGCTTATAAGCTCACCCCAAGCCTCGCATTCTCTCCACACGCCTCACCACTGTCTCTCCCTCACTCTCCACTCACCCGTGCACCGCCAGGAGGGCGGAGCCACTGCAGCGAAGCTGCTGCTGCCCGTGGCCGTGCTCCAAGCTCGTCTGTCCCGAGGTTGAAGACGACCCCGCAGCCGTGCTGCTGCTCCCTCTTCTCTCCTCTGGACCCTCTATCTTGCTTCTCCAGCACACCGCACTCAATTTCCCGCCTCTGTCGTGCCTAGGAATGCCCAGGAATGCTTCGCCGTCGACGTGCCGTGGCCGCGGAAGTGGAGCTGCTCGCCGCCGATGATCTGGACCATCCCAGGAAGTGCGACTCCTCCAGCAAGCTTCCCCAGGCCGCCGCAATCGATCTGCATCATCCACGCCATCTCAGAGCCCCTAGGTGAGCAAATCGAGCACCTCGCCGTCGCCGGCACGGCGGCGCCGCCCATTTTAGGTCGTCGCCGTTCGTGGCCACCGTGAGCCGTTGGATCTTAGATCCACGGTACCGTACCGATTCGTTTAGTTGAGACGCTGGCAAGCGGACCCCACTGTCAGCGTTTTAAACATTTCTCCGCACGGGAGACATTTCTGTTTGAGTCACTGACGAGTGGACCCCACCCGTCAGGGATCTCAACATTATCCAGAACAGAGAAGTTTTCTAATTTAAATTTCCTGGAAAAATCAGTACTGGATCCAACTTTGAAATTCAATATCTCGAGATTTATAAGTCTAAATAAATCGAATCAAAATTCTCTGGTTAGCTTATGAAATTGTTAAACCAACCAAATTGGTTTCATCTTGTTTAGATTAATAATAAATGTGTAGTATTAAAAGTTCCACAGAAGGTTTAAAACATAAACTTGTTTGTTTCTGTTACTCTATTAACCCAAATAATTCCAATCCAATTTTTTAGCTTAGTACTGTGATCACTTAGCTTCCCTAATTTTGGTAGAATTAATTAAGCAATAGTAATGTTTGGCATTAGATTAAAAGTAGCAAACCCTTCTGTACTGAAACAATTATAGATTATGAATGCTTAACCCAAATGAGATAGGACCAATTTTGTTAGATCACATTTAATCAGTGCTAGTTACCCCTAAAAGGATTTAATTCTATGATCACCAGAACTTAGGTAGTAGCTAAAACTTGATTAAAAAGCTTCTGTAATAAAACAATTGTAAAGAAAATTTGGTAACTCAAATTAATCCAAATCCAATTGTGTGTCTTCTAGATATCAGTAGCTCTCTGTAGAATTTTAGTTTGTATTTTTGTGACCAATAAAACTTGAGTTATGTAATTAAACTTGTGTAGCTAGTTTCTGCCATATTTAAGTCACATTTAAATAATGGTAAATTCAATTAATTTGAACTCAAATTGTTTGCCTTGTGTGTTGCAGTAGCTATTTGAAGGGTTTAAGCTTTGTAATGTTGTGATGTTGGTTGACTAGTGTAGTGATAGTTTGTATTGTTTGTTTGACGTTTAGACGAGATCGTTGTCGGGACTTGCGAGGAGGGGGAGTACTTCGAACAACAGGAGCAAGACCCCGGGAACTTTGCTGAGCAAGGCAAGCTACTCTTTGAGCTTGCACCCCTAATATAACTACATCTACTTTGATAACATGTTTTACTCATGAGTAGCAATGATTTTGAAAACCTTTTCGAAAGTATATGAAAAGCTATTTTGCCACCCTAAGTAGAAGTATAAGTTAGTTTATATAAGACTATAGGATGGAAAAAATTATTGTTTATTCAAAACTCCCAGGAAAACCCTCGGAAGGTTTATGGAATGCCGAGATGTCGGTGTTGAAGTGAAAAAATGGAGAAGGATGATGTTTGTGAAAAATGCACAATGTGTCCTAGTACTATGACGACCAACCATACCCTGTGCGACCACATTTACCCACATATGGGCAAGGGCGTAGTCATATAATTTGCTCATATTAGTATGGGATGCCTCAACAACGGAGATGACTCCGTTCCATGAGGGGATGGTTCGGTGACCTACCCCTGACCTGGGTCCTCGCTCAAAATAAATTAGAAATATAAGGAGGAGGATAGAAGACGCCACCTTTGGGTCGTCGGGAACTATGAGTCCTCACACTTAGGTTCCGAAGGGCTAGACTGAGTGTCGATGGAAAGTGTCATATGGGCAGGGTCCTATACTAGCATGAGCAAAGGACAAGCTATGGTCGGTGACTCAACTTCGCATACACTTGTATGGCGGGACGTGGCTGACACGATGAGTTGCCGGATGAATGTGGGAAAAGCGTGCTACCTCTGCAGAGTGTAAACTATTCGAATAGCCGAGTCCTCGGTAATGGACAGTTGGAAGGCTGTCCCAAGACCATGTGCAAGTTTTTGTAAAAGTTTTGAATTTTGAAACAAAAATGGAGTGGAGAATGTTTTATGCAACTATACCAAAGGATCGGTATGAGGTTGTTGGAGGCAAATTGACCATGAAGGGCTATGGTCGGAAGAAGGAGGATTTTGGAGAAAATAATTAAGATGGTGGTTTTGATGGAGGAAAGTTATAAAATTCTTCTTACCCCTTTTTCAATAAAGATATAGAGATGTATTTCAATAAATAAAAAGTCTTATTAAATAAAAGTAAAACTAGTGCATGTTCATGTTGGGGTAGTTTGCGAGTACAATTCCAATTGTACTCATATTGGTTTCGTCCCTGGCTATTGTCTTAGCCAGATCTCGAGGTGAACTATGCCGAAGAGGAGTATGGCGACTACTATGCGAACTAGGGATCTCCATAAGTCAGCTGTCTGTCGGGTCGTTGTTAGGATGTGTTGGTCTACTACGTCGTAGCTTCCGCTGAATAATGTGGATTGGCCCAGAAAGGCACCTATGTAAGACTTGGTCTAAGTGACCGTATGTGTAAGACTTTTATTCGGTATTGTAATGGATGTAAACTTTGGTATTCAGTTCGGATTATGTGCAACGACAGACTGATCATGGGATCGTTGTGTTAAGCATAATCGGGTATTTCGGACAGCTAGTCCGGGGTCCCCACACCAACTCAATAAACTCCTGGGATGAGATGAAGGAGGCTTTCATCAAGAATTTCCAGGGGACATGCAAGTGGCTCTGCAGCATAGAAGATCTCGAGCATTGCGTCCAAAAGTAGGTTGAGTCAAGTCGCCATTGGATGAGAAGGGTGGCAGAGATCATACACTCTTCAGACATCATACCATCCTGTTCAGCCGTCCTAGTCATGGAGAAGAATTGCAAGTTCGAACCACTGATTCACAAGTTGGGTCGCATGAAACACAAGGTCAAAAGTCTCAGCGAGTTAATGCCCGCGGCTAATAAGTACGCGGCTCAGACAAGACCAAAGATGCATCAGACGGAGAAGAGGACGAGGCAACTGGCAAAGGAAAGAAAAATAACAGCAAGCCTCAACAGCAACAACAACAACAACAACAACAGTGCGGGTCATAACAAACGCAAGAATGAGGAAGGAAATTCCGGGTTGGTCGCAAATACCAACACTCGGTTCAAACACAACAATGGCAAAGGACGGAACTTCCATCTAGTCAATCTTGAGGAAGTCTTTAACCGTCCCTGTGATATTCACATAGGGAAGGACGGATGACCAGCCGCACACACAAAGGCGCAATGCTATAATGACAGAAAGTGGACGGAAGGACCTCCGCTCAATGGGAATAATGGCCACCAGAATAATGGAGGAGGCGATCATGGTGGAGGAAACAATAATGCTGCTCCAAATCCGGCAGTAGATTAGCCGCAGTTCCCGAAGCAGTTAGGACAGTATCACACGATCGTGGTCAACACATCAAGAAGGGAACAAAAGTTCGACGGCGTAATCAAGTCGTCAATGCCGTAGTACCAGCCGTACCTCAGTGGTTGAAGTGGTCCGAGCAACCTATTGTTTGGAGCAGAGAGGATCATCCAGAAGAAATAAACGAGGCAGGCAAACTCGCGCTAGTGGTCGCACCTCAAGTCGTAGGGTACAAGCTAAGTAAGGTATTGATGGATGGTGGCAGCAGCATTAACATACTATACTATGATACCTTTAAAAGGATGCATCTCCAAGAAAAGCATCTACAGCCGTCAAGGACAATGTTCCACAGAGTCGTACCCGGGATATCTGCGCAACCTCTAGGGCGAATCAATTGGAAGTTGCTTTTGGCACACACTACAACTTTCGAAACGATTACATCTGGTTCGAAGTAGTAGATTTCTAGAGCCCATACCATGCATAGTTTGGCAGAGCAGCATTCGCAAAGTTCATGGCAAGACTGTGCTACGTATACCTAAAGCTCAAGATGCCAGGCCCTATCGGGGTCATTACAGTTGAGGGTGACAGAAACATAGCAATGGAATGCGAAGAAGGCAACAAGGCCATGGTAAAAGCAGCCTGCATCGCAGAGGGCCTACCGGTCTACGAGCCTCAGAAAGATTTCAATGATATCGTGGAGGCTAAAAGACACCTGCCCGACTTGCGGCTTAAGTTAACAGCCAATAGAGAGGCGAGGAAAGCAAAAGCCGCAACCCCGCAGAAGAAATAGGAAGGACACACAAGTGTCCCTAAGGCGGCCATCTATAAGCCGCGTATCAATAATCGTGAGCTGCAATCAGTGACTCAAATCGTACCACTCAGGGTTCATGTATCAGTACAATGAAATCAGGTCATTTTTTTTAGCGAGGAACAGAAAACTCGCGCTATGCATCAAGCATTGATCGCCACTCAGGCGCGATCGTTTCAACAGTTGTATCAAATATATGATTATGAAATAAAGCCGGCACCTCTGCTATGCAGAAGGCTGTCGTTTCGCCTCAAATTATCAATTGAGTCACTGAGTCTTTTATTTTATTTAATCATTTGTTCCTTGGGGGCTTTGTAGCTTTATGAGCTCGGCTTGTTACCTCGGAATCGCCAAACTAGTGGCATTAATCTTGATTATACTCAACCTTACCTCGGATGCAACTTGCTTTATGTGACCAAAGTATTGGGGGTACGGTGTCAATCGAGTTTGATTACCTATCATGGACGCTCTCGACCCTGAAAACACGTATTACCCTTAGAAATATTGAGTCACGCAAGGGCCTGAGTAAGGGATAAATTGAGACAAATCAAAAGGACCCAACTATAGGTCATAACTTTGTACTAATAAGAGTACCAAATATTGATCATCGTATCAAAAACAATTTGTAAGTTATTACAAGCCACCTAGGGTTAAATAATTGCAACAATGTCTTTTATCTTTTTTTCCCAGCTTTTTGCTTGTCGGATGGAGGCACTAGCGGCTTACCAGGCTTGGCAGCAGGAGCAACAGTCAAAGGCTCACTTGGAAGGTCAGCAGCCGCAGGCACAACAATGGATGAGCTCGTGACGCCTAGGGAGGAACCTGCACCTTGAGAAGTGGTCGGCCAGGCTGAAGCTGTTGGCAGCCTCTCAACTTTTTTCCCATCTGGGTGATACTTCCCCAGATAGGTGGCCAGGTCCACTCCGTCAACTAGCTGAGTAGCGTATCCACGCATGCTCTTCCAAGTGGCAAGGTACTCGTCCGGCTTGAACTCCGTGCCGTCCGATTTTTTCTGTGGCCAGTCTTGGGAAACTTTAGCAGCGTCAAAGGCAGGATAATATGTCTTGGTCAGAGCAAGAAATGAGCCACGCCCACACGAGAAGAGGATTCCTTCCAATCAACAACATAATGAGTCGCCTTGGATAGTCTCTTCAACAAGCCATAACCAGTGGACGGCACAGGTTTGGAAGGAAGGAGCTTTGCGGCAAGTTCCTTCGTGGCCTCGCAAGTCTTCTGCATGAACTCGCGGATATGGTTGAGTTGCTCTTGAGTCCGTCCGGCAAGGAGAGGGGAATCTTCACCTACAAAAAGCACATCAACAAAAAAATCAGCATATTTATGCACGCAAAAAGCAGCAACGGGAAGTAACAATCGTTTGCGAAACTTACCAGATAGCTCTTGGGTCATGATGCAAACAAGGCCGTGCACAAGGTTGGAGAGTCAGATATCTTTTTCAGGTCCTTCGTCTGCTTGGCCAGTTTCTTCTCAAGCTGATCAATTTTGACGGTCTTAAGTCGCGCGTCTTCATTCGCTACAGCAATGGCATCCTTTTGGGCGCAAATTTGACGCTCTTGATCGCTGACCCTTTCCTTGAACTTGTCCTCAACATTTTTAAGCCACAGCTCAGCTGACTTGGCTTGCTCTGCAAGATTATAGCTCTCATCAGTAAGCTCCCCAATTCTCAGATTCTTCTTTTCGATGTCATCATCACGGCGCGACAGAAGATCTTGGAGCCTTGTTACTTCCGCAGGAGCTTGCTGGAGGCTATGTTCCAATGCCTTCTTCTCGCTCAAAATAACCTGCAATTCCTCATGTATTCGTTTTACAGAAACAAGTCAGTTAAAGTTCACTGACGGTCTCACAAAGGCGAGCCGCCATAGAACTTGAGGGGCTACAGGATGAAATATATATTGACTACAAAGTGGCGATAAAAGATGAAGCATCAAATCCTCGCTTATTACAAAGTAAAACTTTGATTCTTGGGTGCTAGAGGTACTCATATAAGAAAAAGTCAAAATACTACCTTGTGAGCCGCGAGAGGCGAAGCAATGCGTCGCGCAGCTCAGCAGCATGCTTGTCGCTTTTCGCGAGAATGGCCAGTGCCAGTTGCTCCGAGCTACTCTCCACAGGTTTCCCTAAAGAGGATGGTGCGGCTCCTGCATGCGACACAACCTGCATGTGGCCACTGTTAAGATCAGCGACAAGCGGCTCTGTGGACAACTCCTTGGGGCCCTCAGCAACTTTATCAGTGACGTCCTCAATACGTGGATGAGTTTCTTCTGTGTTTTGGACGACCGCGGTGGCAGTTCCGCCTTCTAGAGCCACTTCCTGAGTGATAGCGTCAGGAGGTGCGGCAGTCGGTGAGTCGTCAGTGGTGGCGACACCTTCTTTCGCCACAACTTCAGCATCAGTAGGAGCCGCTAGTGGCGGCTCAGTCATGGTTTCTAGGACAGCTTTCAGGTTAACTGTCCCTTCAGCGTCAACTTTGGACCTGCAAAAGATAAAGCTTCATGTAAAAAGTGCTACAGAACATAAATGTACAGGGCAAGAAAAGGAAAACTAACCCTGGTGCATCCCTAATGGTGAAGGCAAGATTGTCACTCGTAGGAGATGACAAGGACTGGAGTCCAGAATCTACAAAGAAGTCGCTTGTTAGTGTAAAAATAAAAAGATGGCATAAAGAAGATGCGAGAATAAAAGGTTCACTAGAACTGCGGCCCATGTTGTCATCAGCGGAAGCGGTGGTTCTAAACACACGCTTGGGAACAGAAGAGGCCGCGTCGTTAGATGGCTTGCGGCGCTTGATGATCTCAGGGTTCAACAGCCTTAAGCTTGTCTCCTCTTGAGATAATCTCTTCGAGGCTCTACGAGGAGTTGGGCCAACCATGGATGGGCTGGCAGCCGGCACCGGGCTCTCCTCCTCCTCCTCCAACTAAGTTGAGTCGTCATCAGAATCGGCGGTGGCGGCGGAGGGGGTAACAACAATTTCACTATCTTCCATAGCGGGAAGCAATTTTCTCTTTGGGGCGCGCTTGGTGGCAGCCGCGCCCAGGTCAGCCGCAAGAACTGACCAGAAGCTTGCATCAGCCTAAAACAAACATAGGAAAAATCACTCACAAAAAATGATTTTTGGGAAAGTCCAATTCCACAGTGTCTGTGGGCCAATTATTGGTGCATAGATATTTTCTGTTAAGAAGAAACCCTGGTATTTTTCAAAACTTGTGTATGCATGAAAATGAATATACAACTTTTCTAAAATAAAAATCCTAGACTTGGAATACGGTTGACGTATTCCTAATCCTTTTGTTTTCCAAAAATTTAGGTAATTACTTGCCTAAGATAAATCTTTGGTTGTTGGTTGATAGTTTGGTTGTAGATCTTTCTTGAATTTGCCATGTTTGTGTTTGGTGAACAAAAACCCACTAGTACAAAACGACACATCGGAAACGGGCCAAAAACCCCATCGGAAACGGAAAAAGGGTCCGTGTCCCCGACCCCGTTACTGATGTGAAGGCCCTCATCGGTAATGGAGGCGAAAAACCGTCGCTGATGAGGCGTCAGTTTGGCAACGGTTGTGCACAACCTCCGTTTCTGATGTGTCGGAACATCAGTAACGGAGATTCTGTTTCTGCTCGTTTGCATTGAGGTTTCTTCATAAGCCTAGAGCAGGAATAGATTTGGTACTGGACATTTAAAATTTCACAGCAGAAGCACAAAAAGGCTAACAAATTCATTCATTCATAAGGTATAACAAATGTCACCGATACATTGCATCACAAGACAACCAATTACTTATCTTCATTGTCATGCATCTCTAAATCTATCATTGACATGTCTAGCTAAATCTATCTATGTCATGCCTCTCTAAATCTATCATTGACATGTCTAGCTAAATCTATCTATGTCATGCCTCTCTAAACTTATCCTTGTCATTTCCAACTTAATTTATCTTCATGACTTGCTGTTAGAGTTCATGAATTCAATCTTCTTCTTGGACGGTGTCGCCAAAATATAATCAACTCGCGCTTTGTCCCCGAACTTGTATTTAGCTCATTTAAATGAGCTAAACGGATCAGCACCATGCTCTGCACATAGTGCAATAAGCGAGTGCTGATGTACTGAAGGTGCCTCTTTTGTAAAGTGGTCACTGAAATGCAAAGAGAGAATATATGATTCTATGTTAGCTCACTATACATCTAGCATAAAGGACATACAACACAAAAGGTTGCATAAGACAGAATAACAAACTTACAAATCCATTGCATAGTTGTTGTGTACCAACAATTATGCCGGACGACAAGCGCACCTTGGCTAAGGACCCGGCTTTTTATACAGTGTCACCGAAATGTACATCTGTTTTGCAAAGGAGATAAGTCAGCCATGAGTTTCATACACTCCGATTTGTGCTAGTTATGTTCTTTTCGAGCGACACTACGTAGTCGTCCTCAGTGGCGGAGCTAGAACATATTGAACCAGGATGCACACATGTTACCACAATACATTTAAAACAATTTTTAGGGGTGCATATGTGATGAAAAATTGCTAATTTACAAAGAAAAATTCCTTCTCCCGGTGTCCTATGCACCCGGCTGGCTCAAGGTGGATCCGCCAGTGGTCGTCTCATCGTCCTCGGATGTATTACAACCCTAGTTCTAGTTCTGTTCACGAGTGTCCTATGGAAGAAAACCTAAGCAGAACAATGACAACAACCCTAGTTCGTCGGCACGACGGCCGGTCACAATAGATGTATTACCTTTGGATCTGGCGGCGGGAGTACGTAGTCGTCCTCGTCGTCCTCGGATCAACACGCCATGCACCCTCCAGCTACAGATCAGGCGACGAGATCTGCCCGGGTGGAGCAAAGAACGGGTACGCGCTGCCACGGTCGGAGGAGAGGAAGATGCGCGCCGACACGGTCAGAGGAGAAGAAGATGCGCGCCGCCACAGTCGGAGGGAGGGAGATGCGCGCCTCCACGGTCGGAGGGAGGGAGATGCGCGCCGCCACGGTCGGAGGGAGGGAGATGCGTGCCGCCACGGTGGAGCTAAGATCTGTGCTGCGTGGAGGCGCCGCCACACTTTGAGAGTGAGGCTGAGAGTGAGCGATAGAGTTTAGGGCTGTGTGAAGGGCGCATTTATAGGTAGAACATCGGAAACGGAGGGTATAAACAACCGTTTCCTTTTATTTTTTCACTAACACACTGGCTTATACTGATCTCTACTAGTATTGAAGTTGAAGAACATAAAAATAAATAACTATAACTACTCCTCGGCCTCCGCCTTCTCCTGCTCGTATGCGAGGAGAGCCGCGTAGTTGTCCGTGTTGTCGCGCGGCTCCTCGCCGACATGTCATCGCCGCCCGTGCGCCCCTCCCACATCTCGTCGTCGTCGTAGGCAGGATTGTCGCGCAGCTCCGACAGGAGGAGGAGCCGGCAGCTCTGAAGCAGCTCAACTCTTTCCGGTGGCATAGGCACCGACGCGCGATTGAGGTGCCAGCCACCGGGTAGCCGAACCTTTGACCATGGCACTGGCCTCTATATTGCCAGTGCCGCTCCGCGACGGCCTGCCCGACGATGACGCGGTTCCATCCAGGCTACCGTGGACGAGCGTCTCTCCGCGGTCGCGGGCGCCCGAGGATCCCGCGTCCTCTTCCGGCGGCATAGGCACCCTCCTGTGGTTGACGCGCCAGCCAGCGGGGAGGCTAACATTTGACCAGGGCACTGGCCTCCTATATTGCCAGTGCCTCTGCGCGACGGCCTCCGGCACGACGACGCGGTTCCAATTCAGCGAAAGCGGGAAACTGCTGCGGTGAACGCCCGAGGAGTTGCTAGGAGTATCCATGGCTGCGGCAAAGTAGCGTACTGAGATAGCAGGGAGATCGTGGGTTTTTAAGGAGTAGTGGGCGGTGCCACGGCGTCACTACGCCACTATGCCATAGCAGTTACTCCGCTCGCATCGAATTCCAAGAAGATGGAATGTGTCCACATTGCACACGGACACACAAAAGTCTCCGTTGCTATAGGGCACATATCGGAAACGGAGCCAGAATAAAGACCGTTGCCAATACTATGGGTAACGGAGCTAATACTTTCTCCGTTACCTATGTTGACGGGCCAGCCACGGCCCAGGTCAGGTTTGTACGCACTGGCCGCGCGGAAAGCGCGATTCTCCGTCGCCTAACGCCTGCCGTTTCCATAGAGGGGCATCCGATGTGTCGTTCTGTACTAGTGACCTTAGATTTAATTTTATAATGCATGCCACTAGATCCTATGTTGATTTGTTGTGTGAGCCTCTGCCATGCCATCCTTTCAATGCATTGGGTATGGTAGAAATATCATACTTTTAAAAATATATGTTTTAATAAAATTCTTGTTGAGTGCAGATCTCTTTGGGTGTCAAAATTCTAGTATTTTGTAGAAAATGTTTTTAATTGGGGTATATTGGATCATTCAAGAATTTTCTTATATAACCTACTTAATCTCGAGGACGAGATTCTTTTTAATGGGGGAAGGTCTGTAACACCATATTTTAGTGATGTATTCTGACACCTGAAAAACTTTTTTTTCGAAACGTTTATTCAAATATTTTGATAATGATTTGACTGAGGGATTGCTCTCTCAAGAATTTTTCAGTGATCCACAAACCACTCCAACCCTCGGCAAGTGCAGGCTCATGTACACAAGATAACTAGACACGCCTAACCAGAAGATCACCTCAATATCTTGCATGAAAAACCTTCTTGCCATGATCATGCAAGTATGATGTCTTGCGGACATATTACCAAAACCATTCTATAGACCACCAAATGAGCCCACATTTCATGGACACCCTCCCTACACCAATCCTACTCAGTGGTAATTTTTTGGGAATTTTCTGACTTGAGTAAGACCTTGTCTTTTCATCGAACACCTTGTGTGCGTTAGCTTTTCGGAAAATTTCGTGTTGCGAAGTGTGGAGTTTTTGAGTGTGTCCTATGTGGTCGAGTTGGTCTTGTCCTTGTGAACCTTGTGGTGCAATCCGTTTTCTGTTTGGACCTCCGAGTCACCGGGAACGCGACGATGCCGCTCGTGTCGCGCTCTGTACGTCTCGTACGCCCGCTTGCGCGTGACCTAAACCTTGCTTATCCCTAAACCTCTGCCTAATATCCGGCTGCAGTGCGGCCTCGTGCGGAACTGCACATCCAGCTCGGCCTCCCTATCCTCTCCCCCTCCTTATCCTCTCCCTGTAGCCGGAGCAACATCAGCCGTGACCTCGGTAGCCATCAATGGCCGAACAGGCCACGACCTAACTCTCCTCGTCCCGCTATATAGGTGCAACCCGATTCCCTCTCCAGATGCACCACACACTCCTCTCCTCCTCCTGGACCTCTCTGCCTATTTAGCTGGACAACGGCGCAGCCCTGCTCCGTTTCGGCCGAAATCATCGCCGTCCAACTCTCGACCGTGTCGAGCTCTAGCCTGAGCCGTTCTCCAGTTAAACCTACACAGAGCCTCCTGCCATCCTCCTCTTACTCCCCCGCACCTCAGAAGACCAAAACCTGCTCGGCTGCGACGAGTTCGTGCTCGACCTGCCATGGTCGTGCTGGCCGAGCTAGGCAAGCTCGAGGGAGACGCGCCCGTGGCTCTCCCCTCCAGGCCGAGGCCTTCCCTGGGCGCGGTGGAGCGCGGCGTGCCCGTCCCCGACGTCGGCCGGCAGCCAAGCCGTGGCGGCGGTCGGCGACCGTGCTCTCCTGTTCATGCTCCCGTACGTGAGCTAGGAGATGAACAGTGAACCGATCGTTCAAAACGAGCTAGCTTAAAGCGTATTCCTTTGTTTACGCTTTTTCTTTGTGGAGACGTATTATCTGAAAAATCGCGACTAGCCCAGCCCGTTTTAAAAGTTGCCCATTTTGTTTTTCCCCCTGGTGAGCAGCATATATCTATCCGTCGCCCTGCAATATCTTTTGAACCATAGCTCCGTTTTGAGTGATTCAAATTCCTAAATTCATATTTCAAAGAAATATATCCAGTGGAACTGTCTTTCCCATTTTATTAATTTATTAATTTCGTGGCCTTTATTTATGTACTGTATGTCCCTCCGTGATTAGGCGTTCTTCGGGATTCCAAACTGCGGCGAGTCCGAGACTTTCCGAACCATCTGGAGCCCGTGTTTGCAGGCAAGCCAACCACTTGCTATGACCAGTCTTGCAACGTTGTTTGTTTATTTGATTACATATTACCACGCCATGTATGTGCATCTATTTGATTGTCATCCGTGAACTGTGCGTCATGAGTATCATGACTTTGACTTAATTGTCGGCTAAATACGCGTTGGGTTCTGCCCAAATGGATTGAACCATCTACTTTTTGTAACATCCCAAATTTTGGAACTAAGAAAAAACTTAGTTTTACAAAACCAAAATTCAGAACCAACAAAAACTTTTTGAAATGTTTCACTAATGGCTATGGATTCCTTCCCATTGCTATGTCTGACCTTGTGAGACTTGATGTTGAAGTTGTTTGACCACTAAATATAAACCTAAGAACTTAACTAAGATAAAAATATATTTAACTTTGGTGATCATGTTATGACAAGAAAATATTCCATACATCTTTTCCATTCTTATTTCTGGCCAAAGTCCATTTCAATGATACTTGGTTTAGCAACAACCAAGATTAATACCCATTATTTGAGAAAGTAAAAGTATTTCCAAAACTATGTGTTCACAAAAATATGGAGATCTATATGTTATCTCCTATCTACCTTTTAACCTTGATCTTTTGCATGTGTATGCAACTCCTATTTTATAAAACTCTGATTTCCACTCCCTTCGAAAATAACACTAGTGGGGAATATATTACCCCAGATATTCTCTTTATCAAACCTTTTGAAAACTATTAAGAGATGAGGTGAAATATTTCCTACCCATCATCTTGTCATAATTAAGTGTGATCATTTTTAAGGTAGTATTGTTGATTATGGAAAATTGTGGTATGATTAATTCTTGTGATTTGATTTGTGTGGTTTTGGTTGTGTTGTTGATATTGTTGTGTTTCTTGCTGGTGAGGATAAATTCCTCAATTGTGCTTAATACTAAAATAAAACAAACTTGACAACAAATTTGGAATGTGACTTAAATTTAAAACAAACTCCTCAAGATTATCCAACAAATGGAAATTAAGATTATGAATTAAAGAAATGATCTTATTCAATTTCCCTCTCTACCTATTTCTCTATTTTGTTTTAACAATTATCTTATCTTATAAAATCCAGGAGTGAGATGATAACCATCTCATTATCACATTACTCTCTCCTCAAAATATCTAATCTCCAATTACAAAGATATTTCAATTGTCAAATTGGTTTCATCCAGAAATAACATATTCAAACTTTATGAACAAATGTGGTTCAAAATATTTTATTTTGAAACCCCAATTTTTGTGTAGCTTCTACTCGATATGGGGAGGCTACATGAATTTTCTTATAATTTTCTAAAATGTATAAGTGTCCCAAATAATTCAAATACAGTGTTGTCCATTTAATACAGAAGAGAAAAGGACTTCTTTGTAAATAGAAAAATTAAGGCGAGGGGTTTTTTGCAAAACGTCATCATCTTCCTATAGCTCGACAGTAGAGCTATGGCGCTAGGCCGCCGTGTCATCGTCCTGCGTCGCGCCGCCAGGACCCCCTTCTCTCCTCTCCCCTGCGAGGAGATAAGAGAGAGCACCACGCCCCTCTGCTCCCCTCACCCCAGAAATCTTCGCCCTCTCCTCTCTCTCCCTCTTCTCCTCCATGGCCGTGGCCGAACTGAGCATGCCGTCGCGCATCGCCATCGTTTGAGAGTCCCGAGCCAATCCAGGACCGCCAGAATCTCCGCCGCGTCTTCCCCTTCATCCTCGTCGAAGGAATCGAGGTGGGACGCCGTCGTTCGCGAGATCGCCGCCGTCTTCTTCCTCTCTGGCCGACGCCCTCCGATCAAGCTCGCCACCGCCTCCGACCACCGCAGCTCCAACGGGACGCATCCACGCTTCTAGGGTGAGCAGGGCAACCTCCTGGACATCTCCATTCATCCCAGCTCGCAGTAGTTCGTCGCGTCGCCGATTAGCCGTAGCTGCCCGCCGCCGGAGCTCGACGTCCTGCTCGTCGTCGGTGACCATTTGGTCGCTGTCTCCGCCACCAAGTAGCCCTTACACGCACGCGTCGAACTCGAGTAGCAGAAGTGTCTTACGCGTGCGCGATCGCCGGATCTGTGCACCACGCCGCCGGTGGTCACCGCGGCTGTGCGCGTCGTCGCCGTGCACGGTCCTCACCTCATATGGGTTCGCGCACGTAGTCTAGCACATCCACCGCAGCAGCCCAGTGGCACCGCGCCGTGCCGCACTCGCGCGCGTCGCGAGTTCGATTCCCCGCGGACGCAAAGGCGTCCCTTTTCTTTTTCTTCGCGCTGACAGCCTGGCCCCACCGGTCAGTGACCGTGGCGGCCAGCGCAGCCACACCCAGCCCAGTCAGCGCCAGCGTGGCGTTTGGGCCCGCATGGCAGTGACCCTGGGTAGCACCGTGCTGAGTATAAAATGTTTCGGTAGCTTTTCTGGAAATGAATAAAAAGACAGAAATAGATTAAGTTTGTAAAATGCATATCTAATTGAATATTGCTCCAAAAATTACAAATAAGATATCAGAATGCTAAGAAAATTAAGATCTGTCTGTTGGTACAAATCACACATCCAACTAAGTTAGTTTATTTGTTGTTCTATTAAAATAATGAAAATGGCAGAAAAAGAAATGATTTTGTAAAATCCATAACTTATTTAAAATTAATCCAAATAATGCCAATCCAATTTTGTGAGCTTAGTAATGTGATCACCTAGCTCCCCTAATTGTGACAGATTTAATTAAGCATTATTAATTAATTGGCATTAGATTAAAATTTACCAAAACCTTTCTGGACTAAAACAATTATAGAAAATTAATAGATAATCCAAATGAGTTAGGACCAATTTCGTTAGCTCACATTTAGTCATGGTTAGTTACTCCTAAAAGGATTTAATTTTTAGATCAACAGAACTTATCTAGTAGCCAAAACTTGATTATTTAGTTACTGGATTAAAACAAATATGTAGGGAGTTTGGTAACTCCAATTAATCCAAATCAAGTTGTGTTGTCTTCTACACATCAGTAGCTTTCTATAGAATTTTAGTTTGCATTTTTAGGACAAACAGAACTCAAGTTGTGCAATTAAACATGTTCCACTAATTTCTGCCATATTTGAAACATAAATAAATAATGATAAATACAATTAAATTGAAACCAAATGGTGTTGCTTATTGTATGCAGTGGCTATTATGAGCACTTAGGATTGTAATGTTGTGATGTTTGATTGAGTAGTTTAGTGATTGCTTGTATTTGTTTGTTTATCGATTAGACGAGAACATTGCTGGAATTATCGAGGGGGAATTTGTTGAACCTGAAGATCAAGACCAAGGTCACTT
This sequence comes from Poa pratensis, assembly GCA_947311845.1. Lineage (NCBI taxonomy): Eukaryota > Viridiplantae > Streptophyta > Magnoliopsida > Poales > Poaceae > Poa > Poa pratensis. The sequence continues at coordinate 1,502,318 of CAMZMU010000113.1, forward strand.
TGCCGAGCAAGGCAAGCTACTCTCTGAGCTTGCACCCCAAATATATGCATCTACTTTGATAACATGTTTTACTTTTAAAGCAAAGATTTATAAAACCTTTTTCCCAAAAGTATATGGAAACTATTTTGCCACCCTTTGTAGAAATATGAGATAGTTATACAAAATTATAGGATGGGAAAAATAAACTTGGTATTATTCAAAACTCCTTTGAAAATACTTGTGTGGTTATGAAATGCCGAGATGTCGGTGTTGAAGTGGAGAAATGGAGAATGGAGATGTTTATGAAAAATGCACATGACGTCTTTGTACTATGACGACCAATTAACCCGTGCAACCACACTACCTGAGATGGGTAGGGCTTAGCCGGAAACTTGTTTACTTTAGTATGGAGCGCCTCAAAATGCTTAGGAGAACGAGGTTCTCTGAACCAAGTTATCTAAATGCGGGATCCAGTTTAAGTCTGGTTCGCTGCTGGTTGCAAACAGTGGGCCTCCTGGCTTGGCGCAGTGTTGCTTGGAGAGACCGATCGATACGATGGCCATCTCCACTGGGTGCCGGGGAGATCCAGTCCCACTGAAGAGGAGGCTCTATACTAGGGTCGACATAGTGAAAAGCTTTGATCATGTTATCCGAACCACCACATACTGTCGTATGAGGACCGTGGCTGATCACGGCGGAATGACAGTTTGGTGTGGTGAAAGTGCACCACCTCTGCAGAGTGTAAAACTATTCGAATAGCCGAGTCCTCGGTCATGGACGGTTGGGAGGCTGTCCTCTGACCATGTGCAAGTTTTTGGAAAAGCTTTAAGTTTAAAAGAAATGAAATGGAGATGGTGTTACACAGCTATACCAAATGGAGTGGTATGAGTTGGTGAAATGAATGGACCATGGTGAGCTATGGTCAGAAAAAGGAGGAATTTTGGAGAAAACAAATAAAATGGTGATTTCTTAAAAAGATAGTTATAAAACTCTTCTTACCTTTTTCAATAAAGATATAGAGATGTTTTAAATAAATAAAAGTTTGCAATTAAAATTAAACTAGTGCATACTCATGTTGGGGTAGTTTGCGAGTACAATCAAATGTACTCATATTGGTTTCGTCCCTGGCTATTGTCTTAGCCAGGCTATGAGGAGGAGCACTATGCCGAGGAGGAGTATGGAGACTTCTACGCAAACTAAGGATCTCCATCAGTCAGCTGCCTGTCGGGTCGTTGTTAGAAGTTGTGGTCTACTACGCCTTAGCTTCCGCTGATTATTTTGGTTTGGCCCATGAAGGCACTTATGTAAGACTTGGTCTGTGTGACCATTTATGTAGGACTGTAATCCGGTATTGTAATGGATGTAAACTTTGGTATCCAATTCGGATTATGTGCAACGACAGACTGATCACGGGATCGTTGTGTTAAGCATAATCGGGTATTTTGGACAGCTAGTCCGGGGTCCCCACACTTTTGGTAGAGTTGTGGTGTGTGTCTGGGGGTACCACTCCCCATTACCGAGGCGATGGACTGGGGGGACCGCCACAGTCGAAGGAATGGAGGAACGATGCCCCTACTAACTTTTGTAGTTGATCTGCGATGGCGCTGGTCGGAGGTATCTCCGCCACAGTCACCCGATCGACGCTAACCAACTGTGCTAACTCTTGTAGTCGACACGTGATGGTGCTAGTCGGAGGTATCTCCGCCACAGTCGTCCGGTTGACGCTAACCACCTGTGTTAACTTTTTGTATTGATCTGTGATGGCGCCTTAGTCACCCGGTCAATTCAAGCTAGTATTTCTTGAAATATTGTGTTGCTAATGTCTTGTCGTTTGATGATATATTATTATATATTGTGGTTGTTGTGCTGGACTATTCCTCGGTTGTTTGGACTTGTTAATGATGAAAGTTGACTAATTGAAACACCCCTCCAAACAACGATAGGGTCAGTCCATAGTGCCACTAATCTTAACTTTGAAAGCAGGACCATCGTCGTCTCATGGAGGACCGTGGCCTAGTAGGTTGTTGAGCCCCTTTTGCGTCATCCATTGGGCGCAAACGTTCGGTTGTGTTGTCCGAGGGAAGTGGTCGACAGGCACGGGTTCGACTAGTGCTAGGGAGTCCGGAGATAGGCATACCCGGTAGCGTCGGGTGATTTGCCGGATTCACCTGCGCGTTGTACCATGCGTATAGGGTGGTGCAGGAGAGTGTCTTAGCAAGTGGACGGTCATGTAAGTGTGTTTTGCTTAGTACGATTTTGGCTTGACAACCTGAAGTACCGGCTGAGTAAGGTGCATTTTGATAGTTGGGAATGCAACCTCTCGAGAGTGTCAACCTAGCAGCTAGCCTCGTTCCTGGGATATGGAACAACAGTTCAGTGTTGGTCACACTGTGTGTCTTTGTCATGTCTGGAGGTTAAACTTAAGGCTTGTTTGAAAGAATTGATGAACGACCTGACCTCACTTAATAAACAATAATATTATGCAGGGAATGTTACTTGAGATGACAAAAGTGATAAGGCCAGTGGGCCTAGCAGTGGTGACATATGTGATAAGCCTTGTGAGGCTAAGGCCAGTGGGCCTAGCTGTGAGAACATGAGTTGTTGTGTTACTTGGTACCAACTGGTACACTCGTTTATACTTGTCACATGTAATTTCTTGTGTGATTTTCAGTATACGATCCAACCCCACCTGGCTTGGACTCTGCACTGGTAATACCCCATTGTTTGCTTATGCTATGTTTTGCTTGTGATGCCATGCTAACTTTATGTTATCATATTGGTCTATCTAGAGTGAACACTTGCCATGTTGTAGGATTTTATTTCCAATGTATATCTTGTTGCATGGTTGTTGGACTTTTCATGTCAAGTGGTTTTATATTCTTGCGAGTACGTCATTGTACTCACATTGGCTATTCAAATGGCCAGACTTTGGCGAGGATTCATCTTCCATCTCAGCAAGGATATGGAGCAAGAGCGTGCTAGGATCAGTAGCCCAGCTAGATGCCTGTGGAATGGAGCCGCTCCAAGCCGTTGCCTTAGCCGTCTTCCGCTGCCAGTTAAACTCTGTCCTGAGCCATGCTTGGCTTGATATTTTTGTCATGCCTTGATGGCCTTGTAAACCATTTGTAGCACTTCTTGTGCCTAATTGTGTAATGATTTCCAGTATGTTGCACTGTCGTGACGTGCGGCCAGATATCTTGGGCTGGCACACGGGACGACCGCCTCTTTGGCGAGATGTGTCAGGGAGGGGTGTCACAGACGTGGTATCAGAGCACCAGGCTGGCTGTAGACTACCCTTGCATGGAAATCCCCACCTTACTTTTGCCCGACAGTGAGCCCGATGGATTTAACCCATCTCCGCCTAACTGGCATGGCTGGTGTCGGTCCATAGTAAGGTGCAGTAGGACTTGTCCCATTCCGTGAGAGAGGCTCGCCGGTTTCTTCCATGAGAAGGAATCGACACAACCCAGTTTATATGAGACCCCAGTCCTAGCTGCCATTTATCCCCACCCTCGCTTGCTATCCTTAGCAACCAAACTCTCTTGAAGCAGGATCCCACAAAGGAATCCCGCGTTCTTATCTCATCCTACACCCAGAGCCAGAATAATCCGATGGTGAACCCCAACGTCGTCCTGGAAACCACTGCCAAGGATCAAGGCAGATTTCCACTGATGCTTTGGAAGGCTATCTGTGATCTTCTTGGTAGGCCTGCTCGCCCTCGATACGTGGTGTTCGAGAGCTCACTCTCGCTTGCTGGGAGTGAATTTCGAGCAGACGTGCATATCGGCTCATGTTCTTTGGGCACAAGTCAGCCTTACTTGATCCAAGGTAGAAGCATGACTACCCTTAATCAAGCCATCCAGGTAGCAGCCTGGGAAGGCCTCGTCTGCCTCTGGTACTCGGAACCCACGATGGCGAAAAGTTGAGCTTTCCACTTTCTCCCAGCCAGACCACGACATGGTGCGGAGGCTATCCAAACTTCCATTAGAGAAGAAGTCGACCCTGCCGTAATCAGCATGGTCACCTATGGGGCTGCAATGACAAGGTTTAGCCATTCTCAGATGGATGAACTCTTGACCACAAGGCACAACCTTGGTCGCGCTCACCTGCAACTGTGTCGAGGAAGGAACCCACCTACCCTCAACCATGGGCAAGCTCGGAGTATAGGACTCCCGTTCCGGATGATTTGCCGGAACCCAGTCTTGATGCCTCTGGGATACAAGCACTAGCCCGAGTTCAGCAGCACCCCCAAGAACGAGGTATAATCCTCGAAGGCGTGCCTGCAATTCCCCACTCTTCATCTCGGCTATGCTCCACCGACTACTTGAGGCCGTCAAGCGGAGTAGAACCCATGTTTAGTTAGCCTGAGTGGCGCTTGTATGTTGGTAGGTGAGAAGCGGCGAGGTTGTTTGTTTGTTTGTGTTGTGTTGGCTTGTAATGTAAGTTTGTTGTATGCTTTCTAGTTGATGTCGAATCAGCCCGGAATAAAACTTGGTGTTCTGATCCTCTTGTTAACCACTTGGTTGACACATGGTGGAATATCATGCCTTTTTTCAGTTAATGTCCTTTTTAGAAATGACAGATCACTTAAAACAGAGACAGTATATGTGAACCCAGACGCATATGCCCACCTGAGAATTAACACAAACATCGAATGCCATTATTTTCTAATGCACAAAATATTTTCCGGTGTGTTGCACAAGTTTAACCATTAAGTGGAAATATTTAATGAGACATTGTAACCACCTACTTGGTGTTATACATGGTTCCCCTCTTGGGACAGGCCATGTGCCACGCAAGTAAAAAGTTTTTGTCGGTTGTTTAGTAGCTGTTGTGTGCTTGTTAACCAGTACGGTTGAGATGATTATGTCATACCACTTCAAATGTTCTGTACCATAAAATGAAGGGTTACTTTCTAAAAATATATTTCCTCAGTGTATCAAGTTCTTCTATCTGGATGCTAGTACCTTTGCAATTCTATCTGTGCTGCACGACCAGATTTGTTGCAGCTGAGAAAAATTCAGAAATGAAAATCTTGTTCCGGTTCGTCAGAGGAGATAAATTTGATACAACCATTAAATTCAGTACAGAAGGGAAAATTCAGAAACAAAGGATACCAGTTCTACTCCAACGTAGAACACTACAACTACCTCAGTGCAGATGCAAGGGCACCCCAGAAATTCTACTCCCCCTCACGCTCCATAGCGTTACTAGAAGATGAGCCTGGCTCACCGGCGTCGTGTCGCGAATCGCGCGACGGCGACGGACGGCTCGAGCTGCATGCTTACCTCCAGCCAGAAGAACAGTCACCTCAGCTACCGGCGGCGCAGCCTGCCCCTCCGCCGCAGCATCACCACCAACGCCAGACCACAAATTGCACATGCCGAGGATCAGGAAAACCACCGCCGCAAATAGCAGTCCGCCCACCACCGAACACGAGATCCCGAAGAGCGCAATGATCATAGCCTGCTCGATGAAGCCCGCGCCCTCTAGCATCTCGTAATAGGCTTTGAAAAAATCATGAATCAAGCCCATGGTTGCGATGAGAAAGAGAGGATTTCAGAGCTTCAGATTTATAGCCGCTCCTCGGCACCGCATTGCGCAGGAAATGGAAGAAATCGCGAGAAGTGCTTGCCCAATGGCGCGAAACCATCGAGGCTTTGTTCCCCAAAGCCGTGATGGCCGTTGCATCGACAGATCGCATGCGCAGCAGTACCGCAGTGGAGTGCTCCGCGCACTGAGAACTAGACGTGTACGGAACGAGAGAGAGCGAGGAAGAAGAAGAGACAAAGGAAGAAGGAGACTGCCAGGTGGACCCCAGTCCCAAATGTCAGTGAGTAAGCAGATAGCCTCCATGTGCTTCTATCCTTTATTCAAGACCGTATCCCTGGCCTTTTCAGTATCCTTTAGTGAAAAATCATTGCAAAATGATTTTTGGGAAAGTCCAATTCCATAGTGTCTGTGAGCCAATTATTGGTGCATAGATATTTTCTTTTAAGAAGAAACCCTGTTATTTTTCAAAACTTGCGTATGCATGAAAATGAATATACAACTTTTCTAAAATAAAAATCCTAGACCTGGAATACGATTGATGTATTCCTAATCCTTTTGTTTTCCAAAAATTTAGGTAATTATTTGCCAAATATAAATCTTTGGTTGTTGGTTGATAGTTTGGCTATAGATCTTGCTTGAATTTGCCATGTTTGTGTTTGGTGAACAAAAACCTTAGATTTAATTTTATAATACACTAGGAAAGTGGCCCGCGCACATGCGGGGGCAACCTCTTCATTGTTTATTAATATAGTTATTACAGATATATATTTTGTAATTTATAGTTTTATGGTCAATGTCAAAGAACCCATTTTTTTCCTTTTGGGTCCATATCCATATAAAAACTCTATTTCCTAGAATATAAGCAATATGTATCATTATGATTCACGATTATTTTGTACTTTATAGTTATTATGATTAATGTTTATAGTTTAAGTCTTGCAAAATTTATTTTAGTTTTACACTAACTCTCATTACCAAAGAATATTTTCTTAAAACATTCCAAATGCTTACTCTTTGAATGTTTTGATTCTTATTCTTCAGTGTCCAGAAAAAATATCTCCATTATCCATGGTATCATCTTTGGTGACGCTTCCTTTCTTTCAGTCGTGAGTTCATTGTTTGTTTATTATCAATGGATCATCTTTGGTGACGCTCCTTTATGTCAGTCCTGATTTCATTGCTTGTTTTTTGTAACTGGTACTTAATTTTAATCAAAAAACAATTTGAAATACATTGCATGGACACTAAAGGTAAAGGAGAAATGTGTCACCTTTTATTTATTTTCATGTGTGAGTAATAACTTGTAACGAAAAAATATATTCATGTTGTACACGTGAACAATTTTCACTTCATTTCGTCCCAAGTCGATCCATTTCACTTGATCTTCCATACCATATATTCCCGTAGCTCATTCCTAATCCACTTTTTTGGCTACCCCGCAAACCTACGAAGATAGGCTTCATACCTCCTCTAGAACACATGATTCTGAAAAGGAATAAATCAAAAAACTGTGAATTAAGATTTTATGAAATAACAAAAAAAGTAAATGTTTAATTTATAAATATATAAAGCAAAATAAAATTAATATTAGATCGCACCCGTTGTTTGAAATCGAACAAAATTATAGTGTAAAACACAATAATTGAAATTTTGACTATGTACATATAATCTATCAAATCCATGATAATGGCCAATTACTGTCAAATTAATATGAATATGTGGTCGTTGTGTTATTTGTTGGTTAAGAACTATGCAAGAAAATAGCAGACATCGTTTATATTCATAGAAAAATACATCATAATCAAGAACATTTATACATCATCAAAGCAATCGAATGCGTGTTTGCTCCCAACTGAACTCCAACAATGTCAAGGTGGCACACATATGAGCTACCGTGGGTTTAAGCAAGAACATGAGATCCAGTAATAGAACAACAACAACTGCCTGGGTAAAGCTTTCAGAAGAAGAGACCATTCAAATCAAATAGTAGTGTTAATAAATATTATGATCATTCTGAGCGACCAAAGGACATGAGAGTAGTTATTCAGTTTTGGTTGACTAACCAGGACATAGACATGAAACGTTGTGGAGCAATGCATTCTTTTATCAATGAGCTTATCAAATAAAATGAGGCTTTAGGCCATATCAGAAGCATGTACTGCGTCAAGGATTCATATTAAAAATTGTACAAACATATCTAATTGAGTTTCCAAATTACTCCAAGTACCCAATGGCCATTGCACTGTCACTCTCCCTTTACATCTAGAAAAACTATGAAGGCTCTGATAGACAAAAAGAGAAAAAAATTGCTCATAAAAGAATCCGAGGTCATGAGCTACTACAGCTCAGCTATTTGCTGTCTCAGACAGATCTTGCAGAGCCCCATCCCCTGAAAACCCAAATACTTATACAGCACATGCTTCAAACCAAGCAGTTGGGCAAGTGAAGCTGAATATCAATTCAGTTATCTACAGGCTATGTCACTAACTCACTATTTATCTCCTCATCTAATCAAATCTACACTAACACTTTTTTTTAGATAAAGGGATTTTATTACTTAAGAGTTTTAAACATTACACCCAGCCTCTGCATAACTAGGATGCACACAGCCACAAGTTCACGAGTTGAAGAGAATCTAAAGCTGAAATTAAAAAGGCGAATTACATATCATAATGAGAAATTGTAAAGCCGCCTAAGATGATGGTAGGTCTATCCGGAGACTATGTTGTCATCCATGCCGGGAGAATAACTCCCTGGTCGCAGCCTCCAAACGTGACGCCACCTCCAAAACAAGTCCCGGTGCTCCACACGCTGCAGTGCCGACCATACTCGTAGCGTTGCAGTACACCGGTAGATAACCTGCATAATAGAAGCATCTTTATCATTAAAAATCTTGTCATTTCTACATAGCCACAGCGACCAAATAACGGCAATCGCTCCCACCCTACTGAAGAGTTTAAACCTAGGATCTACCCTGTTTAACCAGTTGCCAAAAATATTTGCAACGGTACGCGGGGATGTTAGGTAGAACCTATCTGGATGGCTGACCATATAGACCTAGCGAACTCGCACTGAAAGAATAAGTATGTAATAGTCTTGTCATGTTGACAGAAAACACATTTTTTACTTCCATGACAGTTGCGTTTGGCAAGATTATCTTTTGTAAGAATTACACATCGACGGAGATACCACGCAAACACCTTAGTTTTTAGCGGGATCTTCATCTTCTAAATTTTGTTATTATCCTTAACATCGACTGGGACTTCGTGTAAGATTAAAGCTCTATACATAGAATTAACCGAAAATTTTCTATTCTTCGTAAGATTCCATTGAAATTTATCTGGACCTTCCGACATATGGATGGAATCCAATCGGATGAGCAAAGCATTTCAGGATGCTTATCTTGTTCCAAGTAAACTTCTTCTGAACGAAACATTTGGTGGGGAGGTACCCAACACCTTAGCGATCGTGTCACTCTTGTTTCGTACAATAGTATATAGAGCCGGATATTGTTCTCTGAGGGTAAATTGGCCTAGCCATTTATCATCCCAGAAGCGAATTTCCGATCCATCCCTAATTGAGAAAGATCCAAGTGGGAAAAATAACTTCTTTGTAGCCATAAGGCCAGCCCAAAAGTGCGACTACACTAACACTTGGGTAACGTGAATCTGAAAATGAAAAAGGAAACTAAATCTATTGTCTACTTAGCATTGTTCATCTGTAATTACCAAACCATCGGAAGACGGCAAATTATGGAAGTATGTACCACCGGAGAGATAGGGAAAATAATATTACTGACCTGGAGTGGGCACCATGCTGATGGGCGGCCGGACATGCAGGATTCGGAAGAGGACCTAGCCTCAGGCACGAACTTGTCAAGGGCCCACTTTTTTTTTAGAGAACCCGCAGGAGATCTGCGCGTTTCTTTATTAAGCTTAAGGGAGAGAGTACAAGTGGGTGTTGCTGGCCTGGTTCTTGGCCTTGGCATGTAATTGTCAAGGGCCCACTTAACTGCGTGCCTGCTGCTCCTGCTTCCACTCACGGTCGACACCGTACTGATATCGGGAGCCTCCATCTCCAGCAACGTCTCGGCCGAGTGTCTTCCTCAGCCTCCGCTTCTCTTGTTTCCTCCTCCTAATCAATCACTTTTCGAACCCCAAGAACACTATCAGACGGAAATCAACTCCAGCCGGTTTTGATATAATGCTTGAAACTGCACAGGTTAAAGGGTTTGTGGGTGGACGAATCTAAAGCTTGTAGAGGAACGTGAGTTCGTCAGCCAGAAAAGAGATAATAGCGTAAACATACCACATTTCAAACACAATTTACCGATTGGTACTAGTCAGTGTCGCAATCTCATTTTGGTACCATATTTTTTCGAGATTTTCGCAGAAAACCCAAATCAGTCGCTGACTCAATTTTGACAGTCGTTATGACAGGCGGGACCCACATGTAATCTGACGTGGCAAGTCCATGATAGTCTCTAACCTGGGCCCTACATGTCAGCCCAATTAAAAATAAAAAAAAACTGAGAAAAGAAAAAAATCTGCAAAATTCTGAAGAATCTGAAAAAATTCAGAAAAAACTGAATAACCCTGGCCGCCGTGCCACCGGCCGCCGCGCCTGGCAGGCCGTGCTCCCCGGCTGCCGCGCCCTGGCCACCGCGTCCCCCCCCCCCCCCCCCCGCCCCGCTCCGCACCCTGGCAACTCCGCGCCCCGGCCGCCGTGTGCCCTGGCGGCTCCACGCGCCCTGGCCGCCCTGCCCCTCGGCCGCCGCGCCTGGCCGGCCGTGCCCCCCGCCGCGCTCTGGTCGCCGCGCCTGGTCGGCTGCGCACTCCCCGGCCGCCGCGACCCCTGGCCTGCGAGCGTCGTGCTTGCCCGGGACCTGCAAGTGGCTGGGGCAGTGCACGGAGTAGGATGTGGCTGAGGCTCCGATTGATTCCAACACCGAGGGACGGGTCACCTCCGAGCTCCACGGGCACGGCCATGGCGAGGGCTCCGTCAAGGCCCTGCCGGCGGCGGGCGGGCGGGTGTTCTCGGCGCACAGCAACCTCCAGCGAACTCCCGAACTCCCCTGTGCGTGCGTCGCCCCATCTTCCAGCGCGCCCTGCCGGAGGCCTTCCTGCTCCGGCGCCGCCCCACCACCATGTCCCTCCGTGGCCGGCGCCGCCCTGCCCCGGCGCCCTGCTGCTCGCGGCGCTCGTCGTGCGGTCGGAAGGCACGTTGTGGGCACGTCGGCCGTGGGCTCGTCCCGCTCGCTCGCCTGCGCGGGAGAGGAGTGGCGGCGAAGCTCCACGGCGCCCAGGACGGCAACCTGAGTTATTATTTGCTTTTTACACATTCTTTTTTATTTTTTTTATTCAACTAAAAGTGGGTCCCACTGTCAGTTTGGTGTCAATTCCCCTTAACCCGGCCACGTCAGCTTACAGGTGGGCCAGACCTGTCAGAACGGCTGTCTAAATCGAATCTGTGAGCGATTTGGGTTTTCTGAGAAAACTTCGGAAAAATGTGGTACCTAAATGCGATTGTGACACCGACTGGTACCAATCGGTAAATTTGGCTATAAATGTGGTATGTTTATGCTATTATCTCGCCAGAAAACCCCAAAAACTTATTATTACTGTTGCTGGAACTTGGCAGTGAGATAGAAAGTTCGTGAAAGAATGAACCAACCATACTTTTACCAACTCCCGAACAAATGAAGACCATATGGTGACCAACTAATTAAAATATTATGTAAGAAAGTAAGCCTACCAAAAACTCCATAGAAACCTGTTAAAATATTACATATGGTGTACATAGCAAGGTAAAAAAAATCAACGTATAGATGATACAAATTCGAGACTACAAAGTAAGACTAATCCTTCAATGATGACTGAGTAGATTCAATCATAGCCTGCATGTCCATAAAATTACTGGTGTATTGCAATAAATAGTACTTTACTCTTACAGACTTTGAAACTGAGATATGTCACGGAAAACTTCTACATTGAATGATGAGCATGGTATGTGGAGAGTAAGTGAACGACCGCTTAGAAAATATACTCAATTTGCTTTTTCCTCAACGGAGTTTCCTCATGTATCATGCAAAGCATGCAGAGACAGTGGTGTTACATACAAATCTATGGCAAACATCAGTGATAGCACAGGTTTGACAGAATATGAAGAAGCCATGTATTTTCTTAAAAAATAAATGAACCGTAAAAAAAATTAAACACACAAATTGGTTTGAGTTTTGAGGATATCCAATATACCTGCACGGATGGTGATTTTTGAGATAAAACTTACTGTCACTTAAAGTTTGGAGTAAGTTCAGCATATGATTTCCTTTAGAGAAAATTGTGGGCTGGATATACTACATATTATATATGTACAGAGCTGAATAATATCAAGAGGTCGACTGCATAAAAGAATTTTGTACAGGGGAAGAGAACACTAAATACTGCTAGACTTCAAGAAGAACATAAATCACCACATAAAACTATGATGTTAAACTTATTTGAGTGAATCTTCTGCCCCCAAATATTCAAAGACAATAGGAACAACTATTTATAGAAGAATTAATTGCAAATATTGGCTTAATAAATTATTAGTAAACTGAACCCAATAGAATGTTATCTTTTCATATTGTCAACAATATAATACTGGGAAAACTCATTATGGAAGTAGATCAGTGGTTCAGCATTGCAAAAATACTAGTCCATCCTGTTAACCATTTTGCGTGCTCCTATTTTCATTTAACAATATTTTAGGACTGGGATGTATAAATTATCAAACAAACAGAGAAACAATTGTACGGTCTGCTTCCGTCAACTGAAAATTAATGACAAAGTGGCAATCTTACCCATCAACAGGGCAAAACCACTAAGGATCTTCTCGTTTTCGCCTGTTTTAGTGGAGGGCAAAACTGAACAGGGGGATTCATGTTTGTGCTCAATATGAGCACCGTTGAACCATCAGAGAGAAGGGAAATAATTATAAGTACACTTCAATGAAGATAAGTCAGAAATGAGAGTACTCACAATAGTGTAACCTGCACCATAAAATGGAACTAACATGCTGTTGACATGCATAGTCTTATCTTCATGTATTGTGTCATTTGGAAGAAACGAAAAGCAGAAGTTTGTATGAACAAATACATAAAAACAGTTTGTATCAATGTGTGTGCTCAATTATAACTCTCCTAAGATAAAAAAATCATTAAGTGCTAACTTCTCATTCTTGTACGTACCTTGGCTGTAAAATACATACACAAAAGCAATAGACAATCTGATTATCTGAATACTTATCAAGGTGCAAAATTGCTGGACACAGCAGGAAACTGTCACCCTGAAAGATGTACATTATCTATAAGCGAAAGAAATATTCCTTCCGTCTAAAAATAAGTGCCTCAAGTTTGCCCAAAAGTGGAGGTATCTAGACATGTTTAATGTATAGATACATTCACTTTTTGTCAAACTTGAGACATTTATTTTTGGACGGAGGGAATACTATATTAGCATCTTCTTTTGCTCCAAACCATATTAAGATTTGACTATGGAAGCATTTGCATGATGAGCTGCCACGGACGTGCGGTAAGATCTCGTCGGCATGCTCGTTGATGACTTGATAGCCTTCTGCAATCTGTAGGTTTTAAGGATACAAATTTAAGTATATAAGTACGGTGCAAGAGATGAAGCTTTATGTGTGCACATTAATCTGATGATGCTTCAGTTGTGGTAAAGTTGCTTGCTTCAAAACAATACTATTTACGTCATTGGTGCTATTTTGTAACGATCAAACTTAGCACGTACGGAGTACCTGTTTGATCTCAAGACTGGCCATTGTGAGACAGTGGCCGACACCGTCGAACGAGTGTATGCCCAGGCTGTCGTGCTGCTCCCATACAAACAGATAAATTGCTGCTATGTACTATCAAATTTAGCACGTACATAGTCTGAAGAAGCCTGACCTGGTTGATCCCAATACCGGCCATTGTGACTTGGTGGCCGACGCCATTGAACGACTGTAATCGCCACGCTGCTGTGCCGTTCCCATATAAACAGATGAATAAATGCAGCTGATCCCGGCCACCGCATGTCCGTATACGTCAGCTGCGGCATCGTCCGTATCGACCTTGTTGGCTTGTTCTAGCTAGCTAGCATGTCTTGCTTGTTCAGCATATGAAACACGTAGCAAGTAATCAGCAGAGCTCAATCACTCGCACTAGTAGAAAAACCACCTTCTGTTCAGACCTTTTGTTCCACCCAAAATTATGAACCGAGACAAATGAGATAGAGCAGGGTCGTCAGGAACCTTTGGTCCCGGTTGTATTACGAACCGGGACGAAAGGGCGCGCTGGCCCAGCGCGCCCTTTCGTCCCGGTTCGTAACCGGGACCAAAGAGATTCCCCTGCATATATCATTTTTCACCCGAGCTCCATCATCATTTTTCAGCTCGACTTCAGCACCATTTTCTCCTCCATTTCCTCTCCCTCACTCAAGTTAATCCCCATTTTTTTCACCATTTGTGAAGATTGAAGGCACCCCATCTATTCAAGGGTTAGCAACTTCATCATTTTTCGGCGTTGCTACTTTAGCTCATTTCATTGCTAGTTTAGCTCATTTCATTTTTGTAGTGCTAGCTAGGTGTTTGATGAAATGCCTAAGTTAGGGAGTTCATTTTTTTATATGCATTTTGAGCTCAAATTAATTTATGATTTGTGGGTTTTAGTGTCGTCTCTCCCCGTCCTCACCGCCGTCGATAGCGACCGGCACCACCTCGGTGAGCCTCTTTTTTATCTTTTATTTGAAAGAAAAATTACTTGTATGATTTAAATGCATAGTTATTTCTTGTATAATTTTCTTATGTTTTTTTATATGTATAGTGTCATGGTTTTGATATCCGCCCCCGTCGGCCCTCGTCCGGTCTATGATTCGGATGTGGTATATTTTTATAACTATTTGTTTCATTTCGTGTTTATAACAACTATACCTACCAACTTGACATAGACGCTTTTATCTAGGAGGTAGTTGAACCGGAAATTCCAACCGACCCTATTGTCGAGTTTTTTGTAAAAGAAAACAATGATTTGAAAGCAAAATTGAAAAGAAGTGAAGATCTTCATCTCCAATGCCTAGAAGAGAAGATGAAATTGGAGTTCAAGCTTGCCGACATCATCGATGAACACGAGTTCAAGCTTGCCGACGTCGTCGATGCTCACGAGATAAAGATGGATGCAATGCGCTTGAAGATTAAAAAGATTAGAAAATATGCCATTAGTCAAGAGGCTTGGTATCATTATGCTGTTGGTTCAGTAATTACCTTAGTTGCGATTTTGATCGCATTTGTTGTTGGATTTAAATTCTTTAGATAGTTGTATGTTAGTTTCAATTAATGTATGTTTTATGAGAACTATGTATTACATTTACTTTACTTTGGTTTTAATGTGATGAACTTGTATTAATTAATTTGGTCACTATTATATATTCATGATGTAGTGTAATGGTTTTTGATATATTTATATAATGCAGATGAGCCGGCAATGGATGTACAGTGACCGACGCTGTCCCGACTATATTAATGGCATGCATAGTTTTCTCCGTGTGGCTGAGAAAAACAAGCCGTCGAATGGTTTTATTTCTTGTCCATGTAGTGTCTGCAAGAATACGCAGGATTACTCTACCTCAAAAACCATTCACGTCCACCTGTTGCAGTCCGGTTTCATGTCCGGTTATAATTGTTGGACCAAGCACGGAGAAAGAGGGGTTATAATGGAAGAAAATGAAGAAGAAGAGGATAATGACAACTATCCTACGTTCACTGAAGACGGTGATACTACAATGGGGGAAGACGAAGCTGAAGAAGAGCCCATTGTTGATGAGCCCGATGATGATTTTGGTCGGGCCATTCTTGATGCACAGATAAACAGCGGAAGTGAAAACGAGAGGTTGAAGTTGGAGAGCATGTTAGAGGATCACAAAAAGTTGTTGTACCCAACTTGCGAAGATGGCCAGAAAAAGCTTGGTACCACACTGGAATTGCTGCAATGGAAGGCAGAGAATGGTACATCTGACAGGGGATTTGAAAATTTGCTGAAAATAATAAAGAAGATGCTTCCAAGGGATAACGTATTACCCCCAGTACGTACGAAGCAAAGAAGGTTGTCTGCCCTCTAGGATTAGAGGTGCAGAAGATACATGCATGCATCAATGACTGCATCCTCTACCGCGGTGAGAAGTACGAGAATTTGAATGCATGCCCGGTATGCGGTGCATTGCGGTATAAGATAAGGCGAGATGACCCTGGTGATGTTGAGGGCGAGCCGTGCCCCAGGAAGAGGGTTCCTGCCAAGGTGATGTGGTATGCTCCTATAATACCACGGTTGAAACGTTTGTTCCAAAACAAAGAGCATGCAAAGTTGTTACGATGGCACAAAGAAGACCGTAAGAAAGACCTGATGCTGAGACACCCCGCTGATGGGTCGCAGTGGAGAAAAATCGACAGGGAGTTCCCAAATTTGCAGCTGACGCAAGGAACTTAAGATTTGGTCTAAGTACAGATGGCTTTAATCCTTTCGGGGAGCAGAGCTCCAGTCATAGCACCTGGCCTGTGACTCTGTGTATCTATAACCTTCCTCCTTGGTTGTGCATGAAGCGGAAGTTCATTATGATGCCAGTGCTCATCCAAGGCCCGAAGCAACCCGGCAACGACATTGATGTGTACCTGAGGCCATTGGTTGAAGAACTTTTACAGTTGTGGCGTGACGAAGGTGTACCTGTGTGGGATGAGCACGAACAAAAGGAATTTGACCTACGAGCGTTGCTGTTTGTAACCATCAATGATTGGCCTGCTCTTAGTAACATTTCAGGACAGTCAAACAAGGGATACAATGCATGCACGCACTGTTTAAGTGAGACTGAAAGTATACATTTGGGAAACAAGAATGTGTACCTGGGGCATCGTCGATTTCTTACAAAACAGCATCCCGTAAGAAAGAAAGGCAAGCATTTCAAAGGTGAGGCAGATCACCGGACGAATCCTAAATTCCCTCATGGTGATGTTATATATGACATGGTCAAGGATTTAAAAGTAATCTTTGGAAAGGGTCCTGCAGTCTATCTGTTCCGAATGACGCTGATGGACACGTACCCATGTGGAAGAAGTGCTCTATATTTTGGGAGCTACCCTATTGGAAAATCCTAGAGGTTCGCTCTGCAATCGACGTGATGCACGTGACGAAAAATCTGTGCGTGAACCTGCTAAGCTTCTTGGGCGTGTATGGGAAAACGAAAGATACACCGGAATCACGGCAGGACCACCAACGTATGCACGAACGAGACGACCACCTGAATCCAGAGAAGTATCAAGGTCTTGCCAGCTACGCTCTTACCAAAGAAGAGAAGGAGATCTTTTTTGAAGTCCTGAGCAGTATCAAGGTCCCGTCTGGTTTCTCGTCGAATATAAAGGGAATAATAAACATGGCAGAGAAAAAGTTCCAAAACCTAAAGTCTCATGACTGCCACGTGATTATGACACAATTACTTCCGATTGCATTGAGGGGGCTTCTACCGAAAATGTTCGAGTACCCATTGTGAAGCTATGTGCATTTCTCAATGCAATTTCTCAGAAGGTGATCAATCCATTAACTCTACTAAGTTTACAGAAGGATGTGGTCCAACGTCTTGTCAGCTTCGAGTTGGTGTTCCCACCATCCTTCTTCAATATTATGACGCACCTCATAGTTCACCTAGTCGAAGAGATTAACGTTCTCGGTCCTGTAATGGAAAAAAGGACACATATTATGGTTATATAGAGCAGTTATGGGAACTTGACTATGGATCTTCTTTCAAGGTACCTTTGTTCTGGTGCAAATGGTTCAACCTGGAAGGCGGGGTAAATGTAGACCCGAAGTACGGAATGACTACGGAGGATCTCAAGGATCTTGGGTACGACACCGAACCATTCGTCCTAGCCAATGACGTGGCTCAGGTTTTCTATGTGAAGGACATGTCTTCCAGACCAAAAAAAAAGAAAAGATAAGCAAGCGAATACATCATACGATGAGCCAAAGCGCCACATAGTTCTTTCAGGAAAAAGAAACATCGTGGGTGTGGAGGACAAGTGTGGGGACCCCGGACTAGCTGTTCGAAATACCCTTGTGCCTACAACATCAACGATCCCATGATCAGTGTGTCGCTGAGCACAATCGAACTGGTATCAAAAGAACATCCATAAATACCGAATGAAAATACTTACTTGATTGAAGCTGTAACTTCAACAGGTACTTGCAGTGGAAATCATCAAACAACGTGGAGCCCAAGTCATTTGACATAGCCCTACAGGCAACTGACTGGGAAGCGCCCTAGTTCGCATCGACGCCATTGAAAACTTCTCCTTCGAACTGCTCCTCTTCAGAATCTGGCTAAGACAATAGCCAGGGACGAAACCAATATGAGTACATTTGATTGTACTCGCAAACTACCCCTGAAATGAGCATGCATTACTCTTTTTATTGTTTAAATAAAACTTTCTCTGCTTTGAAAACTCTACATCTATTTTGAAAAAGAGAAGGATAGACTTTTGTTTAATAAACCTTTATTTGAAATTCCTATAACTTTATTTGAAAAAGGAAAGAAGGCTTTAGAACTTTTTCCCATAAATCTGTCTTTATAAGAAGTCTCTTTTAAAACTTTTTCCCGAAAATACATCTTTGTTGAAAAAGGTAAGAAGTCTCTTTTATAAACATTTTCCCGGAAAATCACCATTTGTTTATTTCTCCAAAACTCCTCCTTTTTCGACCATAGCCCTTCATGGTCAAACCATTTTCCAACAACATTATACCAGCCCATCGGTATAGTTGCATAAGACATTTTCCACTTTCAAAACACAAAACTCCGCACTTCTCGACCATAGCCCTTCATGGTCTTCCTCTTTTCTAGCAGCCTCATACCAGCCCTTCGGTATAGTTGCCTACATAAAACATCTCCATTTTCTTTTCAATTCTTAAAACTTTGCAAAACTTGCACATGGTCTTAGGATAGCCTCCCAACTGTCCATATCCGAGGACTCGGCTATTCGAATAGTTTTACACTCTGCAGAGGTAGCACGCTTTTCCCACATCCATCCGGCAACTCATCGTGTCAGCCACGTCCCGCCATACAAGGTGTATGCGAAGTTGAGTCACCGACCGTAGCTTGTCCTTTGCTCATGCTAGTATAGGACCCTGCCGCTATGACACTTTCCATCGACACTCATTCCAGCCCGTCGGAACTAAGTGTGAGGACTCATAGTTCTGCCCGGTGACCCAAAGGTGGCGTCTTCAATCCTCTTCCTCCCTTCACTCATACCAGCCCGTCGGTATTCTCCTTTTTGAGGACCCAGGTCAGGGGTAGGTCACCAAACCATCCCCTCATGGAACGGAGTCATCTCCGTTGTTGAGGCATCCCATACTAATATGAGCAAATTATATGACTACGCCCTTTCCATATGTGGGTAAATGTGGTCGCATAGGGTATCGGCTGGTCGTCATAGTACTAGGACAAATGTCCATTTTTCATAAAACGTCACCATTCTCCATTTCTTCACTTCAACACCACTTCTCGGCATTCCATATCCACACAAGTATTTCCAAAGGAGTTTTGAGTAAACAATATTTTTCCCATCCTATAGTTTGAAAAAGAATTTCCATCTAATATCTCCATATAGGGTGTCAAAATAATATACTTGTATTTTGTAAAAAGGGTTTTCAAAATCATAGCTTTAGTGGCAACCACCACATAAATCACTTATGCTCTTTATAAGTAAAACATGTGAACCAAAATAGATGTATATAGATGCAAGCTCAGAGAAGTAGCTTGCCTGATTTCCGCATAGTGTCCCAGGACTTTTCCTCACTGATCAATTCTTCTTCCATAACTCCTTTCCAAAGACCACTCCAGTAGCGTTTATATCTAGCGTCGTAAACATGAAAATAAAACAACACTCAGTAAGCAAACCAAACCACAAGTGGTATACAAACAAGTAACAAACCACAAGCATCAAACTAATCATTCAAACAACAATCTAGGATCATCGATTACAAAACTATCTTAGGCAAAGATAAACAATAAGCACCTTCCTTTAAACATGAAATACTTTAGACAAAAGTTAGGCCACCAATTAGTCTCTGTAATTCAAAATATTTTACCGAGCTAAGGTAGAGACATTAACAAGATACTCAAGCTAGTACTCAACTTAAAGACACTCAAGTTTAACATGCAAGGCAAACATATTAATTACACAAACAAGTTTGGCAACCATACCACTAGACATCAATCGTCACAAGCTTAACAACTAACTAACAAGTGATTAACCAAATATGCAAAAAAACACATACCACTAGCACCAACATAACCACAGAAGACTAACATCATACTTATGCTAACATAACAGAGCACAAACATATTATTAATTAAAGATAAATAATAAACATTTTTCCTATTGCAGAAACTGGTACAAACACACAATAATTCACCGAACACTCTCTGTAAGTCGAAATTTTATACCAAGATAGGCCATGGTAGAGGTTAATGGTTGGAACCTAGGTAAATTGGATTTGCTCCAAAAATCATTTCACAAAAATCTACAAAAATCATCAAGTTGCTCCCTGGTGGTTTTAGTAAAAAGAATAGAACTTTTGTTTTAGACTCCATTTACAAGCAAGACAAACAGATCTGGAAAGGTATCACTTCAGGCTATCCAGGAAATTTTGGTTTGCAAAATTTGGATTTATAAAACTCTAGATAATTAATTTTTAATGCAAAACATAGTTTTTACAAGATTAATTATAGGGAGCACACAAAATTATATTTTTGCAAGTCACCAGTTCTAGATGTTTAAGAAAACACATGATTACTCTACAAAATTTGAATCACTCAAATCTCTATCACAGATCTACCACAAATGAATAAAACCTACACTGCAATTTAAACAGGAAATAAGAACAGCTATTAGATATACAAAAAAATAGGAACGGGCCAGATCTGGCCCAGATCCGGCCGAGCAGCGCAGATCGTGTCCCGGCCAGCGGCCCACGCACGCGAGACGAAGCGGTACAGGCCTTCGTCTTCCTCCCGACACACACGGCAGAGCAAGTCGAGCAGGGGGCAGGGCGAGGACGGCGACGGTGACTCCGGTGCTCCTAAAAAGAAAAGGGGATGTCCATGAGTTAGCTCACGAGGAGGGGGATCTCAGGGAGACAAAAATGGCGGAGAATTATGGACAGAACTGCTCGTGAGCTTCCCGGCAAGGTGGCGGCCGGAGCGGGAGAAGATGAAGATGCCCAGCTCGATTCACAGCTTCCCGGCTCGATTCCTTGGACGAGGATGGAGAGGACGACGAGGCGGATCTTCTGGTGGTCTTTGATCTGCTCTAGGCGTCCTAGAACGGCGGCGATGTGGCGGCAGAGCTCTGGCTAAGGTTCGGTGCCGTGGGGAGAAAAGATAGAGAGAGACAGAGAGAGCAGGTGAGAGATAAGTGAGGAGTGAGAGGATCAGAGCCACCTCGGTGGCGTTCTTATCCCCTCCCAGCGGCGAGGTGGGGTGCGACACAGTGGCAAGCTCACCACTGGCGCCCTGCCGTGCTCGAGTGCGTGAACAGAGGAAGAGGACGGCGATTTTATGGAAAACCCCCTGGCTTTTCTTTATTTCCTGTTTCTTTTATTTCCTGTGGCACTTTAGGGATTTAATTGAGGCACTAAAACATTTTAGAAAATTATGAGAAAAATCAGGTAGCCTCCCCATAACATGTAGAAGCTCCAAAAAAATTGGGGTGTCAAAATAAAATGTTTTGAACAACTTTTGTTCATAGGGTTTAAATATGGCATTTTTCTTAAATTCAAATTTATAATCCTTTTGAAATTTTAAAGCAAGTTCAAAATAATATTTTTGAACTCTTGGAACTTCCTTGCCAAATATTTTAACTTCAAATAATTTTTTATTGTCATAGAGAAAATATTTGTTTGAGGGAAATGGAGAGTTAAGTAGGGAAAATAATTTATTAAGATCATTTCTTTAACTCATGATCTTAATTTCCATTTGTTGAATATTTTGAGGAGTTTGTTTTAAATTTAAGTCACATACCAAATTTGTTATCACGCGTGTTTTATTTTAGTGTTAAGCACAATTGAGTAATTATCCACACAAGCAACAAACACAACAAGATCAACATCACAACCAAAACCACACAAATCAAACTACAAGAATTGATCATACCACCATTTCCACAATGCTATCTTGGGGAAAAGTGACCACTCCTAATTATGACAAGATGATGTTTAGGAAATATCTCCACTCATAACTTAATAGCTTTCAAAAAGATTTGAGAAAGGAAATATGTGGGGTAATATATTTCCCACTAGTGTTATTTTCAAATGGAGTGAAAATAGGAGTTTATAAAATAGGAGTTGCAAAATATCAAGGTCGAAGAATAGGTAGGAGATAACATATAGATCTCCATAATCTTGGAAACACATAATTTTGGAAATACTTTTACTTTCTCAAATAATGGGTATTAGTTTTGGTTGTTGCTAAACCCAGTATCATTGAAATGGACTTCAGCCAGAAATAAGAATGGAAAAGATATATGGAATATTTTCTTGTCATAACATGATCACCAAAGTTAAATATATTTTCATCTTGGTGTGGTCTTTAGGTTAATATTTATTAACGAAACAACTTAAACAACAAGTCACACAAGGTCCAACATAGCAATGGGAAGGAAAACATAATCATCAGTGAAGCATTTCAAAAAGTTTTTGTTGGTTCTGAATTTTGGGTCTTGTAAAACTAAGTTTTTCTTGGTTCCAAAATTTGGGATGTGACAGATCTTCCCCCCTTAAAATAAATCTCGTCCTCGAGATTTGCGAGGTGGGTAACCGGGGAGTACGGGGCACGGGTTTTGGGCTGGCTATACTTCCGAGGTCGATGCTTTTTCAGTGAGTTTGCCATGTGAGATCTTGACAACTTGATGATGCGAGGCTTTCTTTGTCGATAAACTTCTGTGCTGAATTCAGATCCTTGATGATGGGGTTGTCTAGACGATTGACTCGGATGGATAGTTTTGGTTGTCTAGACGATAGATACTACCAGGCTAAGGCGCAAGGAACTACTTATTAACACCTTCTGGTATACGTATTGCAGGTCTTCCCCCCTTAAAAAGGGGTCTTGAAGGTTCATCCTGAAGGTTGCAGCTGGAGTTGACTTGGAGGCATTGTTCTTCCGAGGTAGCTTGACGATCTTCGTCTTGGGTGTCATTCCTCGGTGCTTGGGGTCGGTGCAGATATCACTTCCTGATATTGTCTCCTTACGAGGGTCGCAGATAGGGACGCGTTGTCCTCAGGATGCGTCAAGTCTGTGTACTTGACTCTCTTCGGTTTCTAGTTAGAAGAGAGATGCTAAAAGCTTCTATTTGTTTCTCAGCCTGTTTGGTGGTTGTTGACGTCCAATTGCAGTTGCTTCCCCCCTTTGATTTTCCTTAGCGACTCCCGGTAGATTTTCTTCATGCCTTTCTTCCTTCGGTTTGGCGGAAAAAGGCTGGTCGTGGAATGCTTCTTTGGGTCTGGGTCTTCACGAAGCTTCGCAAGTGTCTTCACATGTAAGTTAGAGTGCACCAGAATAGTTAGGGTTTCCGGGAAAACTTTCTGGTTGAGGGGCTTAAGTTAGTTTTCAAGGGAGTTGGGTGCTATACTTGAACATCAAACTTTTATACCTAAGATCCAAAACAACCAACTTTACATAGGCCTCTAATTCTCGAGTCTTCAAAATACCATTCCAACATCTCTGGTAAGGCCACTACTATCAACTAGTTAATTTGAAACATGTTCCTTGCCCAAGCTAAAATTATTAATCCACCATCATCTTCCGCGGGCATAAACTCTTTATCATAGTATAGTTCAATCTATCGGATACCCATCAAACCTTTTAGGCATAGTCTTCCCATTACATTCTATCACAAAAATCGTAGTGGTCCACCAATTATTTCTTGATTGATTTTTCCCCCAGATAGCCATATCTCAAATTATCTGACTTCTTCAGGTTGTCATTTTCCCACGATCATATCATCAAAGCTAAATAAAGCATCCAAAATCATGTGATCATATCATCAAGAATTGACCCACTTTCTAACCAAATTCAGATTTTTTTTCAACACTTTTGGGCCTTGATCTCAT
This sequence comes from Poa pratensis, assembly GCA_947311845.1. Taxonomy (NCBI): domain Eukaryota; kingdom Viridiplantae; phylum Streptophyta; class Magnoliopsida; order Poales; family Poaceae; genus Poa; species Poa pratensis. Next base: position 1,526,037 of record CAMZMU010000113.1, read on the forward strand.
AATCAAAGATAAATGATCTTTCTAAGAATAATCCAAACAGAGCGTGACAAGCTCTGAAAACTACTGTCACCTAGAATGTCTGGCTACTAGACCAAGTCATATTGATTCCTAGAATCCGATAAACATTCACTTATCCTCCACCAATTATTTCTTGCATACAACGATCTACTCATTTGCTAACTCATCTTTGACCACTTCCTATAATTCTATAAGAATTTAGTACAAAGGTCACTTGCGCTAAGAATCACCCTAAACATTCCAACACCGGAGTATTCTTCTTAATTTACTTGCTTCTAACCAATCCAAACATCATTTTATCAGCAAGTGCTTCCTAAAAATCCAATAACTTTCACCTTTATTTCTAAACCTTAAATCAAGGGTCACGTCTTCTAGCTCCAGATAACCACCAATGGTTGGGGACCATAACTGGTTAGCCCCAGAGTATTAATCAAATATATCATCTGTCCAAACCCAATTAATTTATCGATCCACTCCAAGTTTTCACTTCTATTCTAAACCCCAAATTTTTGATATTACCAACATCATCCACCAAATTTTGATCTCATCAACTAGATTCTTAAGGGATCCTTTTGACTAATAATATTATAGTTCAACACTCTTATATCCTCCTAAAGTTCTCCTTTCTACCAACTAGTTTTGAGTCGTCCTATGGCACCTCTTTCCTTTGTCTAGAAAAAGCAGTTAGTAATTTTGCAAAATTTGGTTAGATGAGAGATTTAAAGTTAGATAAATTATGTTAGTTATGTTAGTTTTCATATTCTTTTGTTAGTCCGACGGGATACGACTAGTGTCATCTAACGTCGGGTCTTGAATCTTCATCTTTCTCGATGGCTTGATGTGGTTGTACAAAACGACGTATGAAGGCCGCTATCCGTCTTGCAGAAGGTCGCAGAGTCTTGGGCCCCCGGGTTGGAGTAAGAGTATTCCATACCTTGCTCCTCTTACTAGGAGAAAATTTTCTGGAGGGTTTTCTAAGTCGGACTTTTGAAAGGATACAAAAAGTGCATCTATGGCCAACAAGGCAAAAAGGTTTTTGCAAACAGTCAAAAATAAAGCAAGAGATAAAAGTGTGGTTACGTTGTGCTCCCGGCAAGGCGTGTTTTGTGGAACACACCAGGAAAACAACACTCCTAAATGCAACACACAAGCAAGGATAAATCAAGGCACTTTTAGCACCAACAGACGTTTAATACCGTGGAAGATGAGGGTAGCTCAAGTAAAACGAGCTTATCCTATCGATCCTATGGGTCTGGGTCAACTATGATTGTTGAAATCTTCATGCCATTACTCCTTGTGGATTGATGTGTTTGAGCTTGAAACTTGGTAGATTTTCTTATGGAAACCTTGGCGGTGAATTCACAGCAATCTTTGAAGATTGCAGCGGACCTTCGGTCTTCACATAAAAATCACCTTGATATTGAGGTCTTGAGAAGGAAGCTTCTTTTTCTTCGGGTTGCTAAGTACTAAGGTCTCTCCTGGTTCATCGTCAAATATATATAAATTTGAATGGGGACAAGATAACAGAAGAAAACTTTTGATAAACCTTTAGACAAGAGGTAAGGTTTAGAATAATTCGAGAAGGTGAAAAGAGTGGAAGCTATACTTAGGCTTCCTTAGATAAAAATAATTTAGGTAGTAATATATTTCTTTCCAAAAATAGCTTTCTCCTAACTGACGTCCATGTTAACTAAAGTCTCATACAGTCAGGATTGCTCTGATACCAAGTCTTGTGGAGACCCTGGACTAGCTATCCGAAATACCCTTGTGCGTACAACATCAGCGATCCCATGATCAGTGTGTCGCTGAGCACAATCGAACTGGTATAAAAAAACATCCTTAAATACCGAATGAAAATACTTACTTGATTGAAGCTGTAACTTCAACAGGTACTTGTAGCGAAAATCATCAAACAACGTGGAGCCCAAATCATTTGCCATAACCCTACAGGCAACTGACTGGGAAGCGGCCTAGTTCGCATTGACGCCATTGAAAACTTCTCCTTCGAACTGCTCCTCTTCAGAATCTGGCTAAGACAATAGCCAGGGACGAAACCAATATGAGTACATTTGATTGTACTCGCAAACTACCCCCGAAATGAGCATGCATTACTCTTTTTATTGTTTAAATAAAACTTTCTCTGCTTTTAAAACTCTACATCTTTTTGAAAAAGAGAAGGATAGACTTTTGTTTAATAAACCTTTGTTTGAAATCTTATCTTATCTTATATTTACTAATTGGAGGCCTCATAGGAAGCACCACGTTAATCCTAGAGATTAATATTTTTTATCCATACGATCCAAAGTTAATTTGTCTCAAACCGTCGGATTTAAGCTGTTAACGGACACGTCACGCACGACCCTCCAGCACGATTTGTTGGTGATGAGTTCGAATCCTGTATTCTCCATATTAATTAGCCCTTTGATTAAGTAGGTACTTCCTCCACCGCCTGCATGGGGTGCGTCTCCCGGTCTCCTTCCGTAAAGATGGAAGAAAAATATTGCATCCAATCCAATCATCGTCTCGCCAAATCTCATGGCGGCGAGATTTCTCACGGCGTCACCACCTTCAGACGTTCTCTACTAGCTTCTCATAGCATAGCGGGCTGATTTCTAGCAGCCCGTCATCACGTCCGGTCAATATAGGTTGAGTTGAATTAAAGGATCAATCAAGGTAGGGAAAAGTCGCTTCCGTGCGTGATGAACCTCCGCGGGCGGCAGCATAATTTGTTCCCTCCTCAACACACTAGGATCCGATTGCATGACTGTAGTCTCCATTATGCACTGATCTTTATTTCCTCCTATTTTCTAATCAGATCCATGCGGGCGGTAGCAGCGTCACCCAACTGCCTCGACCCGTCGAAAATCTCGGTTGATTAAACTGCAGGCAAAGCTAGGAGTCTGGCCGGCTTGATCATGCGGTTATTTCTTTTGCACATCGTTGCATGCATGTCTGCATGTTCAGGCTTGGTTTTATCCCATCTTCAAGGCTAATTTGTTACACTGAGCAATTAATTCTTTACGTAGTACTTATAATGATTTATGGTGGCAGATGCATGTGCCAAAAGCACATACAGTATAGCTTTTACATTATTAACTAAACAATACGTTGTGATGTTCCTAATATTATCAAATAGTTATTCAGTTGATTTTCATGTATTCTTTTGCAGCAATTTTGGAAAGACAATTATAATAACTAGTCGTGAACCCGTGCATCTGCACGGGTTGCAATCACAAATAATAGTAAAAGCTTTAAGAATTCTCTTCAGGTAGATAATTTAAATGCATTCAAATGTTTTCATATGGAATAATATGGTAATTCTGATATTAATATGAATAATTGATATGGCATGTGATGGATGCACTAAGGTCGTCTGAGAGACTCAGATCGTGAAATAATTTGTAGGAACTAACATACTTGATTATGGATGGCTATATGAGTGTTCTAACTTTGTTGGCACCAATATCGTTAAAAATAGTGAGAGGTATCTGCATACATGAAATATTAAATGCATTGAAGAGCTAACCTTGGCGGACAAAAAAATCTGCTGATGTGAGAGTAAGAGAATACAGAGTTAATATCCTTTCTAGTTATTTGTTTCAACTGCAACAGGTGCATCATAATTTTGTCAAAGAAAAATAGAATGTGAATATCAAAGCAAACCATATAATAATTTAAAAAGAGGGAAGTGAAACTTTATAAGTCCGGCCCAACTTCATTGACCAAGGGCGCAGAGTTTCATTACGTACCTTCATTAACTCGTAATGTACAAAGAACCCAATATCTTCATGATCCCACATGTTGGTAGGCAAAACGAAGAAAATCAAACATGACATCAAATTATAACCTACTATGTACTTAGGTAAAAAAAACGTATATGAACCCTAATTTTAACTTACTATGTACTATGCTTGATACGTCCTCACCTATGAATCAAATTAGCTTAGATAACTTTTGTTTGTTTCATTGATACACAGGGGGATATAATAGATGAGGCGTCATCTGAAACACAATAAAACTTACTTTTATGTCTTGTGCAAATAAGATTAACTTTGGCATCCTAGTTGTAACGTCTTGTGCAAATAAGATTAACTTTGGCAGGCTAGTTGTACTGAATAACTTATGTTAACTTCAAGCGAATATAGTGATTTTTTCAGACTGCGCTGTTATTTTTATTATAAAACATTTACTTATATTAATTAATTTGCAAGCATGCCCTTAAATCATAGTGGTCACCGTCTAATCCGAAGTTTCTTAGTACTAACTCATATGCCATTCTGAGTAGTATATGATCATATGAACTGGTGACCACTGGTGTCCAGACACGTACATGAAATTCAGAAGTGGTGGCAACAAAATCAATCACCGATTTTTTTCATAGGCGATTAAACAATGTGATTACAGATAAATTCGAGCTTCATGCATTTTACCTCGTCCATGCATGCTAATCCAAGACGTCCGCGTGTACTCGTATCCTCGTCTGTCTCGTTACTGTGCTACAAACTTTTGCACTAATTTGATTTGTCTGCACGTAGTTAAAACTTGATTCAGATTCTTCCAACAAAAATACCGATGCATCGGCAAAGAGTTACATGGAATATGTATCCTAATATACTTGATTGCTACTTTATATAAGCAGATGTATAAGAAAAAAATTGCTTGAAGTAGAAGTACTAATGAGACCAGCGCACCTTATATATGTGCATTGATAGCAGTTGGTTCGTAATCGACAAAAAAAACTCTGCAGGCTGACCAAAAATGATTTAGATCTAACGTTTGTGGCACTAATCAAATGTTGAAAATAATAAGAACACCAGAAAACTAATTCAGATCTGACATGCCATAGCACCTGATTTAACCTTGAAGTGCACGCTAGTATGAAGTGCCCCGTTTGCTTATTTGCCTGCCTGACAGATCGATGCATAGCCTTGCAAAGAAGCTCAAAATCGTCGAGAAAACGTAATTAATCTAGCTCCTTGACATCAGCGATGCATGGCTGATGGACCCACGCCCCGACGTTGCAATTTCTTCCGCTATTGTTGCCAAACAGTTAGGTGGAGGCAGGACGTACGTGACGCATCCGTTGATGCTGGCCGCCATGTGCTTGTCGATCTCGTTTTTGTCGGATCAGAGTAAAAACATGGGAGATGCAAATCCCAAGGTAGAGTTCCCAGCCCGCCTTTTACGCTGGTGTATCAGGATGGGAATAATCGGAGGAGCGACGCGCGGCAGCTGCACAGCATGGATGAGGAGGCTAAGAGAGGAGTTGTGCGGATAGGTGAGGCGTGGAGTCTATCGATTAATCCTACGGTTGAATATTAATCATAGTTTAATCTAATGGATGAAATTTGCTGAACTCCAGAATTAACGTGGAGCCTCTTACGGTGCCTCCAATTAGTAAATATAAGATGTGCTACTTACTCCGTTCCAAAATAAGTGTCTTAGATTTGCCCAAGAATGGATATATCTAGAAAGTTTCATGTCTAGATACATCTACTTTTGGGCAAGTCTAATACACTTATTTTGGGATGGAGGGAGTACTATGTATCAGAGGAAATGTTTGTCTGCTATTGTACCTAAGATAATTATGTTCTTTCACTCTGAAATAGCACCTATGTTTATTTGAACTAATTAGCATTTGTACCGGTGTACGTGCGCAATATGCAAGCATGGAGAGGCAAGGAGGAACTCAACAATTACCAATTCGACTGCATATTTCATTTGAGAAGGTTAGTTTTTCAGTAGCTTTAACTGTTCCATTTTAGATGTACGTAACATTTCTATCTCACAATGCAGATTCTTTTAATATGACATATCTTATGATTATCCCCAAACTTTCACACCTAGAAATTATCACGTTGATTTAAAATAAATGAACCATCCATATGATCAAGTTATAACACTTAGGATCAACTCCAACGAATTATCAGCGCCTTATGCATCAGATTTGACGCCTCCTGCACCATAGAATGTAACTACTACAGTGAACCATTAGATTTAAAAAAGTGTTAGAAACTAATACCCTGATTTTTTCTTAATCTCGGTAATTCTCCATCTTTATTTTTTATGATCTCTTAACCACATCACACCAAGAGCAATGTCAATATAATGGTCACGAGTATGAGTGTGCCAATGTGCGGCGGGTACACATGGTCCTTGCTTAATACATGTCGGAGGGCATATTGATGCTTTTAAAAAGAATGTTTTTGAAGCCGAGGACGGGCAAACCACCAATTGGTTGTGAAAGGGATTAACTGTGATGAAGAAAGTTATCCAAAAGAACTTGATGGCTTCGTTGGTTAACTCACACATGCACGTTAAACCATGGTCAACAAAAAATGCATTATGCGTTTTCAAATCCATCTATCTTATATGATATTATCAGAAGTACTATTTGTTTCACACAAATTAGTCTCTATATGGAAACAATTGTTTGCATTTGGCCTTCTCTTTTTTCTCTAACAAACTTTTCAAGGTATCCCTTCAGTTTGAGTTCTCTACCATGTGATAAGAGAAACAAAGAAATATGTGAGCTATTATAAATTTGTGATAATACGGTCATTTGTTAAAATTTATTATCATGTGAGATCACGACTCCAAGCGTACAACCTAAAATTTTCCTCAACTAATAGTTTTTAATATAAGCCCGTGCGGACGCACGGGTTGCTGACTAGTTCCTATAACTTTATTTGAAAAAGGAAAGAAGGCTTTAGAACTTTTTCCCATAAATCTGTCTTTGTAAGAACTCTCTTTTAAAACTTTTTCCTGAAAATACATCTTTGTTGAAAAAGGTAAGAAGTCTCTTTTATAAATATTTTCCCGGAAAATCACCATTTGTTTATTTCTCCAAAACTCCTCCTTTTTCGACCATAGCCCTTCATGGTCAAACCATTTTCCAACAACCCTATACCAGCCCTTCGGTATAGTTGCATAAGACATTTTCCACTTTCAAAACACAAAACTCTGCACTTCTCGACCATAGCCCTTCATGGTCTTCCTCTTTTCCAGCAACCTCATACCGGCTGAAAGGATCGGTATGACACCTAGAGGGGGGGGGGGTGAATAGGTGCTACTCCAATTTTAGTCTTTTTCAATTTAGGCTTGACACAAAAGGTAAATTCTCTAGATATGCAACTACGGTGAATTTACCTATATGACAAGCTAGCAACTAAGCACGATATAAAGGCGGTAAACAAGAATAGAGGTAACCGAAGTCAAAGCACGCGGAGACACGGATGTAATCCCGAGTTCCTCCTTTTTAGGGGAGTACGTCTCGTTGGAGAGTTGTGAACCCACACAATGGTTCAACGGCCACAAAGGCCTCACCCTCTTCTCCGGTGAACCGCACCACAAAGGTTTGGTTCACTTCAACTATCGGAAACCTTCAAGGCGGAGTCCGGAGCCTTTACAACAACGATTTGGGGCGCAACCCACAAAGGATTGGGGGCTCCCAAACAGCTACAATCTGTCACAAAGACAATCAAGTGAGTACAATGGGGGGCTAGGTTTTCCTAGTGGAAACCCTAGCAAATGGTCCCTCAAGTGAATGAGGGGGAAATGGCAAACGGCTCGGTGAAGATGTAGATCGGGGCCTTCTCCTTCAATCCTCCAAAGATCAACGAGTTTGGGTGGAGGGATTGGGAGATCTAGTGATTCTTGAGCTTGCAACAATGGTGGACTTCTATTTCAGTCGAGCTAAGCTTCTTGGAGAAGAAGCAGTCTTTATATAGGGGTCCCCGAAAATCCAACCGTTATGTGCAGAAAAACTGCACAGCGGTACTACCGCTGGGACAGCGGTACTACCGCTGCCTGCTTCCCTGCGGTACCTAGTGCACTGCAGAACCCAGCCGCAGCGGTACCTCGCAGAGGTACCGAAGTTGCCAGCAGAGCGGTAGTACCGCGGCACTGCCCGGTAGTACCGCTGGGATCCTTCGATTAAAAAGAAGGAACCCAGCGGTAGTACGAAGCAACTACCGCGGGGTACCGTAACCAATACAGAGAGCAAAAACGGCCTAGCGGTACCCCTGGCGGTACCACCAGCGGTAGTACCACTGGCTGAAGCCAGCGGTACCACACGGTACTACCGCCAGGAGGAGTACCAGCTGTGCTGCAGGAGTCCCGCTCCAGGTGGAGCGGTACTACCGCTGCGACAGCGGTACTACCGCCAGACACAGAAAAGCTCACGGTGCTGATTTCCAGGGTAACAAGCTCCACAAGACATAATGTATCAACAAGATATATCTGCAAATGTCAAGCGCACATTAGTCCTGATAATGTGTTGTCATTAGACTCCAAAATAGATTTAAGAGCAAGTATGCTCTTTCAATCTCCCCCTTTTTGGAGTATGATGACAACACATTAAAAAGGTTCACAAAATATAGGCGGGCTCCCCCTAACTATATGCATTAGTAGAATTTTGCGTTTGAATGCAAAATGCATATAGGTTAGGATCAACACTCCCCCTAGATTTTATAAACCGGGCAAGTTTATTGAAACAAACAATAAAGCACAACTTGCACAACGGTAAGACATGAGATAATAGCACATAAAGTCCACATAGTCTTACACAAATTTAAGGTCCACATGTCTTACCCCATGAGTTCAATGAAAGTAAAACGAGATAAGGTCCACATGTCTTACCCCATGAGTTCAACGAAAGTAAAACTAGATACAAGAGGTGAACAAGCGAACAAACACCAAAACGAGAAAAACAAGCTTGTGCCCTCAACCATGCAACTCCCCCGGACAACCTAATAGAACCATCTCCCCCTTGGCATCATGACACCAAAAAGGGAGAGGCATAGCTAACGTCCCAAGTGGAAGTCACTCTTCATCGGAGGTGGAGGCTGCAGCAATGTCGTCACTTTTATCGGCTGAAACTGAACCATCCTCACCACTTGCATCACCCTCTTCATCATCCTCAGCATCATCATCCTCAGAATCTTCAGCATGAGCAGCGGAGCGACCAATCTGAGTGCGAGACCAAGGGATATCTGGCTGAGAAGAGGATGCATCATCCTGAAAATCATAGTCCACCCAAGTGCGACGGGGTTTGAGCCACTCATCTTCTGCAGTAATTCTATCCTCAGATCCGGCCTTAACCGGAACGCCTAAATGCTCAAAACGCTGACGGTTGAGTTGACGCTCTTTCTTGTTCCTCTCATGTTCTTTATAGGCCCTCTTGTCAGCATCATCTATACGGCAAAAGATGGTTTTTACAGCACCAGCCAGCCACTTCTTGAACCCTTTGTCTTGAGCATTTGCCTTGGGGGGAAGTTCAAACAAGGGATCCTCCTCATCATCATCGGAACTTTCTTGTTCATCGGGAATAAGTGGATGAAGATGTTTCTTTATGCTCAGCTCCTTGACCTTGTGGTCGGTGGGATCCTCCTCATTGTCCAAAAGAGCCAACGGAAGCTTCTTCTTGACCCACGTGGAAATGATCAATTGCATAATGTGAGCACCAAATATAGAGGGTCGCCTTTTCATCACCACAGCATACATTTCATGCCATATGATGTCCATCACATCCAGCTTCTTGCCTTGCCCAACCATGATAGAGGATTCAAACATAAGATCAATGAGTTTGCCATGGATTTGGTCAAAGTTTCCCACACGAGGCATAACGGTGTTGCGATAGATCTGATGCATGATGTCCCAAACCTTTAGCAAATTCTTTTGGAACCCCACCATGGCATGCCCTTGGATGTACAAGTCAAAGAGAACCTCGTGCTTCATCGGATTTGAGTTATAGATGATGCGAAAGAATTGTTGCTGAGCATCTTCATTCAACACAAACCCATTTTCAGTCAACCCAAGAAGAGCAGCAAAATCAGCCCATGTGGCCTCAAGAACCTCATCTTTTGACATCCATTTAATCCGTCTTGGCTCATCCGCGAAGAAGTGAACGGTGGCAAAGAATTGCATGACAAGGTGATCATTGAAATTCTGCTGCAGCCCAATATAGTCATAGATCCCAAACTCTTTGCAAATCTCAATAGCCTCGCCAAAATACCCAGGGTGCTTCTCCATGTGATCGGTGTCAATGCAAAACTGTTCACAAACCTTGGTCTTGTGCTTGGGAAGGACTTCATAAAAGATCTTCTCTTGAAACAGATTGTGGAACCCCGGAGTGGTGTAAGTACGGAGCTTAGGAGTGGCATAGGGGTTCATCCTTCTTTCTTTGACAAAATCCCTTGATGACATGAGTTTGAGCGACTTGCTCTGAGCAGCTCTGAGCTTTGCAGCATTTGACTTCTGATGGCGAGTGGTCTTTTCAGGCAAAACTTCAGGCTCTTCATCTTCGTCAGCTAGGTCTTTGCCTGAACGAGCACGCTTCGCAGCTCGCTTGGTGTGACTCCCACTAGCCTTCTTACCAGCACCGGAGCTCATCGTGGAGGAGAGGAGGAAGGAGATGGTCCTTGAGCTTCCTCTGGCCGGAGAGGGGCTATCCAGGCCGGAGTAGGGCTCCCCGGCGAAGAAACCTGGCGGCAGCGGGGGGCGGTTTTCGAAGGAGAGGGTCGGGGGTGGAGGGGATAGAAAAGAAACTACCCCTCCACGCCCAACTTAACCTCTGGTGAAAACGCACCCAGCGGTAGTACCGCTGACCCAGCGGTAGTACCGCCCGCACTGGTACTTACGGTAGCCAGCGGTGGTACCGTTCCTGGGAAGGAACGGTAGTACCGCTGAGCTGCCGGTAGTACCGCTACCTGGTACTATTGACTTCCAGCAAAAAATTCTGGGAATTCAACGGTAGTACCGGGTACCTGGTGACTACGATACCGCTCGAGGGACTGCTGTGCCTGGAAACTCCAGGCAACGGTAGTACCGCGAGGGCACCGATAGTACCGGGCACTTTTGCCACGAAACTTCGACGGGTTGGTCACAAAGATTTTTGCAAAAAGAGAGAGATGTTTTTAAGGTGAACGGCATTGGCTTAGGATAGAGAAAGTAACTGGGGGAAGAGAGACAACCCAAGTTTGCAAGAATCAAAGATAAAGGCCAAACTTGGTGCTCTCCACAAAACGCAAAAGAGGTCTAAAAACCCAAATAAGATCAAATAAGATCAACTCCTCAAAAGGAGGAGGGCGGTGGCCTAGGCCACCATGTATGAGTATATGTGGTGTGACACCGCGAAGATATATCTTGGGTTCACCGCCACTACTCGTCATTTAAGCTCATCATTCATAAAATGAACAAAATAGAGACAAAATGAGTTCTTACTATCGGCATAATGGGGGGAGGGATAGTCCAATGGATTAGGACCGCACTCCCCCTATGTCCATGCCTACACCTAAACCAAACATATAGCTAAGAAATAGGTGTGTATGCAAGATATTCAAGCGACGCTCCCCGAATCGATGATATTTAGCTCATGCCTCAAATAAGTGAACCTTGCTTCATCAAGTGGCTTCGTGAACATATCGGCAAGTTGGATCTTCGTGGGAATATAGCCAAGCTCAATGTCACCCCGGTTGATGTGATCACGGATGAAGTGATAGCGAATCTCAATATGCTTCGTTCTTGAGTGCTCCACCGGGTTGTGGCCAATCTTGATAGCACTTTCATTGTCACATAAAAGAGGCACTTTGTCACAATGGACACCGTATTCCTTTAAAGTTTGCCTCATCCACAACAATTGAGTGCAACAACTAGCGGCCGCCACATACTCGGCTTCGGTGGTGGAGAGAGATATGCAATTTTGCTTCTTAGAAGACCAACTCACCAAGGACCTACCAAGGAATTGGCAAGCCCCGGAAGTTGATTTCCTATCATCCTTGCAACCGGCCCAATCCGAATCCGTGTAACCGGCAAGAGAGAAAGTTGAGCCTTTAGGATACCACAAACCAAACCTTGGGGTATGAACCAAATATCGAAAGATTCGAAGAACCGCCGTTTGGTGGCTTTCTTTGGGAGCCGCTTGGTACCTTGCACACACTCCTACACTCAACACAATATCGGGTCTAGATGCACAAAGATAAAGCAAAGAACCAATCATAGAGATAGAGCTTTTGATCAACATCCTTATCTTTACCCTTTGGATTAAGTTCAAGATGACACTTGGTGTCCATAGGAAACTTCTTCTCTTTAGCATTTTGCATCTTGAACCTCTTGAGCATGTCTTGGATATATTTGGCTTGAGAGATGAAGGTCCCTCCACTCAATTGCTTGATCTCAAAACCAAGGAAGTACTTCAACTCTCCCATCATGGACATCTCGAACCTATCGGTCATAAGCTTTGAAAATTCATCATTAAAAGCTTTGTTAGAAGAGCCAAATATGATATCATCAACATAAAGTTGGCATATGAAAAGCTCCCCTTTAACCCTCTTGGTAAAAAGAGTGGGATCGATTTGCCCCACTTCAAAGCCACGGTCTACCAATAGCTCTCTTAGGTGCTCATACCAAGCACGAGGTGCTTGTTTGAGACCATAGAGCGCCTTATCAAGTTTGTAGACATGGTTAGGGAAGTGTGGATCCTCAAATCCCGGAGGTTGCTTAACATATACCAACTCCTTTAAAGGACCATTAAGAAAGGCACTTTTCACATCCATTTGTTGCAACTTGAAATTATGATGTGATGCATATGCAAGAAGGATACGGATGGACTCAAGGCGAGCCACGGGAGCATAGGTCTCTCCAAAATCAATGCCTTCAACTTGAGAGTACCCTTGAGCTACCAATCTTGCCTTGTTCCTCACAACCATTCCATGCTCATCTTGCTTGTTCTTGAATATCCACTTGGTGCCTATAACATTGAGGCAATCTTTTGGCTTCTCCACTAGATTCCACACTTTGTTGCGCTTGAAGTTATTGAGCTCTTCATGCATGGCTTCCAACCAATCCGGATCTTCAAGAGCTTCAAAGACTTTCTTTGGTTCCACCATAGAGATGTGGCTTGATGTTCATTGAAATTTGCCAATTGTTTTCTTGTGGTGACCTTGTTCTTGACATTAACAATGATATTTCTAGATGAAGACTCTTTCTTCTCCAATCCTTTTTGACTCTTGCTATACGACGGGTTTCGATATCCTCATTGATGCGAGGAATTTCGCTTGATCATCTTGATCATTTGAGTCCCCGTCTTGACCGGAGTGTTGACCTTGATCATCTTGAAGCTCATCTTCAACAAAGGAAGGAGAGGGTTGATCTTGGTCTTGACCTTGGCTAGTGTTGACAATAGGAGAACTTGGTTCTTGAATAGCCATTGGTCAACTTGAGGAGGGCTTGAACTTGTTCTTGGGTAGGTGCATCATTTGCTTCCATAGAAGGTGCAACTTCAACTTGTGATGATGGAGTCTCCACATGAGTGGAGCTAGGACTTGCTTGAGGAGGCTCATGATGGATTTCAATGGGGCGATGGAAACCAACCCCCATTCTTCTTATTGCTCTTGAGGTTCCTCATTATCTACATCACAAACATGAAATTGCGCCACTTGGGAGCCGTCATTCTCATCGAACCTCACATCACAAGATTCTATGACTTTCCCAACGGTCTTGTCATAGACTCTATAGGTGTGAGATTCGGCACCGTAACCAACAAAAACACCCTCTAAAGCTTTAGATTCAAATTTAGACAAACGAACACTTTTGTTCTTATAGAAACACTTACAACCAAAAACTCGGTAGTAGGAGACATTGGGCTTGTTGCCGGTGAGCATCTCATAAGATGTAAACTTCTTGCCAACACGAAAGAATAACCGGTTAGATGAGTGACACGCCGTGGAGATAGCCTCGGCCCATAAGAATAGCGGAGACTTAAACTCCGCCAACATAGACCTTGCCATATCCATGAGAGTCCGGTTCTTCCTTTCGGCTACACCATTTTGTTGAGGGGTATATGCAGCGGAATATTGATGACGAATCCCCTCTTCACTAAGAAACTCATTTAAGGTGTAGTTCTTGAACTCGGAGCCATTATCACTCCTAATGACCAAAATAGGGACATTGTATTGGCGTTGAACAATATTGGAAAAGTCGATGATGGTTTGTTGGGTTTCATCCTTCGTCTTGAAGAAATAAACCCAAGTAAATCTTGAATAGTCATCAACAATCACCAAACAATATTTCTTCCCACCAAGACTAGGTTGAGGCACGGCACCAAAGAGATCAACATGAAGAAGTTCCAAATCCTCGTTGATGAAATAATGGTCTTGCCCGGATGGGGAGAATCATGCATCTTTCCTTCAACACAAGCCCTACAAAGACGATCTCTAGAAAAAGAAACATTCTTTTAGTCCAAGAATGTGGCCACCCTTGTGAAGACTTTGCAAAGTTCTCATGTTGACATGGGACAAGCGGCGATGCCACAACCACCCCACGTCGGCCTTTCCGAATAGGCATATTGCTTGAGTGTTGGTAGACCCCGAAAAGTCTACCACAAACAACTCATTTTCAACATACCCAACGAACATGACCTTTAGAGTCTTGCTCCTCAAGAGTACCACCATATCAATAGTAAAATGGACATCAAAGTTCATCTTATTAAGAGCACGAACGGACATAAGATTGTAACCTAGAGACTCAACAAGCATGACATTTACAAGGGTGATATCCCTTGCAACTACCACCTTGCCGAGACTCTTTACCTCGGCTTTTGAATTGTCACCATAAGAGACGGTTATTGTATATTAGATTTGGTCTCAACTCCGTCATAATCTCCTTGCTTCCGGTCATATGACTAGTGCATCCACTATCAACCACCCATTTCGATCCACCGGAAGCATAGTCCTACAAGAAATCATTGCTTGGATTTAGGTACCCATTTCTCAATGGGTCCTCTTTGGTTAGCAACAAGGGTCTTAGGAACCCAAATAGAGTAATCAATGTAACCATCATATGGACCAACATATTGAGCATAAACATCCCCATAATAATCAACATAAAGAATATAGTTGGGGTTGTTATGCCCCGCAAAGTCACTACGAGTGGTCTTGCCCCTTGTGGCACTACCACCGCAATGGAAGTCTTGGCTTGTGCGGGCTTGGTCTTGATCTTCTTGTTGTTGCCCACTTTCTTCTTGGGCTCGGCTACATAACCAAGACCCTCCTTCCCTTTGTGTGGTTTTTGCTCAAATAAGTAAGCAATACCCTTATCTTTACCTTTGGGAATAGAGGTCTTGGCACTAACATTTTCTTCAATAACATTTTCATGAACACGAGGAAGAATAGATATGCTAGTTGAGCTAGATTTAGAAAGTTGAGTTTGAAGTTGCTCATGAGACTTGACTAAAAGGGAGTGAGTTGTTTCCAAGGCCTTGTGAGCCTTGTCAAGCTTCTCCATATCCTCAAGAAGTCTAGCATTAGCAACCCCAAGTTCAACTTTCTCCTTTTTAAGCACTTTATATTTAGCAAAACATGATCTCTATCCTTAATGATTTTATTAATGATATCATCATTTTTAGCATCAAGAGACTCAAGTCTTTCCTCAAGAGAACATCTTTCTTCACTCTCTTCATCAAGAGAGGCATTCAAGGATGCTACGGAAGCATTCAAAGAGGCAATGGTGAGAGAATCCTCTCTCTCAATCTTACTCTTTTCTTGAAGAAGTTCTTCGGCCGCACATAGTTGTCTCATGAGAGACTCAACATGTTCCTTAGCTTCACCTTGCAAGTTAGTCATGAAAGTATCGAAAGCAACAAGTTCTTTCTTAATCACAAGACTAGATTGATCACTCATTTCATGCATAGTCTTGGGAGAAGGAGATGATACCTCGGTGACATTAGCCATGAGGCAACGAGCGTTGTTGGTGGAGAAGTTCTCATTGGGGGATTCAAAGAGAGAAGATGATGAAGTTGATACAATAGCCAATGCGGCTACCTCTTTAGTAGGTGCATCTTCATCTTCGGAATCACTTGTGGCATATTCTTCTTGTGCCACCAACACAATTCTTGGTGCCTTCTTGAAGAAAGGCTTCCTTGGTCTTGCGGGCTTCTTTTGGATCAACTTGAATGGTCCTTGGGGATGAGCTTCCCACCATTTTGCTCTCGGTTCTCATAAGGACACTCTCTTATGTAGTGGTTCTTGTCATGACAATTGTAGCACGTCTTCCACTTTGAGGCTAGCTCTTTCTTCCCACTTGAGTTGTTCTCTTTATCAACCTTGGCTTTAGCTTTTGCCGGGTCTTGCCAAAACTCTCTTGTGGCAAGAGCTATATGACCATTTAGAGCCGGTTCAAGATCATTTGGAGCAATGTTGCTTGGGCACGCTTCAACCTCATCAAGACATACCACCTTGGCCTTCAAAGCAAGTGAGGGGCCTTGTTTCATCCCCATGGCCCTAGCACGGCTATCTTCGGCATTCTTGGTGGCAACCTTGGAGGCTTGCACTTCTTGCATAACTTCATTGGATGTCATTTCGTTGTAGTTGTGTCTTCCTTGAATGGCTTCACCTCGATGGGCTCGAAGGCAAGAGAGCATTCACATACTTCCTCTTGACATAAGCATCATCCACATAGGTTGCCCCCACATCAAAGAAGGCCTTTGCAAGAGTCTTGAGTCTTCCATACATGTCTTCATGAGTCTCATTGTCAAACATGTAGAAGCCTTCGGCATCATTGCTCAAAGACTCATATCGGTTTCTCTTCATGCTTTCATTCCCAAGAAATGCAACCTCAAGACAATTCCAAGCTTCTTTGGCGGTGGTGGCATTGAGAACATAATGCTTGTCACTTTCACCACTGAAAGTTCAATCATATGGAGTGCGGAGGCATTGAGTTGCTTTTCGGCAAATTCTCTTCTTGTCACATTGCTTGGATCCGCAACCTTGTACCATCTTCAATGATCCTCCAAAGCTCGATAGAGGCACTGTTAATATGAGATTTCATTGAGCGTTGCCAACTAGCAAAGCTAATGCATTAAGCTTAGGTGGAGGACCAATGGGGTTTATGCGGGTGGTGATAGGTGGGTCGATAGGGTACCATCCCGGAACGTTATGGTACTCTTCCTTCCCATCTTCATGCTTGGTAGGAGGAGGAGTTGGTTTAGATCCGGAGGTGGTTTCCACCCCTTCTCATTTTTCTTTTTACCCTCCTCGGAATCACCTTCATCGGAGTTAGAGATGCCCTCTAGTGGGATGGTTTCCGAAACCTTGGCATTTGTGAGTTTCATGAGCATGTCACGCAACTCATCAAATTTGACATTCATGTCATTCATGGACGATGTCAATGTTGTTTCCAACTTTGATATCGGCCATGGATGCCATGGTCTCTTGGCCTTGGCAAGATCGGCCTCATCCTCACTTTGTGTCATACTTCTCTTAGGCGGTTAAGCCCAAAACAAGAGAGCCTTGCTCTGATACCAATTGAAAGGATCGGTATGACACCTAGAGGGGGGGGGTGAATAGGTGCTACTCCAATTTTAGTCTTTTTCAATTTAGGCTTGACACAAAAGGTAAATTCTCTAGATATGCAACTACGGTGAATTTACCTATATGACAAGCTAGCAACTAAGCACGATATAATAAGGCGGTAAACAAGGATAGAGGTAACCGAAGTCAAAGCACGCGGAGACACGGATGTAATCCCGAGTTCCTCCTTTTTAGGGGAGTACGTCTCGTTGGAGAGGTGTGAACCAACACAATGGTTCAACGGCCACAAAGGCCTCACCCTCTTCTCCGGTGAACCGCACCACAAAGGTTTGGTTCACTTCAACTATCGGAAACCTTCGAGGCGGAGTCCGGAGCCTTTACAACAACGATTTGGGGCACAACCCACAAAGGATTGGGGGCTCCCAAACAGCTACAATCTGTCACAAAGACAATCAAGTGAGTACAATAGGGGGCTAGGTTTTCCTAGTGGAAACCCTAGCTAATGGTCCCTCAAGTGAATGAGGGGGAAATGACAAACGGCTCGGTGAAGATGTAGATCGGGGCCTTCTCCTTCAATCCTCCAAAGATCAACGAGTTTGGGTGGAGGGATTGGGAGATCTAGTGATTCTTGAGCTTGTAATAATGGTGGACTTCTATTTCAGTCGAGCTAAGCTTCTTGGAGAAGAAGCAGTCTTTATATAGGGGTCCCTGAAAATCCAACCGTTATGTGCAGAAAAACTGCACAGCGGTACTACCGCTGGGACAGCGGTACTACCGCTGCCTGCTTCCCTGCGGTACCTAGTGCACTGCAGAACCCAGCTGCAGCGGTACCTCGCAGAGGTACCGAAGTTGCCAGCAGAGCGGTAGTACCGCGGCACTGCCCGGTAGTACCGCTGGGATCCTTCGATTAAAAAGAAGGAACCCAGCGGTAGTACGAAGCAACTACCGCGGGGTACCGTAACCAATACAGAGAGCAAAAACGGCCTAGCGGTACCCCTGGCGGTACCACCAGCGGTACCACACGGTACTACCGCCAGGAGGAGTACCAGCTGTGCTGCAGGAGTCCCGCTCCAGGTGGAGCGGTACTACCGCTGCGACAGCGGTACTACCGCCAGACACAGAAAAGCTCACTGTGCTGATTTCCAGGGTAACAAGCTCCACAAGACATAATGTATCAACAAGATATATCTGCAAATGTCAAGCGCACATTAGTCCTGATAATGTGTTGTCATTAGACTCCAAAATAGATTTAAGAGCAAGTATGCTCTTTCACCGGCCCTTCGGTATAGTTGCCTACATAAAACATCTCCATTTTCTTTACAATTCTTAAAACTTTGCAAAACTTGCACATGGTCATAGGACAGCCTCCCAACTGTCCATATCCAAGGACTCGGCTATTCGAATAGTTTTACACTCTGCAGAGGTAGCACGCTTTTCCCACATCCGTCCGGCAACTCATCGTGTCAGCCACGTCCCGCCATACAAGGTGTATGCGAAGTTGAGTCACCGGCCGTAGCATGTCCTTTGCTCATGCTAGTATAGGACCCTGCCGCTATGATACTTTCCATCGACACTCATTCCAGCCTGTCGGAACTAAGTGTGAGGAATCATAGTTCTGCCCGGCGACCCAAAGGTGGCATCTTCAATCCACTTCCTCCCTTCACTCATACCAGCCCGTCGGTATTGTCCTTTTTGAGGACCCAGGTCAGGGGTAGGTCACCAAACCATCCCCTCATGGAATAGAGTCATCTCCGTTGTTGAGGCATCCCATACTAATATGAGCAAATTATATGACTACGCCATTTCCATATGTGGGTAAATGTGGTCCCACAGGGTATCGGCTGGTCGTCATAGTACTAGGATAGAATGTGCATTTTTCATAAAACATCACCATTCTCCATTTCTTCACTTCAACACCGACTTCTCGGCATTCCATATCCACACAAGTATTTCCAAAGGAGTTTTGAGTAAACAATATTTTTCCCATCCTATAGTTTGAAAAAGAATTTCCATCTAATATCTCCATATAGGGTGTCAAAATAATATACTTGTATTTTGTAAAAAGGGTTTTCAAAATCATAGCTTTGGTGGCAACCACCACATAAATCACTTATGCTCTTTATAAGTAAAACATGTGAACCAAAATAGATGTATATAGATGCAAGCTCAGAGAAGTAGCTTGCCTGATTTCAGCATAGTGTCCCTGGACTTTCCTCACTGATCAGAGAAATAAACTCTGATTTTTCTTCCATAACTCCTTTCCAAAAACCACTCCGGTAGCGTTTATATCTAGCGTCGTAAACATGAAAATAAAACAACACTCAGTAAGCAAACCAAACCACAAGTGGTATACAAACAAGTAACAAACCACAAGCATCAAACTAATCATTCAAACAACAATCTAGGATCATCGATTACAAAACTATCTTAGGCAAAGATTAACAATAAGCACCTTCCTTTAAACAGGAAATACTTCAGACAAAAGTTAGGCCACCAATTAGTCTCTGTAATTCAAAATATTTTACCGAGCTAAAGTAGAGACATTAACAAGATACTCAAGCTAGTACTCAACTTAAAGACACTCAAGTTTAACAAGCAAGGCAAACATATTATTACACAAACAAGTTTGGCAACCATACCACTAGACATCAATCGTCACAAGCTTAACAACTAACTAACAAGTGATTAACCAAATATGCAAAACAACACATACCACTAGCACCAACATAACCACAGAAGACTAACATCATACTTATGCTAACATAACAGAGCACAAACATATTTTTAATTAAAGATAAATAATAAACATTTTTCCTATTGCAGAAACTACTACAAACACACAATAATTCACCCAACACTCTCTGTAAGTCGAAATTTTATACCAAGATAGGCCATGGTAGAGGGCAATGGTAGGAACCTAGGTAAATTGGATTTTCTCCAAAAATCATTTCACAAAAATCTACAAAAATCATCAAGTTGCTCCCTGGTGGTTTTAGTAAAAAGAATAGAACTTTTGTTTTAGACTCCATTTGCAAGCAAGACCAACAGATCTTGAAAGGTATCACTTCAGGCTATCCAGGAAATTTTGGTTTGCAAAATTTGGATTTGTAAAACTCTAGATAATTAATTTTTAATGCAAAACATACTTTTTACAAGATTAATTATAGGGAGCACACAAAATTATATTTTTGCAAGACACCAGTTCAGGATGTTTAAGAAAACACATGAGTACTCTACAAAATTTGAACCACTCAAATCTCTATCACAGATCTACCCCAAATGAATTAAACCTACACTGCAATTTAAAAAGGAAATAAGAACAGCTATTAGATCTACAAAAAAAAGAGGAACGGGCCAGATCTGGCCCAGATCCGGCCGAGCAGCGCAGATCGTGGCCCAGCCAGCGGCCCACGCACACGAGACGAAGCGGTACGGGCCTTCATCTTCCTCCCGACATGCACGGCAGAGCAAGCGAGCAGGGAGCAGGGCGAGGACGGCGACGGTGACTCCGGTGCTCCTAAAAAGAAAAGGGGATGTCCATGAGTTAGCTCGCGAGGAGGGGATCTCAGGGAAACAAAATGGCGGAGAATGATGGACGGAACTGCTCGCGAGCTTCCCGGCAAGGTGCTGGCCGGAGCGGGAGAAGATGAAGATGCCCAGCTCGATTCACAGCTTCCCGGCTCGATTCCTTGGACGAGGATGGAGAGGACGACGAGGCGGATCTTCTGGTGGTCTTCGATCTGCTCTAGGCGTCCTAGAACGGCGGCGATGTGGTGGCGGAGCTCCGGCTAAGGTTCGATGCCGTGGGGAGAAAAGATAGATAGAGAGAGAGAGAGAGAGAGCAGGTGAGAGATAAGTGAGGAGTGAGAGGATCAGAGCGACCTCGGTGGCGTTCTTATCCCTCCCAGCGGCGAGGTGGGGCACGGCATAGTGGCGAGCTAACCACTGGCGCCCTGCCGTGCTCGAGTGCGTGAACAGAGGAAGAGGACGGTGATTTTACAGAAAACCCCCTGGCTTTTCTTTATTTCCTGTTTCTTTTATTTTTCTTAAATACAAATTTATAATCCTTTAGAAATTTTGAAGCAAGTTCAAAATATTATTTTTGAACTCTTGGAACTTCCTTGACATATATTTTAACTTCAAATAATTTTTTTATTGTCATAGAGAAAATATTTGTTTGAGGGAAATGGAGAATTAAGTAGGGAAAATAATTTATTAAGATCATTTCTTTAACTCATGATCTTAATTTCCATTTGTTGAATATTTTGAGGAGTTTGTTTTAAATTTAAGTCACATACCAAATTTGTTATCACGCGTGTTTTATTTTAGTGTTAAGCAGAACTGAGGAATTATCCACACAAGCAACAAACACAACAAGATCAACATCACAACCAAAAACACACAAATCAAACTACAAGAATTGATCATACCACCATTTCCACAATGCTATCTTGGGGAAAGTGACCACTCCTAATTATGATAAGATGATGTTTAGGAAATATCTCCACTCATAACTTAATAGCTTTCAAAAAGATTTGAGAAAGGAAATATGTGGGGTAATATATTTCCCACTAGTGTTATTTTCAAATGGAGTGAAATAGGAGTTGCAAAATATCATGGTTGAAGAATAGGTAGGAGATAACATATAGATCTCCATAATCTTGGAAACACATAATTTTGGAAATACTTTTACTTTCTCAAATAATGGGTATTAGTTTTTGTTGTTGCTAAACCCAGTATCATGGAAATGGACATCAGCCAGAAATAAGAATGGAAAAGATATATGGAATATTTTCTTGTCATAACATGATCACCAAAGTTAAATATATTTTTATCTTGGTGTGGTCTTTAGGTTAATATTTATTGACCAAACAACTTAAACAACAAGTCACACAAGGTCCAACATAGCAATGGGAAGGAAAACATAATCATCAGTGAAGCATTTCAAAAAGTTTTTGTTGGTTCTGAATTTTGGGTCTTGTAAAACTAAGTTTTTCTTGGTTCCAAAATTTGGGATGTAACAACAAGACAGACATGTCAGAAGATTACAATAAGTTTCATGAAATTCCGCCCTTCAAAGTTAAATGATGAAGATTGTCCATAGTTGCGGCGCAATCAGAAGGAAGGGATACACACGAAGAAGAAGTTTATACCACAACACTAGATAGGGATGTTGGTGGTGATGTGTAATAATGTATTAAACCTTTTATGTAACTGTGTTGTGAAAACTCGGAAGAAAACTCTAAACTCCAATGGCGCTCACAAGTGCTCGATAAAGTTGGAACAAAACACACGGTTTCCCCTGCATACAGCCCGACGGTGGCTCCTGAGTGCCCGCATATCAAATGCACCGTTGGACGTATGCAGGGAATCCGAATGCTTTGTATATCAAATGAACTACACTGAGTGTCGAACATGTTCGAGAGGGGGCCTATATATAGGGTCATGTGGCTGATCCAACACTGATTTTGCCCTCAAAAGAAACACACGCCCCTGATCCAACGGCTCACAAGCGCTTGAAAGAAACACACCCCTGATCCAACGGCTCACAAGCGCTTGAAAGAAACACACGATCCGTGTGCTTCTTTACTCCCGGTTGGTGTTACCAACCGGGACTAAAGGCGGGCTTTGCGGTCACGACTCGTGTCAGTCACGTGTCCTCCCCTATCGCTGCCCTGGCCACGTGTCCTCCCCCAGCGCTGCATTGGTCACGTGTCCTCCCCCAGCGCTGCCCTGGAAGTCTATATGTATTGTCGTCGACGGGGTAAACCCTAATCCACCATTCGTAGCAACGAACCCATCGTCTCCACGAGATGGATCCACCACGCCCGCCGCAGCGCCTTCTGGACGAGGTCGAGCGTGCTCGACAGAGCGCACTAGGATGCTACCGCGGGAGCCTATCCCGTCGTATGCCCACGAGCCTGGCGTGGAGAGGAATGCCCAACTACCGGCCTCCTGCTCCGGTGCCGGAGGAGGTGCGGAGGGCGTACGAGCGCGCGTGGTCCGATATCTCCGACCCCGACGAGGATGCGTACGCCGCAGGGGTGGCGTGGGGATCTGCGGCCGCATACGGCGACTTGGCCGCCGCATCTCCACCAGGTGACGATGTACCTCCACCAGTCCCCGCCGCCCCTCCAGACGAGGAGGATGACGACGACGACGACTTCGACTGGAGCGACCATGGGGAAGAGGGCGGCGGGCCGCAGATGCAGGAGGCCATTGAAGCCTCCTTCCAGTCTGTCCACGACGACCGTGTACAGCGAGCCAGGTTTGCGTGCCAGCTCAAGGCGAAGGAGGCTTCCGAGCTGGTTTGGACGCTGAAAGACTCATCCTCCATGGCTCGTGCCTCCGCCGCAAACATGCGCGCGAGAACCAGGCGGCCACGAACGGGGCTGGCTCCTCCCGGCGCCGTTCCCCCTAATCCTACGGCCTCAGAGCTAGCAAGTACGGTTATGTAAAAATGTGTAGCTGTGTTATGAAACCTTTTATGTAACTGTGTGGGGATGTCAAGGATGTTTTTAAAATCAATAGATAATTATTACAAAATTTTAGATAATTAAATCAATAGATAAAAAAGAAATAAGAAAAAGATATGATTTTCAGAAATATTGAAACATTTAAATTAAATATATAAAAAAAGAAACTAGTGCAAAAAAATACGAAATAAGAAAAAGATATGTTTTTCAGAAATAAGAAAGGATGTTTTAAAAATAAAGAGATAATTATTACAATTTTTAGATAATTAAATCAATAGATATAAAATAAATAAGAAAAAGAAAAACCTTTTATGAGGGTTCCTAGTCTTTGGATGCGTTGTGCCCGCGGCTTAGCACCCCGCGGCTCAGGACCCGGTCGAAGTTAGTTTGAGAGGTTCATGTATGGGAGAGGACATGTATTAATGATATTATTCGTGATGTATTTGTGATACTTTTGCATATTTCATCAATGTTCCCTACTTTTAATTATTCTGCTAATGCTAACATTGTTAAGTAGTTGCTATAAATTTACATTCACATTTGCTAAGATGCAAATTTTAAGATTCATATTCTTTTTGCAAAATTGATTGTAGGGACATTGAGCTATGGATCCAAATTGTCCGGACGCCTTCGGCAGAGACGAGGAGCGTGAAGAGCAAATGGATCCAACTTGTTCGGACGTCGCCGCCAGAGACGAGGAGCGTGAAATGCGAATGCTTCAGATTATAGCAGGACGTGCAGCCGCGCCTGTCGGTGAAGAAGATGGGGTAATTGGAGAAGATTACAGCTCCCAATTTCTAAACGACTCCGGTGAGGAGTTGAGCAAGAAGAAATTTGTAGAGAGGAGGAAGTGCCCTTAACAAACTTCGGCGAGGTATATTAAGCCTCTGTTGATCAATCACACTAGATGTATTATTTGAGTTGTATTGCAGTTATTAACGAATCATTTTTTCTTTTAGCCTTCCGGATCGAGCAAATCATCCGCA
The DNA here is from genome assembly GCA_947311845.1 of Poa pratensis. Classification (NCBI taxonomy): domain Eukaryota; kingdom Viridiplantae; phylum Streptophyta; class Magnoliopsida; order Poales; family Poaceae; genus Poa; species Poa pratensis. The sequence goes on from CAMZMU010000113.1 coordinate 1,550,823, forward strand.
GCTAAAGGGTCGAAAGCAGTGTCGAAACGAGGCCTGACAAAGCCGTTGAAGGAGGGTCAAAGGATAGTGATCGACAGAGTTAATGATAGTGGCGAACCGATGGAACCCTTATAGTGTCGCCGCAAATATATAAATCAATGCGGAGTTGTTGTTAGGGACTTGGTCCCGATCACCCTTGAAGAATGGCATAAGCCGAAGGACGACAACAAGCCAACTACTTATGTTGGCATAACCCTAAAAGATTTGTGTTGGGACACGCTCTTGACAAAGGTCAACCTACCGCCAGGTCTACCCGAGCAGTTGAAGAAGAAAGTCAAGCAGTGGACTCTTATGAAGATGGCCGAACAATTCTGGAAGACGCTCATACTTATAGAAGCCGTCAGAGAAAGAAGAAGCAGGAGTCAGACCGGATATCAGCTTGGAACGCAAGGTACAGCAGCAGCAGGAGCAACTAGACTCAATTAGTCAGCAAATGGCATCTCAGCTGCAGCTAGAAGGTCCTGTCGTCGAAGCCGCCCCATCTGATCAGCGAAAAAGCAGCGTGGGTTCCACGCAGCTAGAAAATTCTGAATTTGAACCGCCGGCGGCTCACTACCCCCGTAGATGATATCACGGAGAAGACAGACTGTGAGCAACATATGTCAATGAAGAACATGTCCTTCAAGGTGGCGGTTGGATATGCTTTACCTAATCAATCTGGAGCAAGCTACCATCTCGGCGGGATTCCAGCTGGCTATGCTCGTGTCGGGTGGATGAAGTTGTGCCGTTATATGCTAATATGGACCTTGACATTCCTGGAGGTGACGGCGAGAAGACACTGGGAGAAGTCGAGAAGGGTATCGCTCTCTGGAACAAGAAAAACATCCGTCGATTGCGTCCACTGCTAAGTCCTTCTCGTTAAAGCGGAAACTAAACTTCCCGTCGACGAGCAGAAGTGCAGATAAGTTAACTCGAGAGGAACGCGAGTTGCCAAAGCCTCTTCCAAAGAGACCTTACGACTTGACTCCAGAGGAACTCGACGAGTCGGTGCGTGCCAATGTGAAAAGACAATTAGGACCGAAACGGCCCCCGCCTAAAGAGATAATACCAGCAGAAAAAGTTGATAGATGTTTGAAAAATCTATCGTCTCCTCTTTCCTCCCCTACGTGCCTTGGTCCACCTTTTATAGGCTAAGGGGTTGCCACAGGGTCACGTGAGGGGCGCGAGGGACCTTCGGCGTGAAGGACCCTCCTCATCTAGTTTAGGGGGAGACGTGGCCTCTCCTCAGCCTAGCGTCTCCTTTGGGTTAGGTGGGAGCGTCCGCCTTGGGGTGGACAGGGCTAACACCACCACGGGTGTGCTTCCTGCCCGCGCTACCTTCGTCTTGATTCCCAAGTCTTTTGAGGTCATCTAGCGTGAGGTGGAGAGCTTATCCACAGTGATGTGGGGAAGTACCCGAGAGGGAGCCTGGCCTCCTGCCGGGAACTCGAGCTCTCGGGTCCTTCCTTGCCTTCTTGCTTGGTTCGGGACCCGGCAGGCCCCCAGGACCGGAGCCCTTTGTCGACGTAGGCCTTGCTTGTCTTGACGGTGAACCCGCCAGCTTGACTTGGGTCTTGGTCTTGTCAATCTTCATCTTAGGCCCACATGGGGTGGACCCACTTGGCAGCACTAGGGGAACCCCGTGTTCCATTGCTGCGACAGTAGCCCCCGGGCATGGTCCCAGTGGCTCTTGCTCCAGCTGCCGTAGCTATGGCCTAAAGATAGGTCAAAGTGGGTCCCCGGGCACTTGGTCTTCCTTGCTCTGCTCCGTTGGGGACCCGCCGAGGCAAGGTAGAGACGAGCCCCCGAGTCCTTTTGACCGAATCGCGGCGAACATTGCGATTCATACGGACTCCGTGCTTATCTTGGAATCCAACGAGCGAAACGCGCAGAAATCGCACGCCCCCTCGATCCCCAGGTCCGTCGGAGTAATGAGGCCGCGACGCGACGTGTGGGATGCCTTATAAGCCACGACTGGCTTCCACTGTAGCCGTTACCTCTCCAGATTCGCCGAAATCCCCAAATCGCCACGCGGGAGACTCCTTCTCCCAGACTTCGCCGAGCGCTGCCCCCCGCCTTCCCCCTTGGTCGCCACTTCCCTTCGAGGCTACCCCTGCTTTGTCTTTCAAACCTAATCCTTCTTCGTTGTCATCCATCAAGATCCTCTTGACAGGGTGAGGGCGCTGACGCTCCATGGCCTTACCGGATTGGATCTCATATCTTGCTGGACCAAATGGCGAATTCAGCCCGTGAGCCGCCGTCTGCGACTTATGGTGGATTTCACCTATCATGTGGATGATGTTGATCGTACTTGCCCTGAAGATTGGGACAAAGGCGAATGGATAAACTTCATTCGCCGAGTGACTGACGAGGATATTAACTCGTATGATAACGTCGGTCTTGCTCCTTTATGGGTTGAGCACAAGCCTTTGTGGTAATTCTTCTTGTAGCGTTTTCCTTCTAAGATTCTACCTTCAAAGTTGATTATTTCTGACCTTAGCTCTCTTTCAGATCGATCCCCATTTTGGACTCTCCCATCAGAGGAGGCCGACTCAAGCCAAGAAGTTGTTGCCGAGTCATCAGAACAAGTCGCTGCCCTGGCGGGGAGACAATTATCATGGCACCGCTTCTGAGACTGGGGTAGCGCATTTGAAGAGGAGCAACAAATGGCCGATGCTCTTCTATCCACATCTCTGAGCACATCTTTCCTGGAACTTCCTGAAGCACCTCGCAGGTCCTCCAAGCGCTTTTTATCCGAGAGCTCGGAAGACCCCTCGCAACCTGAAAAATGTCACAAGGCCTTGGCGCTGCTTGTAGAAGTAAAAGCTGCCAAATCCTTGAAGCTTGCTAAGCCTGATAATGCTGTCATTTCCTCCGAGCCTGTTGCGATGAATTGCTTCTCGATAAGTTCAGGTATTTGCTTGCGACATTCTCTTTTCTTTGTACTCATGTGTCTCCGTGAAGAATTGTTAATCACCACTGTTTTTCCTGTCCTGTAGGCTCAGATCTGCAAGATTTATCTTCTCCTTCCTCTGGTTGCCTGATGAAGAGCATCCGTATTGCCTCTGGGTATGGTTTACCTCCCTTTTATGGCTGTAACACTGCTACTTTCATCCATAATCGTCAATATCTTACAGGGCCACGATTAAAGGGGATACAAAGTCTGCCTCTTTCGCTGCTCTTTCTCAGCCAACCATGAGTGAGGATGACGTTGCTGATGAAAACATGGGACCAGCGATGGCACAACTTATCTGAAGCCTTCCATGGAGGAGGGTATTGCTGATGCGGCTCCTGCCATGGTTCCAGTCGCGGCGCCATCTGCGACTCCTGATGTCATAAGGGTGCCAATTGAAGTTAGATCTCCGGTTTCTAAAGTGACTGATCACCCCAGGTGCTAATAGTTCCAAATCAATTGCGGATGCCATAGTTGCAGCTGGAGATAGGCACGCTGCTTTGCTGCGCGACCTGGTTGAGCAATTTTCTTCAAGTCGCCAGGTACGCCTACCATAGCCCCCAAGGATCAAGACCTTGTGTCAGTTAACGGGGTGTTGATTCTTTTTCTTCTCCAAGTTTTGAGCCCCCAAGTGCTTTTAAGAATTGCTTATGTTTTTTCTCTGTTTGTTTGCAGCTTGAGCTTTCCTCGCTTGATGCCTCTGGCTCGATGAAAGGCAAGGGCACGTCCTTGGGTCAGCCTGAAACAATGCGATCTGCCTTGGAGCAGCATAACGAGATCATTAGAAGCCAGGCACAAGAAATGAAGGTACTTAAAAGTCATCTTGACTCCTGTGAAGAGCAATTTAAAGAGGTCGAAGCAGAGTCCAGGCAGCGGCTCATGGAGGGGGATGAGATCATAAAATCCTTGCGAGAGGGGTTGAGTCTTAAATCTGAATTGATTGATCGACTGAAAGGAGATCATGCGAGGGAACTCGCCATGCAAGATGAAAAATATAACTCGCTGCTCAAGGCTTTCGAGGGTTTTGGATCTGTTGTTAAATCAACCATCCTGCAACTTGCCGGTTCATCCTTAGTCCTTTGTCTCTTAATCATGCATATTTGGGTGACCACCATGAGTTGCTGATTTGGATCTTATCTTGCTTTTTTGACACAGGGCCTGGCTCCAGTATGCCGTTCCAATTTGAAGGACCAGCTGGAATATCTTTCGGATTTTAGCCAGCGCCTCCTGAAGGTTATCAAGGAAGTTATGACCAAAATCTCCCCTACGACCGATGCTCCAGTGCCGTGTGAGCATTGGCTGAACAGGCTGTTCAAGGCTCCCCGTTATGTCTCTGATTGGAAGGGGTCTTCTGATCGCGCCGGAGCTGCTCATGTTTTGACATTACTCCGGGCATATTATCCAGAAATAGAAATTGGCAAGTGGCTCGTCATGACCGGCCGAAGCGCGCGGATGATACTGATCTTCCAATGAGTGAGTATTTCGACATCTGGAAGGGGATGCGTGGGTACGCCACACTGTTTGTTAATAATTTAGACTTGGCTCTTATTTTGGAAGATTCAATCCTGATGGCAGCAAAGTTGCGAAGGAAAAATCCACTGGGGCGGATTCATCCTGGGCTTCTAATCCATCATCGGGACCTGGTGGTCCTTCTACTTCATCTGGTGGTGCCCTGGTTATAAGGACACCTGCCGCTTCAATCCCAGACAAGCCGCGCAGACTTCTGTTCCTGCAACTCGGAAGCCGAAATAAATAGTAATGTGGGTCGTGCCCGTTAGTTTGTAAAACATTTCTGTACTATGAGCAGTACTTTTGCGACCTATAAGCAGGTTCGTTTATGATATTTCCATTAAGTAGACGCTCGCGTGGCTCAGTATTTCCTAGGAACATGTGTGTTCAGGGTCGAGAAAGGCCATGATAGACATTCAAACTCGATTGACGCCACACCTCAGTACTTTGGCCGCATAATGCAAGACGCTTCTAGCTTAAGGATAAGTGCCACTCGTTTGGCAAAAGTTGAGGTAGCGAGTTGTGCTCGCTGTGCTTGTAAAAAAGCCCTGAAGGGTTAGTGATGTATGAAATTGAAAAGACTCAGCAACTCAATGATAGTTGAGGCGAAACGACGAACCCTTGAATGTCTAGGACGCCGGCTTTATTTCATAATCACTTAATTTCTTACAGGGTGTGACAAAAACGATGCAGACCCTTTAATGCGAGTTTTCTGTTCCTCGCATGTCATGCATACTTGATACTCATCGCACTTGGTTGCGAAATAATACTCCTGATGGAGCGGGGTTGAACACCTGATTGGTTCATGTTTGAGTCGCTAAGAGCGACTCGGGTCGAGCATGATAGCTCCGATGTGTTGTTCATGTCAAAGTAAGGAGCAAATCCTTTGGAAGATTAGTCACACAGGGTTGCGACTTAAGCTGGTTCACCTCTGTGCTATAGGGTCTCACAATAACTGGACCTCGTTGACTGGGTTTGTTGATTGAGATTGGATCTATGCATATGCGCCATCTCTTGTCTTCTTTTTGTATCAAAGCAATTTCTGAGGCATTATCTTCCTGATTCGCGACTGTTTGGTTGGAATTCACCATCTGGTGAGTGCATCCCGCTATGCACCCATGTGGCGTCCCCAATGCGACTCCTTTTAGGCTGTGAAGGCTCATCTGTGGCCTGTAACCGTGTGAGGAATTGGCGATGCAAGCTTCTTCTGCGATTATTGAGCCTGCTTCCTCGCATTCTAGTGCTCTTTCCTGTCTCCATGTACCGTGATCACGCCGTTTGGTCCTGGTATTTTTAATTGCAGGTAGACGTAGCAGGGGCGGGCAGTGAATTTGACATAGGCTTCTCTCGCGAAGAGCGCATGGTATGGGCTTTTGGCAGTTACAACCTCGAAGTTTAGGAGTTCTGTGCGGAAGTTTCGCTCTGTCCCAAAGCTGATTTCGAGGGCTATTTTTCCTATAGGTCATGTAATTACTCCTAGGATTATGCCTTGGATATCCTTCCTGGTTGGCTGTAGCCGCCAATCGGGTATGTTCATTCGTTGGAGCGTGTCTTGGTATAGGATGCTTACTCTTCCTCCTCTATCCATGAGGACTTTGTTCAACCTGTATCCCGCGACTTGTGGTGCGACTACAAGAGCCAAAGGTCCTGGATCTTTTACTTCTGGGGATGATCGTCGCGGCTCCAAATGACCGACCGCTCCGTCTAGCAACGACATCTTTCTGGCGTTGGGATTTGGTCACCTCTCCGGTTGCTGCTCACTTGTTCCTTTTTCCCGCTGTTTGCACCTCCACGGTATGAAATTGCCCTATATTTCTTCTAAATGAAGTGTCGGGCTTTTGGTGGGAGCTCGCCTTGTCCTTATGCTGCATTGATCCGCTGTGAGTTGCGACTGATGAATCACTTTCTTTCCACCGCCTGTAGTAATGGCACTGCGCCTTCGTGTGGCTCGCGGGTCTCCCGTCCCTTCTGCGGTGTAAGTCGCAGGGACTGTAAAAGACGCCTTCGGCACTATTGGGAAGTGATTCCTTGTCTCTTCTTTGCTCCCTCAGTTGACACTTATGGTGTTCAGTTTGTGTTGCTTGCGCCCTTTCCTTTGGGATTTGTGATAAGCCGCCTGCCATCTTATCTGTCTTTGCATACTTATTGGCTGTCGCCAAAAGTCGGTCGAAACTATCGATCTTGTGTCCAGTGCGACTTAATTTGTGGACCAGCGGCTCAAATCTACAATTTTTCCTTATGACTTGTACTGCAGATTGCACTGTTATATTTTTGGCGGAGACAAGGATTTCTGCGACTCTTTTTATCCAATCGCCGCTTGATTCGTCCTCCTTCTGGACGCATTGCCTGAGGTTTTCATGTCTTCCATTTGGAATCTTTTGATGAACTTATCCTTCAGTTCTTCCCATGTGTTTATTGATTTTGGCGGCAATTTCAGCAGCCAATCCCTGGCTTCTCTCTGTATTACCAAGTGAAAATACTTTGCGCGCACCTCCTGAGTTACATCAGTTCCTGTCATGTTTATTTCATAATCCTCTATCCATAAGGCGGGGGTCTTGGTCGTTATGGTAGGTGGTGACTCGCTATGACTCACCAAAGTCCGGAGGGAAACGAGTGAGCCGTATTTCCTCCCCAAAGCATGCGGGCCCTTTCAACAACGAATAGGAGCTTACTGGTGCTGAATCTTCATCTGATTCAGTTTCAAACTGGGTTGGTTGAGTCGCCCCGAGTGTCTGTGGCTTATCATCTGCCTTATTTTTTGCCTGGTGATATTTGCAGACCTCAAAATGCAAATGTCCTCGCTTGACCTATCAACAACCTCTCTCGACTCATGTGGTGTATCACTCACTCCCTCAAAATGGATGCACTCAATCTCACATGTGCTGGGGGCACACAACTCACTCTCACTCGAGTAGTGTATGTTCCTCTCAACCTCACATAGGATTGGTGACATCTTCTCACTCATGTATAGTTCGGAGGCTTTGGTGGCCTGATGCGGGTTGGTCCCGATTTTCACGGATTGATGGCAGAGGGACGACGAACACGAAGAACACAAGAGGGGAAAACACACAAACAAGATAACTAGCAAAGCAACACAGACAAAATCAACTGGTAAGAACTCCCCAAGGGCAGCCCCCGATTCTCAAACTCCAAGCAACCATACTCTTAGGATTGTTCCCCTTACCGGTCAATCCAACTGATCCAATCTAGCCACTTAAGAAGGAATGATTGGCAAGTAATCTCAATTACAAGAAGAAGCCTTGGAATCCACTAGAGGGATCTTCTCCACAAGGGGAGGCCTTGATTCATCTCCACAAGGGGAGTCCATGATTCATCTCCATAGCGGGCAACACCAACAAGGGTGGAAAGGAGCTAAGCTCAACTCAAGTCTAATTCAATCTAACCCTAAATCGAGGAAGAGGACGCCTATTTATAGTCTAGATCCAAAGGGGATAAGATTACAAGGCACAAGGCCCTTTTCAGCACGCAGGCTCGCCCACGTCGGTAGTGCTCTCTGGGGTCCGGTAGTACCGGCTAGTACCGGGTCACGGCCGGGACAAAACCATGGCGATTCCAGTAGCTCCTAGGAGATCCGGTAGTGGATGCGGTAGTGTGCCAGTAGTACAGGGTCGGCATGTGGCGGTAATACCAGGGCGGCAGGACGCGGTAGTACCGATGCGGCCAGTCTCTCCTTCAGGTGACACATCAGGCGGCGGCGGTAGGACCGGCTGGAGGGGTCGGTAGTACCGCACCCTGGGATTGTGTCCACTTCATCTTCTCCTTGTGTCGCCTCTTGTTCATCGGGAATCATCTCTTGGGTATTCTTGTCGATTCCATTCCTGAGTATGCATAAGGTGTCCGAACGAAGTAGCAAACCATTCAAAGGGGTATCGAAATCACACATAGAGGGAGCGAGGTCACCTTATCATGAAGTGCCTTAACTCTTGATCTTGTCATTGGACCAATTGGTGGTCTTGGCGTGGTGTGCCTAGGGTGCACTACATCATCTCCCCCCTTGGGAAAGAGTCGTCCTCGACTCTTCGCTCTCTTCATCACTTTGGTTCCCATGGTAAGGTGAGATGTCGGCGACGTTGAACGTGTCATGGACGCCACACTTGGACTTGGGATGTCGATCTTGTATGCGTTGTCGTTGATGCGCTTGAATACCTTGAAAGGTCCATCTCCTCTCGGTGCTAGCTTGGACTTTCTTTCGTCGGAGAAGCGGTCTTTGCGTAGATGTAGCCACACTAGATCACCTTCTTCAAAGATCATGGCGCACTTGTTCTTGTTAATCTTCTTCGCATGGATTCATTGTGCTTCTCAAATGTAGATCTTGTGTCCTCATGGATCTTTTCATGTAGGCGATGCGCTTGTCGAAGTCCATGTTGACGCGCTCATGTAGTGGTAGCGGAAGGATGTCAAGGGCGGTGTAGGGGTTAAAACCATAGACAACTTCAAATGGTGATTGCTTCGTTGCTCGGTGTAGCGCACGATTGTAGGCGAACTCGGCGTGTGGGATGCACTCTTCCCAATTCTTGAGGTTGGACTTGATCAACACTTGAAGAAGGGTGGATAAGCTTCGATTGACCACCTCGTTTTAGCCATCCGTTTGAAGGTGGTATGCGGTTGAGAAGAGTTGTTTGATTCCAAACTTGGCCATCAAAGTCTTCCAAAAGTAGCTTACAAACTTGACATCTCGATCGGACACAATTGACATCCCTGAAAAACAACGTAGCAATGTGTGAAGCATCGTCGTCTTGTTGCATGGAATGAAGTGTGCCATCTTAGAGAATCGATCAATGACAACAAAGATTGAATCCTTGTTTGTTTTAGTGCGTGGGAGTCCTAAGACGAAGTCCATAGCTATGTCGGACCATGGGTGATGTGGAATAGGCAAAGGTATGTATAAGACATGAGAGTTTAAAGTAGACTTAGCTTTGAGGCAAGTCTAACATTGGCGCACTAAGTGATCTGCATCTCGATACATCTTGCCTAATAGTTGTTGGTGGAGAGCATCGCAAAGGTCTTGTCACGGCCAAAGTGTCCCATTAAGGCACCTCCATGCGATTCCTTCAAAAGGACCAAACGTAGCGAAGACTCGGAATACATAGTTTGTTAGCCTTAAACAAAATCCTTGTGCAAATAGAAATCATCAATGGCTTTATGTTCCGTGCACATAGCAAAAATTGGACCAAAGAAAGTGTCTGTGGCATAAAGATTGTTGATCTCATCCAATCCCAAAACATTGATTTCAAGATGCGTAATTAGGTTGGTTTTGGGGAAAGAGCATCCGTTACAACATTCTCTTTGCCCTTTTTGTACTTGATGACGTAGGGAAAGGATTATATGAACTCAACCCATTTGCCAATGAAAGGTCGCAACACGTGGTTCATAAGACGCATAAATGTGGAAGGTGCGTTGGAGAGACCAAAAGGCATTACCAACCATTCATAAAGACCAAGTTTAGTTTTAAAAGCGGTCTTCCACTCGTCACCTTCACTCATTAGTATTTCGTGGTATCCACTTTTAAGATCGATTTTGGAAAAGATGCAAGCACCACTAAGCTCATCCAACATGTCATCGAGGAGGAATAGGGTGGCGATACCATACGGTGATGGCGTTGATGGGGCGACAATCCATGCAAAGGCGAAGAGTGTTGTCGGCCTTTGGGACGAGAATGACCGGTACGGCACACGGACTCAAGCACTCTTGAATGTGTCCCATCGATAGGAGTTATTGTATTTGACGCTCGATTTCCTTGGTTTCTTCGGGGTTGGTGCGGTATGGGCGCGTTTGGTAGAGGGGCCCAGGGATGAGGTCGATATTGTGCTCGATGCCGCGAAGAGGAAGTGGTCCCTGTGCACTTCTTGAGGAACACATCTTCGAATACTACACTATAACAAAGGCGTGTGATTCTGGCTCGCTCCGCGCCTCACGACCTCTTCGGCCTCTTGTTAATTGACTCGTGGTTTTACAGCCGCAGAAGTTGACTCCGTACGCATTTCCGTATGTTGCTGCCTGGTGGGTCCTGCCTAATGCATGTGTCAGCTTGTTTGTCATCTTTTTTGCCTCCCGGTTGCATGTCTACCCGTTGCCTGCCGGTTGGTGTTGTTCGTCTCCCATCCATCCGGTAGCAGCCTGTAGCAGCCGTTCCCAACTGTTGTTCTGCCGGTTGCTATCTGCTGTCCATCCGGTAGCAGCCTAGCAATCGGTAAGCCGGTGAGCCTGGCAGCCGGAGAATTAATGACTGTGGGCCCATGAGGCATGGATCTTATCCTTAGATAGTTGGAAATATCACGTCTCTCATTTGCCTCTATCTCAAAGCGAATGGATGATCGATGATCTGCAGAGCAACGCGGTGGACGGTTTGTTTTTTAGCTGTTTTACAGATCTGCTTGCTAGGCAGCATTAATTCCTCAGTTCTTTACGCGGTCGTTGGCTCCCTATGTGGCCTGTGTAGCTCCTCTTCCCTACTCTTCCTCCCCTGCTTTTCAATTGTGCCTGCTCCTTCATCTCTTATTCCGCACACTCATGGCAAGCTCGCTGGTGGGGCTCGTGCACGTGCGGCTGCTCTCCGTGCTGGACGAAACGGAGGCGGCCGTGTCAACCTCCGGACATGCTCCTCGCCTCACTTTGCACAACCTTTGCATGATCGCCTTCCGCACTCAGATTGGCTAAGCTGTGGCTTGTTTGTTTTTGGTTTTGGGGTGTGCGCAGGACGTGGATGTGCCGCCTATCGTGCCCGGCGTGGTCGTGCGCCCGCCTCAGATGCAGCCGGTGGCGGGCGTTGGGCTGGTGGAGGAGGCGCCGATGTGCGGCGACGTGGCGGGGGTCAAAAGGAAAGTTCCGGATGCGCCGGAGCTGTGACTGGACAACGACGTCATCGGCCGCAACGGATTCCCCGTCGCCTTCCACGCGAGCAAGAGCCGCCGCCTGGTACGTGCTCTAGCAACCCGACCCAGCTTCCGATTCCCGTTCTCTCAGGCTCAAATTTGCTAAGCGGCGGCGTGTTTTGTGTTGTTTTTTGGGTGTGTGCAGGACGCGGACGTGCAACCTGTTGTGCCTGTCGCGGTCGTGCCGCCACCATAGATGCAGCCGGCGGCAGGCTTTGGGGTGCAGGAGGTGGCGCCGATGTGCGGCGACGTCGCGGTGGTGCCGGTGGACGTGGCGACGACGACCAACGAGGAGAGGGCGATCATATTGTACAGGCCCGTTAAGGCTGCGTGGATTGGTCTTGTTTAGGGGCCGCTCCGGCCGGGCGCCCCCCTCCGCATCATCCCCGATTGATCCATGGGCTAAAGGGTGCGTGCCACTGCCGGCTAATTTTCTATAATTTCGTTTAGTTTGACTGTCGATGCTCACTATTTGGGTTAATGAAACTGACAAGGGGAGTTGATTCTGTCCACTCAGCCCTATGATGCAGGAGGGCGGTCAACCACCGGACGATGTTTCCCGAGACCTTGTTCACGCGCGCCTTCGAGACGACATCGAGGGCACCATCGTCGTCATGCGACCGCTAAGTGGCGGGGGATGCACACGCTAGGCGTTGGACATGAAGCGTGATCCGGCGCTAGCTGGCGTCTTCGACGAGCTCGCGTGCGGCTCGCCGCCGCTGCGAGGAGACTCGGAGACCACCAGCGGGCTCCTGCGGCGGAACTCCTGGTCATCTTCACTTCGAGGACGCCACCATGGCTGCCATGGTGTGCTTCATCACGTCGCACGCGGTGTGGTGCGGATGCACGCACCGGACGTCGGGCATGAGCGCGTGCTCATGCGCTAGCTGGCGTCTTCGACGAGCTCACGTCCAGCTCGCCGCTGCTGCGAGGAGACTAGGAGACCACCAGCGGGCTACTGCGGACGGAACTCCTGACCATCTTTACTTCGAGGACGTCACCATGGCCGCCGTGGTGCGCCTCGTCACGCCGGCCTCGGTGTGGCACGGGATGCACGTGCCGAACGTCGGGCAGGAATGCGTGCTCCGGCGGTCGACGTCTTTGATGAGCTGTCGGGGGTGTGACCCCGGGTATACCAAAGCTGGTGATTGGTGGAGCTGGTAAAACAGATAAAAAGGAGTTAAACAGGTAAAGAAATAAAGAAAAGGAGAAAAACTTAACCTGGGCCGAGTTATCCAGTACTGGGCCGAGGTGCTGAAGCCCGGGCGGTCCGAGGTCTTCCACCGCCCCCGTGCGGCCGAGGCTATCCGCCGCTCCCGCTACTGGACCGAGTTAACCGAGTCAGGCCAGCAGAGCTCGGATTGGGTCGAGTCAGACCTCACCTTGGCGGCCCGAGGCCTACTTGCGCCCAGCTGGCCTCGGATGGGCCGAAACTTGACTTACTTCGGCTGGGCAGGCCTTTCCTTACCTCGGCTTGGGCTGGGCCAGGGAAGCCGCAGCTCGGCAGGCCACCTTCTCCAGTAGCTCGGACGGGCCGAGTTCTCTCGTGTCTCGGAGTGGGCCGTGGCCCCGTTACGTCGGCAGGGATCACCAGGCCGAATCGCTGGAAGCGATTCCTTCGTTCGCCAGGACCGAGCTATTTCTTCGACCGTGTTGCTTCTTCGACCGAGACCACTCCGGCTCCAGTCTTGAGATGGGCCGAGATGGCAGGCCACCGGCTTCACACCTCGGCTTGGACCGAGTCGCCTGTAGCCCGAGCTCTCTCCATCGATCAAGCTGCTCCTACGACCGAGGTTACCAGGTTACCTCGGTACATTGCCTCGATCTCTTCCCCGGCGTCCTCATCCGTTGCCTCGTCAAGTACAGATAACTCTGCCATGGTCCCGGAGATCCCGGAGACAGAATCTAGAAGACAAGGACAAGGGACGTGGCTACAGTGCCACTGATGTGACAACAGTACAACTACAGTGACGCGTGAACAGTGTGATAAGACCCCAGTAGTCACCTCTGCTACAGTGTACAGTGTACAGTGATGTTTGTCCCCTTGTCCCCTGCATGTCTCATGGGCTCTCTCTATATAAAGAGCACCAGGGGGAGGAGATGAACAACGGCTGGACACCCACGCTGTCTCATTTTCCCCCTTGGCCTTAGCTTCTTCTTCTTCCTCCCGGAGCTCCTCTCCATGGTTAGCTCCTCACAGCTCAAGGAGCATTTGTACACACCGCATATATAGAGGGAAATACACCAAATAGGATAGTGCTGCAGTAGGGGTTTTACCTCCTCGCGAGGCCCCGAAGCAGGGTAGATCTTTGTGTTTGCAGTGTTCTTCGTGTGCGTTTCCACCGCGCAATCCCTCCCCGAATCCACAAGCACCCGTTCGGCCCCAGAATAAGCCTACCCCTAGGCATCTGCGTGATCCCACCACGACAGTTGGCGCCCACCGTGGGGCTGGAGGTGGCGCTAGCTGGATTAATTCAGATGGGACCTTCGTCATCAACGGGGACTCGACTTCGGCCTCGTCCCCGTTAGTTGACTCATTTTCGAGTTGGCTGCAGTGCGAATCCGAGCTGATTCTGGAATCCGAGCTGTTCTGGAATCCGAGGTGTTCTGGAATCCGAGCTGATTCTGGAATCCGAGGTGTTCTGGAATCCGAGGTGTTCTGGAATCCGAGGTGTTCTGGAATCCGAGCTGTTCTGGAGTCCGAGCTGTTTTGAATCCGAGGTGTTCTGAAGTCCGAGGTATCCTGGGAGAATCCGAGTTAAGACTTCTCCAACAACCCGGCTTTGTAAGTATCTTTTATATGTCTGCTCATGCTTCTAGATAGTCTCAAACAGTGCTCTGGGACTGCCCCCTCGCTTTTGTCTAAGTGTTCTACCCGGGACAAGATGTCTTGACCCGGGGACTGGATAGCCAGTCTGTTTTGCACCTTCTCCTAGATAAGAAAAGTGACTCGGTGACTCGGTTGAGACCGAGTCTCTTTCCTCGTGCATAGTATGCTGCTTAGTTTACTTTCTGACCTTGTTATAGTTTGCTGCCTCTGTTAGTAGAACTGTTGTTCCCGTCAATTATTCTTCATGATATGTATGTTGGACTAACGTTGCATTCTGTTTGCCAACGTATCCTGGCATCATTCCATATCCCAGATCACTGTTCATTCTGTTTGCCAGTGTATCATGGCATTACCTGTGTTCCAGATCAGTGTCTATGATTGTTAATCAGAGGCAACCTTTGAGATATGTTTTTGCAGGTTATACATCAAACCAGCAGTGGCTGGAAACATCTATGTCGGTAAGCGCCCAGAGTGGCTGCCGGACATCCGAGATACTGAGGCATATGAGTTATGCCTAGAGTGGCCGAGGTGTCAAGATATGAGTTATGCCCGGAGGGGCCGAGATACTGAGACGTATGAGTTATGCCCGGAGGGGCCGAGATACTGAGACGTATGTGATATGCCTAGAGAGGCCGAGGTACCGAGACACCTATGTGAGTTATGCCTAGAGAGGCCGAGGTACCGAGACACATATGTGATATGCCTAGAGAGGCCGAGATACCGAGACATATGAGATACATATTTGCGGGTTTGTGTCGGTCCAACCGACGCTGGCGGCATCTCAATTCGGTAAAAGCCTGGAGGGCTAACCGACGCTGGCAGCATCCGAGTTCGGTAAAAGCCAGGAGGGCTAACCGACGCTGCGGCATCTCAATTCGGTAAAAGCCAGGAGGGCTAACCGACGCTGGCGACATCTCAATTCGGTAAAAGCCAGGAGGGCTAACCGACGCTGGCGGCATCCCAGTTCGGTAAAAGCCAGGAGGGCTAACCGACGCTGGCGGCATCCCAATTCGGTAAAAGCCAGGAGGGCTAACCGACGCTGGCGGCATCTCAATTCGGTAAAAGCCAGGAGGGCTAACCGACGCTGGCGACATCTCAATTCGGTAAAAGCCAGGAGGGCTAACCGACGCTGGCGACATCTCAATTCGGTAAAGCCAGGAGGGCTAACCGACGCTGGCGGCATCCCAGTTCGGTAAAAGCCAGGAGGGCTAACCGACGCTGGCGGCATCCCAATTCGGTAAAAGCCAGGAGGGCTAACCGACGCTGGCGGCATCTCAATTCGGTAAAAGCCAGGAGGGCTAACCGACGCTGGCGACATCTCAATTCGGTAAAAGCCAGGAGGGCTAACCGACGCTGGCGGCATCCCAATTCAGTAAAATCCAGGAGGGTTAACCGACGCTGCGGCATCCCAGTTCGGTAAAAGCCAGGAGGGCTAACCGACGCTGGCGGCATCCCAATTCGGTAAAAGCCAGGAGGGCTAACCGACGCTGGCAGCATCTCAATTCGGTAAAAGCCAGGAGGGCTAACCGACGCTGGCGGCATCTCCATTCGGTAAAAGCCAGGAGGGATAACCGACGCTGGCGGCATCTCCATTCGGTAAAAGCCAGGAGGGCTAACCGACGCTGGCAGCATCTCCATTCGGTAAAAGCCAGGAGGTCTAACCGACGCTAGCGGCGTCTCCATCCGGTAAAAGCCAGGAGGGCTAACCGACGCAGGCGGCATCCCAATCCGGTAAAAGCCAGGAGGGCTAACCGACGCAGGCGGCATCCCAATTCGGTAAAAGCCAGGAGGGCTAACCGACGCTGGCAGCATCCGAGTTCGGTAAAGGCTAGGAGGGCTAAAAACCAACATATAATGGTGACCATGCAGGCAGTACATTTTCAGTGCAAACTGTCCATCTCGTTGTTGATTCGGGTGAGCTCGGTCAACCGGATGACGCAATTGGCCTGAAAGGCATGGCAAAGACGACCGAATTACTATGGCGCCGGACACCCAGGAGGTCGTATACATGGAGGTTTCGATGGTGGCATTTTTTTTGTAAGTCTGCGCGCGACTCTGCGAGTCCCCCGCAGCCTCGGGGACTAATGTCGGGGGTGTGACCCCGGGTATACCAAAGCTGGTGATTGGTGGAGCTGGTAAAAGAGATAAACAGGAGTTAAACAGGTAAAGAATAAAGAAAAGGAGAAAAAACTTAACCTGGGCCGAGTTATCCAGTACTGGGCCGAGGTGCTGAAGCCGGGCGGTCCGAGGTCTTCCACCGCCCCCGTGCGGCCGAGGCTATCCGCCGCTCCCCGCTACTGGACCGAGTTAACCGAGTCAGGCCAGCAGAGCTCGGATTGGGTCGAGTCAGACCTCACCTCGGCGGCCCGAGGCCTACTTGCGCCCAGCTGGCCTCGGATGGGCCGAAACTTGACTTACTTCGGCTGGGCAGGCCTTTCCTTACCTCGGCTTGGGCTGGGCCAGGGAAGCCGCAGCTCGGCATGCCACCTTCTCCAGCAGCTCGGACGGCCGAGTTCTCTCGTGTCTCGGAGTGGGCCGTGGCCCCGTTACGTCGGCAGGGATCACCAGCCGAATCGCTGGAAGCGATTCCTTCGTTCGCCAGGACCGAGCTATTTCTTCGACCGTGTTGCTTCTTCGACCGAGACCACTCCGGCTCCAGTCTTGAGATGGGCCGAGATGGCAGGCCACCGGCTTCACACCTCGGCTTGGACCAAGTCGCCTGTAGCCCGAGCTCTCTCCATCGATCAAGCTGCTCCTACGACCGAGGTTACCAGGTTACCTCGTACATTGCCTCGATCTCTTCCCCGGCGTCCTCATCCATTGCCTCGTCAAGTACAGATACCTCTGCCATGGTCCCGGAGATCCCGGAGACAGAAGCTAGAAGACAAGGACAAGGGACGTGGCTACAGTGCCACTGATGTGACAACAGTACAACTACAGTGACGCGTGAACAGTGTGACAAGACCCCAGTAGTCACCTCTGCTACAGTGTACAGTGTACAGTGATGTTTGTCCCCTTGTCCCCTTCATGTCCCCTGGGCTCTCTCTATATAAAGAGCACCAGGGGGAGGAGATGAACAACGGCCGGACACCCACGCTATCTCATTTTCCCCCTTGGCCTTAGCTTCTTCTTCTTCCTCCTGGAGCTCCTCTCCATGGTTAGCTCCTCACAGCTCAAGGAGCATTTGTACACACCGCATATACAGAGGGAAATACACCAAATAGGATAGTGCTGCAGTAGGGGTTTACCTCCTCGCGAGGGCCCCGAAGCAGGGTAGATCTTTATGTTTGCAGTGTTCTTCGTGTGCGTTTCCACCGCGCAATCCCTCCCCGAATCCACAAGCACCCGTTCGGCCCCAGAATAAGCCTACCCCTAGGCATCTGCGTGATCCCACCACGACATGAGCTCACATACGGCTCGCTGCTGCTGCAAGGAGACCAAGAGATCGCCAATAGGATCCTATGGGGCGGACCTCCTGACCATCTCCATGAAGACGCGCGACGCCACCTGTTCATCTTCACCAAGACGCTTGAAGCTCACGGCGCTGCTCGGACAAGTTTCTCAACGACATCTGACCGGTCGGCACTCGCGTGGTTCTTATGACTGCCCTGCACGGACCCCTGTGTGGAGGTCGAAGGAATCGTGGCCGCGTGGGCAAGTTGCGGGGAGGTCGAGGAGAAGCTGGTGTTCCAGCCGGAGGGGGTGAGGCGTCCCTGTCGACTCCACGCTGCGGTGCTCCGGTTGTACCAGTTCGTTCCCGTCGACCACAAGGAGGTACGGAGTACATATGAAACTTCTACGTATATACATGCTTCCGGTCTCTTTGTTTCTTTGTTTTGTATGCCCGCTAGGTGCCCCCATTGTCTCTGCTTTGTTGGAAATATAAGAACGTGTGCGTGGTATATGGCCGTATACGGACGTGAGTTTGGTTAGTCCAGGAATTAGGAGTCCTAATCCTGCCATATGTTAGACGCACTAGGCATATAGTCCTGTAATCTGTTGTCAGAAAGAAATAAAAGAGCCGGGAGGTATGATACGCAGGCTACGCAGCCAATCCAATGGATTGCAGTCTTTTCCTGTAATCGTAATGCAGTCTTTCCTGTAATCGTAATTCGTGCGTCAGGCTAAGCTACTGCTGAATCCATCGAGGTGGCTGCTTGCCTACTTGGCTAGTGCGCGCGTTGCCGGAGTTAGAGCATCTCGAACAGCGCTAAAAAAGTCAGCGCGGCCAAGAAACAGCCGATATCGCGCGCACGCACCCGTTTCGGCGTCTCCAGCAGCCGCGCTAAAACTCCGCGCGCGGTAAAAAGGGGTCAGCGCGCTGGCCTGAGCGGTACTCTCTGCGCTGAATTTGGGGCAACCGAGCCAGCGCGGTGCGAAAGGAAATTGCGCGCGAGAGAGCAACCACCACCCGGAAAATTCCCCACTGCTCCCGCTGTCGCCCTCGCTTCGCCTAGCGCACGGTGCCGCCGGCGGAATTCCGGCGATGGAAGACAACTCGAGCGTTCCTCCGACCCCGCCCTACATGCGCGACCCCTCTCCCGTCGGCGCCGCCGCAAACCTAGCCGAGCGTGACCAACCCCGCCGCCGGCGCCGCACCAAATCCCGGCGTGGGGCTCGCGCGCGGCCTTTTCACGGCGCCACGGCCGAACTCCGCCGGAGCCATCTTCAGGCGCCCGGTGCGTAGCGGCGGAACGTCCTCCCCAAGCGCCCGAATTGTGGCTGCGACGACGGCTGCGGCAGCCAAGAAGATGAAGAAGGTGGGCGGCGCCGCTGCATTTTAGCGCGACAGCTGAACCGCGACAGCGTCGCGCTACATTATAGCGCGACTGCTAAAGCAAAACTGGCGACGCGAGCGAGAAATCGCAATTCTGACGCCGCAAAAAAAATTTAGCGCGCCGGCGCCTAGCGCCGCTGCTGGAGATGCTCTTATACTGTTGCAGGAACAGGACGCAAATTAACAAGTTGCAGGAACATGAGTTGGACGCACATCAACGGGTTGCCTGGAAGAAGTTTCTTACTTCATTTTGTATACCTCTTGATTACTTTGTTGAATAGACCTTGCAAATCAACATGTGATGTGGCACTTCTCCTATACAAATTTTATAGTTGTCTGGTACCAAATCTTGCTTCTACTGGTTTTGGCAATAGTATTTCGTGACTTCAAATTATTTTACTTCCTAAAAAGTAATGGTATATGAGTGGAGTGAAGCAATGTTTTTTATTGTTTTATTGAACAAGAGTTACTCAGTTTGCATGTTCACATGTAATCAGCATATATGGGAACAAAAAACCATACACGGGCTCTACATCAGTGGACAAATTATATAGCTTGTCGACAAGATGAAGGCACTGGTTATATATTTCCAAACAAGGATTTGATTGAGATAGCTACTAATGATTTCTAAAGAAGGCATGGCTTGGTCAGCTTAGTTAGGCTGAACTTTGTGTATTTTTTTCTCATTTATGTAATAAGACTTATTGTGAGTATTATCATTGGTGCTAAGGACTTACTTTGTAACTATATGCACTCTTTTGTAGTTCAAATTTAGAAGTATTCTGGTCAATAGTTAAATTATCAAAATGGCCTCTTTCGATGCTGATAATGTTAGGATCAATTTTGATCCAGTCGATCGATATTCTGTACCTCCAAAGAGTGCAAAATATCGGTGCTACTTCGAACGAATTGTTGCTAGCACAGGAAAATCTGCACACACACATACACACTCCAGAGAGAAACAAGAGGACAGTGCACTTGCTACTTGGGGCGTTCCTGGATACGAGACCTGAGCACTAGAGGCAATGCACGGTATGAACACACAACCATGAGTCAAGCCGCCGTAGCTATCCTCTGGCAAACTTGCAGGCCGCTTGTAATCCTGACAACTTATCCTGAGAACTGATGCCTATCCTATCTCCTGGAGTACTTGACTTACAATACAAAGTCTCATGTTCACACTCCACACAGAGAACAGTGTCACGTAATATGCATGTACATGTCTGTATGAGCTTAGCCAACAAATTTGCTTAGGCTAACATAACACTAGTAGAAAAACCATCTTTGGTTCAGGCCGCCCCAGCCATTAGCCCCGGTTCAGGTAAAAACGTTCGAGTTGCCACGGCCCCGTGGACCATTGGTCCCGGTTCGGTTGGGGGTATTGGTCCCGGTTCTTGGCACGAACCGGGACCAAAGCTCCAGCCGCGCTTTGGTCCCGGTTCGTGCCAAGAACCGGGACCAATACCCCTCCCTGCCTATAAATAACCCCCACCCCCCTTCTCTCCTCTAATTTTTTTCTCTTGGATTGGTGGGAAGTGGGTGCTATTTTTTTTTCCTTTGCCACGCACAAGATGTGTTCGATGAAATGCCCGACCCACACTTAAGTTCACACAAAATGATATCCTCGGCCGAGGTTAGCAACTTTATCCTTTTCGTCTGTAATTGATACAGAAATATTGCACGTGTCGATGTACGGTGGTCATTTCACTATTCAAGATGTTATTGTAATGGTATTTGATAAACTTAATTATATATATGATGCAGATGGATGCACGGATGCGATGGATGTACGGCGAACGACGCAGTTCCGAGTTTATTGCAGGCCTGCATAAATTTCTCGATGTGGCTGAGGCAAACAAAGTGAATAATTTTATGCCTTGTCCATGTGAGAAGTGTCGGAACGTCAGGGAGTACTCTGACCCGAGAACCATTCAAGACCACGTGATTCGGAAAGGTTTCATGCCCAGCTATAATTGTTGGACCAAGCACGGAGAAAGAGGGGTTACGATGGAAGACAATGAAGAAGAGGAGGATGATGACAACTATCCTATGTTCCCTGAGGAATGCGGTGATACTGTTATGGAAGACGTTGAAGAAGAAAGAGGTGAACATCGGGCATCAGATGAGCCCGCTGATGGTCTTGGTGGGGTCATTTCTGATGCAAAGCGAGAATGCGATACAGAAAAGGAGAAGCTAAAGTTGGAGGCCATGCTTGAGGATCACAAAAAGTTGCTGTACCCAAACTGCGAAGATGGCAGCACAAAGCTCGGTACCACACTGGAACTGCTGAAATGGAAGGCAGAGACTGGTTGTTCTGACAAGGGATTTGAGAAGTTACTGAAAATAATGAAGCCGAAGCTTCCAAAGGATAACGAATTGCCCGAGACTACATACGAAGCAAAGAAGGCTATCTGCCCTCTAGGATTAGATGTGCAGAAGATACATGCATGCATTAATGACTGCATCCTGTACCGCGGTGAGTACGAGAATATGGATAAATGCCCGGTATGCAATGCACTGCGGTACAAGATAAGACAAGATGACCCTGGTGATGTTGAGGGCGATGACGAGCCCCCCCGGAAGAGGGTTCCTGCTAAGGTGATGTGGTATGCTCCTATAATACCACGGTTGAAACGTCTGTTCAGAAACAAAGAGCATGCCAGGTTGTTGCGATGGCACAAAGAAGAGCGTAAGAAAGACGGGAAGTTGAGACACCCCGCCGATGGGTCCCAGTGGAGAAAAATCGACAGAGAGTTCCCGACATTTTCAGATGACGCAAGGAACTTAAGATTTGGTCTAAGTACAGATGGCTTTAATCCTTTTGGGGAGCAGAGCTCCAGTCATAGCACTTGGCCCGTGACTCTATGTATCTACAACCTTCCTCCTTGGTTGTGCATGAAGCGGAAGTTCATTATGATGCCAGTGCTCATCCAAGGCCCGAAGCAACCCGGCAACGACATTGATGTGTACCTAAGGCCATTAGTTGATGAACTTTTGCAGTTGTGGTCCGAACCAGGTGTACGTGTGTGGGATGAGCACAAACAACAGGAATTTGACCTACGAGCGTTGCTGTTCGTAACCATCAATGATTGGCCTGCTCTTAGTAACATTTCAGGACAGTCAAACAAGGGATACAATGCATGCACGCACTGTTTAGATAAGACTGAAAGTATACATTTGGGAAACAAGAATGTGTACCTGGGGCATCGTCGATTTCTTCCGAACAGTCATGCCGTAAGAAAGCCCGGCAAGCATTTCAACGGTGAGGCAGATCGCCGGAAGAAGCCTAACCTCCCTGATGGTGATGTTATATATGACATGGTCAAGGATTTAGAAGTAATCTTTGGAAAGGGTCCTGGCAGTCTATCTGTTCCGAATGACGCTGACAACCACGTACCCATATGGAAGAAGTGCTCTATATTCTGGGAGCTACCCTATTGGAAAGTCCTAGAGGTCCGGTCTTCAATCGACGTGATGCACGTGACGAAGAATCTTTGCGTGAACCTGCTAGGCTTCCTGGGCGTGTATGGGAAGACAAAAGATACACCGGAAGCACGGGCAGACCAGCAACGTATGAAAGACCCATACAACAAGCAGACGGATAAAGGGCGTCAATACTTAAGCAGCTACGCTCTTACCAAAGCAGAGAAGGAAATCTTTTTTGAATGCCTGAGCAGTATCAAGGTCCCGGCTGGCTTCTCGTCAAATATAAAGGGAATAATAAATATGGCAGAGAAAAAATTCCAGAACCTGAAGTCTCATGATTGCCACGTGATTATGACGCAGTTGCTTCCGGTTGCATTGAGGGGGCTTCTACCGGAAAATGTTCGAGTACCCATTGTGAAGCTATGTGCATTCCTCAATGCAATATCTCAGAAGGTCATCGATCCAGTAACTCTACCAAGTTTACAGAAGGCTGTGGTCCAATGTCTTGTCAGCTTCGAGTTGGTGTTCCCCCCATCATTCTTCAATATTATGACGCATCTCCTGGTTCACCTAGTCGACGAGATTGCCATTCTCGGTCCTGTATTTCTACACAATATGTTCCCCTTCGAGAGGTTCATGGGAGTCTTGAAGAAATATGTTCATAACCGTGCTAGGCCAGAAGGAAGCATCTCAAGGGGCTATGGAACAGAAGAGGTCATTGAGTTCTGTGTTGACTTTATTCCTGACCTTAAGCCGATTGGTGTTCCTGAATCGCGGCATGAGGGGAGACTGAGTGGAAAAGGCACGCTAGGAAAGAAAGCACTGATATGTAGGGACGGGCATTCTTTAACTCAAGCACACTACACAGTTCTACAAAGTTCCACCTTCGTGGCTCCGTATATCGAGGAACACAAGAATTATGTACGCTCCAAGAACCCGGGGAAGGATGACTCCTGGATTAAAGAAAAACACATGGAGACCTTCGGCAGTTGGTTGCGATTACAGCTCATGAATGACACCACTGTCGGAGATCAGCTCTACTTGTTGGCCGCGTCACCATCTTCGACTGTATTGAATTTCCAAGGGTACGAGATAAATGGGAATACATTTTACACGATCGCCCAAGATAAAAAGAGCACCAACCAGAACAGTGGTGTCCGCTTTGATGCAACAAACGACGATGGGCAAAAGGACACATACTATGGTCGCATAGAGGAGATATGGGAACTTGACTATGGACCTACTTTTAAGGTCCCTTTGTTTCGGTGCAGTTGGGTCAACATGAATGGAGAAGGGATAAAGGTAGACCAGCTGTACGGGATGACAACAGTGGATCTCAAGAATCTTGGTTGTTACAAGAACGAACCATTCGTCCTAGCCAATGATGTGGCTCAGGTTTTCTATGTGAAGGACATGTCCTCCAGACCGAAAAAAAGAAAAAACAAGCAAACGAATACATCAGACGATGAGCCAAAGCGTCACGTAGTTCTTTCAGGGAAAAGAAACATCGTGGGAGTCGAGGACAAGACAGACATGTCAGCAGATTATGATAAGTTTGATGAAATTCCGCCCTTCACAGTGAGAACTGACCCAAGCATCCCGTTAAATAATGAAGATGCTCCATGGTTACGGCTGAAGCGATCATAGGCCAGGGACATACGCGAAGAAGGGTTCATGGCTTTTATGTAAATCAATGTAATGTATTAGCACCGTAGGGCTGTATGACGGGAATCCGAATGCTTTGTATACTGCAAATCATCGCGTGGTCGTGAGCAGCAAATCGACCTTCGATCCACAGCGGCAAGACGTCTCTGATGATCTACGACCGTCCCAAAAAGTGTTGGGAATGTCGCAGATCATCAGAGCGCCTTGCCGCTGCTTGGATCGGACCGAGGGGCATGGCTACCACTTCCACCACCACCACCACTCCCACCTCCTCGGCAATTCATCATTGCGTCACCCTAATCCAGTGGCTGGATTCAACCTACCTGAGGGCTTGTGTTTCCAACAGCGTCGTTGTGTTGTCATTGTTCACCGTCCTACAGGAGGTGGCTCCAATGGCTGGCCGGTGAACAAGGACGAACACAATAATGCCAGGGAACATGCCAGCAGGTAGGCTAAATCCAGCCATTGGATTCGGTGGCGAAGGTAGACGCTCGTTGTGTGCCGTTCGCTGCAGGGACGCCGCTATTTATAGGCGATTAGAAAGTGTACCTGTGGATGAGGTGGGAGTGGTGGTGGTGGTGGGAGTGCTGATCCAACAGCTCACAAGCCCTCAAAAGAAACACACCCCTGATCCAACGGCTCACAAGCGCTCGAAAGAAACACACGATCCGTGTGATTCTTTAGTCCCGGTTGGTGTTACCAACCGGGACTAGTTCTAAAAATCCAACAGCTCACAAGCGCTCAAAAGAAACACACCCCTGATCCAACGGCTCACAAGCGCTCGAAAGAAACACACGATCCGTGTGCTTCTTCCTTATTGGTGGGAATCCCTTTAGTCCCGGTTGGTAAAATTGCGCGGGAACAAATAAGCCCCTTTAGTCCCGGTTGGTGGCTCGAACGGGGACTAAAGGTCTCACTATATATATGTAGTCATGGCCTCCATTGGCATAGCACATCTAAACTCATATCTGCAACCTCATCACTCTCCCATGGCTTCCACCGTACCCACTCTAACCTACTCGGAGGCGGAGGCGCTTTCCGCCTCGAACTACCCCTGCCCGCCCGGCTACGACGTCCCCGCCGGCTGGAGGCTGAGCACCGGAGGCGTGCCGGTCCCTCCTATCCCTCAAGGTTTGGCACGTCGGGCGGCCATCACGAACCACTACTACCTCGAGCTCACTCCGGAGCAGCGGATGGATCCCCGCTGGCATCCCGACTACCGCCCGACTTGGGACGCCTTCTTCATCAATCGGCGTGAGAGGGCGCTCGCCAGGTACGAGGAGGATGGCCCGCCTCCTTCGAACTTCAACGAGGCCGGCCGTCGGCTGTGGTGGAGCGGCCGAACTCTCCAGAGCGTCATGAACTACATCACGGCCGGCGATAACCCCCGCCTGCGCTACCCTCACTTCCAGTCCAGGCGCCCGACGACAGCGCCGCCCGACGACAACGACGACGACGGCGGCGACTACGACGACTACGAGGACGAGTATTATAGGCCTAGGCAGGAGTATGACTAACCTATGGTTTGTCTATGTACCCAAGATTGTTGTCATGAACTACTTCTGGTCTAGCTAAGACGACGATCGTGTAAAATGTATCCAAGATTGATGGGTGACTACTTTTCGCATTGATATTAAACAAACCATGCAAATTACATTGACAACATAAACCAACGGCTCACAAGCGCTCGAAAGAAACACACGATCCGTGTGCTTCTTCCTTATTGGTGGGATTCCCTTTAGTCCCGGTTGGTGGCTCACAGAGTGATCCAACAGCTCACAAGCCCTCAAAAGAAACTGTTCTGCATTAATAATTATTATTACATATTATAAATATAGGTTCACTGAAATTGTTCTGCATTTACTTCTGCTTGCCATGGGATTTTACAACACCAAAAATAGAATTAACTGAATTAATAATTATTATTACTTAATCATAAATCTTACTTAATCATTTTTGATCGATTTATACATATTATTAGTCGAGTTTGGATTTTGGATTATTTATACAAATTCAAACACTTTTCATGTTGAAAGTTTTGTCAATTCAAAATATGCAATAAAGTTAATGCATTTTTAATTGAAAATGGCAAAATGGTTAATAGTTTGTATAGTTAGAATAATTATTTTAGAAAACAGAAAATGGTTTTGGATTATTTATTCAAATTTAAAAACTTTTCATGTTGAAAGTCTTTTCAGATTCAAAACCATTTGAAATTCATATCCAAACACCTAAATAAGAAAAAAAAGGCGGGAACAAAATTTCAGAACTGAAAAGTTCGAAATAATTTTGAAAAAGGACTCTTTGGTCCCGGTTTCTAGCAAGAACCGGGACCAATGAGTCCATAGACGCGCGCCGCGATCTGGCATTAATTACCCACTCTTTGGTCCCGGTTGCTGGAAAGAACCGGGACCAAAGAGGCATTGGTCCCGGTTCTTGCCAGCAACCGGGACCAAAGAGCCCCTGCTACTTAACTGCTTGCCTTCTCCTTCCCCGATTCATTCGCAGAAACGCTAAGGACTGGAAGAAGAAGGAGGAGCCCGTGCCGCCGCGCCCGCACGCCGTCAGGCTGCCCAACCTCCCTCGACGCCGGTGCCCTCGACGCCCGCGCCGCCGCGCCCGCACGCCGCGCCGCCCGTGCTGCAGAGAGGAAGAGGCCGAGCCCGCACGCACCTCCACGCGCGGCCGGCCCGAGCCGCCACGCCGCGCCGCCGCCCGAGCCTCCCGAGCCTCCTCCTCCACGCGCCACCTCCACGCGCCGCCCCCGCCGCGCCCGCCGCGCCCCGCCTAGGTGAGCATCGCGCCACCTCCCCTGTCTCCAGCACGGCGGCGCCGCCAAATCCTTGCGCGGGAAAAAAAAAATGGGCCAAGCCCAGTGGGCTGAGGCGCCACGGCCCATTTACTTTTTTTTTCCTTCCTCGATTTAGGAATTAGCAGAAATATTCCAGATCTGTGCACTTGTTAGAAATTAAATATCTTGAGATCTATAAGTCCAAAAATGATGAAACCAAATTCTCTATAGAGCTAATCAAAATGTTTAGATGTTGTCACAAGGCACATATCAATTAGATTAATAACTTTTGAATGGTAATTCAAATAGTACAGGAGGTTAATTTTACAAACTTGGTTGTTTCTGATACTCTGTTAACCCAAATGGAGTAGATCCAATTTTGTTAGCTTAGTAATTTAAAATGTTAGCTATCCCTATTTTTGTAGAATTATTAGAACAACAGAGGCAAAATAGAAAATCAAATAGTGATGTATCCTTTTTTATAGTATCATAATTATAGTGGAATAAATAAGTATCCAAATGGACCTAGACCAATTTTGTTGGATCATAAACAATCAATGTTAGTATGAATGTATGAATGTATGAATGTATGAATATATGACCAATTTTGTTGGATCATAAACAATCAATAGTGATGCTATTTTTTAATTGTATGAATATATGAATGTATGAATATATGATGAATGTATGAATATATGAGTTTACGAGTTTACGGATTTATGAATATATTTTTTGTTAGCCATTTTCTGTTAGCCATTTGCTAGAATTAGTTTTGTTAGTGTTAGTTTTAGTTTTGCTATATATTGATGTTAATTTTAGTTTTGCTACATATTGATGTTAATTTTAATTTTAGCTTTGCAAATGATTTTAGCTATATTGATGTATATTTTAGCTTGAGTCTTATGTTCTTGAGCTTAATGGCTTTAATTTCTTGATGTTTTAGGGTTTAGGGTCTCCGAGTTCGCCGTCGCGCCCAAGAATCCCCGCCCGAGGTGCTCTGCCGCTCCCCGCCCGAGGTGCTCTTGCAAATGAGATTATAAGGCAGCATATGAAGTTTCTAATTTGTTCTTGCAAATGAGATGATATTGTAGATGTATCTTGACATATGGAACAAGTTACCCAACTAAAGTTTTGTGCATTGTTCTTAATTTGCAGAAACTATGGAACGAGACGAAGATCAGGAAAATATCCTCCAGGATATAATCCGCGGGCCGGAAGATATTGTCGATGTCACCACGGAGTTTTTGAACAACTCCGGTGAGGGAGATGAGTCTCTCAACCGAAGAGACGGCTCCGGTGAGGTAGAACCCGACGGCCGGGGTGAGGGAGAAGTCAGCGAGGGAGAAGCCGACGAGGGAGAAGCCGAAGGCTCCGGTGGAACATTAAATGTTGCAAACTCCGGCGAGGTGCATATACATATATTAATGAAGCCGAAGATTGTATTAATTAAGCCTCTGCTGTCTATATACATATATTAACGCTCTTTCTTCTTTTAGCCCTCCGGATCGAGCAAATCTTCTGTAAGGACAAAACGAGGCCCAACCAAAAAGTTGGGCGACCAAGAAAGGTACAGGATCGAAAGAGTCGCTGAAGACGGCACACCGACTGCTCCCCCTGGTGTTAAAAATAAAATGGTAAAGCAATGCGGAGTTCTTGTTAGGGACTTCATCCCGATCACCGTTCGAGAATGGCATCGGCCAAAGGAGAAAGGACAGCTATATGTCAGCGTTAAGGGCAAAGAAAGACTTTGGAGAAAGCTCATGGTTAATTTCACCCTGCCGGCGCCAGAGGTGGATTCAGATGAGGAGGATCCAGATGAGGCAGAAAAGATTGCCCGGAAAATCATGGAGCAAAAAGTCAAGGACTGGGCACTTAAGAAGATGGCCGAGCTATTCAAGAACTGGAAGAAAAGATTGAACAACCTGTTTGTCAAGAAAAATAAGACTCCAGACTTCGATAAAGGGTATGAGAAGATAAAGGACTACTGGGAAGAATTTGTGGCGTACAAGAAATCAGAGGAAGCTCTGGAAAAGTCTGCAAAAAATGCGGCAAATGCTGCTCTAAAGATGTACCACCATACTATGGGGCCTGGTGGCTACGCTTTTAGCATGCCTAAGTGGGAGAAACTTGAGGCGGACCTGCTGGCTAATGGGATCACTCCAGAGCCACTCAAGTGGATCGAACGGGCAAGAAATTGGTTTTACGGGCATGGGGGCACGTTGGACGCAGAAGGGAAGTGCATATATAACAGAAGACACAAAGATAATCCCCTACTACCCATCCAAGAAATTAGAAATGCAGTAAAGGATGTTGCAGAGGGACGGTTCATTCCCGATAGAGAGGATGACGAGCTCACACGCGCCCTTGGGAATAAGGAACACGACGGACGGTTACGAGGCGTACCTGGCTCCAAGCCCAAGACAATTGCGATTCCCGAGCACAGGAAGAAATTTCCTGATAGAAGCCATCAGAGGAGAAAGGAAAGGGAGGCAATGGAAGCACGCGCTGCTGCAGACCTGCGTAATATAGAAGAAGAATTAAAGCTGCAGAAGGAACAAATTGCCGTGCTTAGCCAGCAAGGTACTAGCGGCCAATCTCAACGGCACATGGTAGAAGCTGCATGCGATGGTACCGGTGGCCCATCGAATCGGAAAAGCAGCGTGGCTTCCACGGAGCTCCAGGATGGTAATGATGATGCAGTGGCTCCTCTTCGTCGCTACCCAGTGGATGATATCACGGAGAGCACACCTTGTGAGCTGCATGTGAAAGTTTATAACATATCCGTGAAGGTGGCGGTCGGCTATGCCCTACCAATTGGACCTAATCCAACTTACCATTTTGCTCCGGTTCCAAATGGCTACGCTGTTGTCGGGGTGGATGCAGTGATGAAAGATTTTGAGGAGCTGAAGCTGCACCACCCTGCAGGTGAAGATGGGGAGGTGCTTGAACTTGGAGAAGCCAAGAAAGCGCCAATTCTATGGCCAAAGGAATTCATCGTGCTTCCGAACTGGCAGCCAAGGCCATCGACTCCTCACCAGTCTCCAGCGCAACAGTCCTCTTCACCGCCTCAGCATTCTCCAGCGCAGCCGTCCTCTTCACCGCCTCACAAGTCTCCAGCGCAGCCGTCTCCGCCGCCGCGTGACCAGTCTCCAGCGCAGCCGTCTCAGCAGAAGAAACGGACCAACGCCGCTCCCCCGCTCCCCACTCAGAAGAGAGGTCGCACTCAAAAGATAGTCGACATCCCGACGGTTCCTCCCAAGAGACCTTATGACAGGACTGAAGCGGAAAACGCCGAGGTAGTGGCTGCCTACAATAAGGCTTTTTTGCACCAAAAAAGCCCGAGCAAAAGAAGGTATATGATGCAAAAACCAAAAAGTGGGCTATGTCCTTCCTTGAGCAGCCATCCCAGATATCGATGAATCTGCCATCTGACTATGGTCGTGAACTTACTAAGCTAGCACGTGCCCAGTCTGAGCAGAACAAGGGAAGAAGTGCAAAAAGCGGGAAACAAATTGCCCAGCTCGGACAGCAGAAAAATCAATCGGTCCCCCCGCTCATAGTGTGTTCCGATGTCGACAAGGACTTCAGAGCCGCTATGGATAAGGACCTGGAATTATTGGACCCCAGAGCCATAGCTGCTGCTAAAGAACTTGGTGTCACTGTATCGCAGGCCAAGGAACAGGCTACCGCCTTGGGTATGAGCCTTGGTCAACTTTTAGGCTATGAATATGCGCCAATGTTAGAGATGGCACGGAAATATGTCCAAGGGGAGCCTATGGTCAGTAATGAGGAGCTGACGGGTCTATCAACACATATGCGAAATCTGCATACCTGGTACCTGGTGCACACATCAAAGAAGGACGCGAAAGAGTGGTTTCCGCTGGACGTTAGAGTGGAGCATTTCTTCAAACGTTACATTATACAGGTTCAACTGACTGAACTGTTCCAGTTATTCCAAAAGCGCGCCCTCGACAAATCTATCCTCTCTTGCTATTGTCTGTAAGTGATTTATTTTCGTAATTAAGTCTCTAGCTCAGCTCGTTCATTGCCTGTATTATATTATCCTGACTATATATATATCCTTTTGTACGCTATTATGCAGAATGAAGATGCTGGAATGCAAAAGATCTAGAGTTTTTGAGGTTGGGTTCGTTGACCCATATATCGTGAATTCACATACGTTAGTCAATCACCCAAAGACGTGGAGCATGACCTGACCACCTTTTTAACCATGCAACATTTCTGTACGGAAATACTATTTCCTTACAACTTCAGGTGAGTGTTTCTGTCTTGTACATATTTTTATTTGGCTTTCTCGATGTTAAGTGTAATTGATGAGCTATGCATGTCTGCTTTATGTAAACGTCCGCAGGTTCCACTGGATTCTGCTAAGCATTCAACCTGACAAGTCCATAGTTGAAGTCCACGACTCATTAAGTTGGGACCAAGCGTTGTGGTCCGACATGAAAGAAATGCTCAACAAGTAATTTCAATCATTATCGCATTATATCGCCCTCTTTCGTTCGTTCCCTGATGTCAAGTAATTAATAACTCCTTTGTTCATTTTCTTTGCCAAAGCAGGTGTTGGACAATTTTCAAACAGAAGGTAGAAGGTCCATTCAAAGATGAGCTAACTTATAAAACTTTGAAAAGTCCGCAGCAGCCACCGGGAGTAATTTATGTGGATTCTACGTTTGCGAGTTCATTCGCGAGTTGACCACTGAGCGGAGAACAACTGCTTTCAGCAAAATGCGGGAGAAGATCGACCCAGAACGGCGCGTACAAGCAATTCAAGAGGAATTGGCGGGATTTCTGCTTAGGGAGGTCATCGATGAAAAGGGAGAACATTATGCTTCGGACGATGAACTACATATGTGATCTATCTCCATGTAATTAAATACTTGTATTCTCGCAAGAGATCGAATATTAATTATATATGCATCAACGTGTACTGTGTATATAGTAGAGCGTATAATATGCGTACGGAAACGATGGAGAGCACGTCGGCGATGCGAAGAAGGGGGAGACGATGGAGGCACCGACGAGAGGGAGAGGGGGCACCGGCGAGAGGGAGAGGGGGCACCGGCAAGAGGGGGCACCGGCGAGAGGGATAGGGGGCACCGGCAAGAGGGGCACCGGCGAGAGGGAGAGGGGGCACCCTAAACCCTAAATACCAAAAAAAGGCACACATTGGTCCCGGTTCGTATTAAGAACCGGGACCAATGAGTCTCCCCCACGCCCAACCAGAACTGGCTACGTGGACCAGCATTGGTCCCGGTTCTTGGACCAACCGGGACCAGCATTGGTCCCGATTGGCCAGTCCCGGTTGGGCAACCGAGACTGATGTCCAAGCCCAACCGGGACCATAGGTGCCTTTTCTACTAGTGTAACATACCGTTGGGATACTTTTATGAGCGATGAAGTTTTGACTGGTAGGATCTTAACTGGTACTCCCTCCGTTCCAATTTAATTGGGTTGTGATGATAGAAACCACGGCCGGCCCCGTCTCGACGTGCAATCGAACAGGTCGACGCGTGACGTCGACCGTTGGACAGGCGCCCTTCGTACATGGATGGAAACGCTGAAATCCTGTTGTCGGGGTCCTCCACCAGAGGGGTCGCGGTCCCATCAAACATATCATCGGGTCACCTAGCTATAAGCATGGAGAGAACTCTCTCGAGGGCTTTGTGTGCGAACAGGAGAGGCTCAATGAGGCTACGACAGAGAGTTTTCGGTATGAGGTGCGAGTTAGGCGGGGTAGTTCCCGACTAGAGGAACTCTTTTATTAAGAATAGCAGCCTACTTCCTCATGTTATACACAACGCAGTCGTCTGCTTACACGACATCCAGGACATGTAGCATGGGGCCCAGCTCCCCGGAGGATGAGCATTGGCGAGACCTGTTGTGCTTCATTTATTTCTTCATACCCGCTCACCTAGCTATAAACATGGGGATAACGCTCTCGAGGGCGTTGTGTGCGAACAAGAGAGGATCAATGAGGCTGCGACAGACTGGTTACGTTGTATCCGGGAAGTGTGCTTTTATGGTTTAGTCGCTTGGTGTGCTGCCTGCGTTATCTTGCTCGCGTCTTCGACGATCTTTTTCTTTTTTGTGACTTGGCTGGCTGTTCGTTCTTGGGTGGTTTGTGATTTTCTGTGGGTGGGGTTGTTGGGCGATGTTTAGGTGGTTTGATCTTGTTTGGTATCTGTTGAGCGATCGGTTACGTTGTATGTAGGGTACCGTATTCTTCATCCTAGCCGCTTAGCTAGTTTGTAGTTTATAGTGTCTTGCATGTGTACTTGACAGCTATTTTTACGGGCTGGTCTTGTGTGTTGCCCGTCGGGCGACCGGTTAACAGGGTAGCGTATTTTTCACTCTAGCCTTTTAGCTTGCGGATTATAGCGTCCTGTCTATGTTCCTGTCGGCTATTTTTTGCGGTTTGATCCTGTTTGTTGTATGTCGAGTGGTCGGTTACGTTGTATTTAGGGTAGTGTATTCTTCATTCTAGCCGTCTAGCTTGCAGACTATAATGGCTTGTCTGTATGCCTGCCGACTATTTGTTCTGCGATCTTGCTGGCTGTCTGTGGTACGGCGGCTTGTGATCTCCCGTCGTTGTGGGTGTTAAGTGTTCCATAGACGTTTAGTGTACAGTCTACGCGTGGTTGGGGTGGCGAAGGTTCCCGGGTGCAATCCCTAGCTGCACATAGATTTCCCGTAGTACCATGACTTTCTTCCATCCTATAGCCATGGGATAACATAACCACCAGCCCTACGTTCAATGTTTCAAAGCCAAAGCTACGTCAACACAAAATTAAAGGTCAAACAAAAGCGACACAAAACAAGACACCATACTTTGAGATAGCACGATTATCCTTATGCTCCGCCTTGCTAAGCTACCGGGAAAAGCATGATTCCGCTTCCACTAAAATGGAAGAGTAACTTAAGACATTCCAAATAAAACACCGGTAACCTCCCGAGTCGCGATATTGGATTCTTTTGTATGTCTCCGACGGTGAGATACAAGACATGGAAAAGGAAGGGCTGCTGGCGCCTAAAGGTGTGAGTCAATGGAGATCTGTCGAGATCTACATTATTTCCGCCCCAAAAGACAACGAACGGGTAATACTTATTTCCCACGTTGTATGTGGTCCTGGTATTCCGCTATCTCCAACATCGTATGTGGTCTTGATATTCCGCCTTCCGCCTTCATTTTAAAGGTTCTTAGCCGCAATGGTTTGCAGCCACATAACTTGACACCAAATAGCTTGTTGTACATCACCTGTTTCCAAGCCCTTTTCGAAGATTATTTAGCCATGTCTCCTAGACTATATTTTTGCATATATTGTTTTCCCTCTAGCCTCTCGTCTAGCCTGATCCCACGCCTCCCCTGGCCTCTCACCTAGCCTTATCCCCTGCATCCCCTCAGGTCTCTCGTCTAGCATGATCCCCCGCCGTCCCCCTGGCCTCTCGTCTAGCCTGATCACCCGCCTCCCTCTAGCCTCTCGCCTAGCCTGATCCACCGCCTCCCCTCCGGTCTCACGCCTAGCCGGATCCATCGCCTCACGCCTAGCCCGATCCACCGCCTCCCCTCCTGCATCTTGCCTAGCTCGAACCCCCGCTTCCACTCCCGCCTTCCGCCTAGCCCGAACCCTCGCCTCCCTTCCGTCTTTCGCCTAGCCAGATCTGCCGACTTTCGCCTAGTCGGTTCCCCCGCTTCTTCTCTCGTCCTTCTCTTGGCCGGTTCCCCCAACACCGGCCCCGTCTTTCGCCTCGCCGGCTACAGGTAAACCATAGCCTAGAAAGAAGCAGTAAATCGCTCTAGGGTAAAATCAACCTACATCGGAAAACTACTTTTCAAAACTCTTAATGTAGATCGACATCGGAGGTGGCCCAAACCTAGGCTGTGACGCTTCCTGTTGAGCAAACAATGTTGAACATAAGTTCATTTATACGGTAGGAGAAAGAGCACGTGGGAGCACGCGGGAGACGCCGGGCCTCCGGTAAATTGCTAGACAGAAAAGAAAGCAGGTGGCGGACGCCGAGTCTCATGCAATTTTTAGACGGGAAACAGAGCACGCGAAAATTGCCGGAGTCCCGGCAAAGTGATAGACGGGAAAAAGAGCACGTGGAACTTGTCGGAGTTCCGACAAAGTGATAGACGGGAAAGAGAGCACGCGGAACACGCCGGGACTCCGGCAAAGTGGGATACTTATTTACCACATAGCGAAGACTGAGTATCATCTTTAAATAATTATGGGATACTTATTTAAACCAATTATGAATAAATTTCAATCTCATCATGTAATGAAACATTAATACATAACCCCGTGACACCAATGAAAAATAATAAGAAGCAACAATTACAATAGATGAAAAATAGCTAGATATTTATTTACCACATAGCGAAGACTGAGTATCATCTTTAACTATTCAAAAACTTTGCATGCTCTCTATATTAAGCAAAAAAAGACATACAGATTTGATATAATGTACATATCCTAGGTTCTGCTAAATCTACAGGACACAGCCAGATCGAAGTTTGCAAGATATCCTAGGTGTGCTAAAGCTTCAGCCTGACACGCTTCACTCGTGGAATGGCCTTGCCACAGCCAGATTAAAGCTTGCAAGTACTAGACGAGTTTATCTAATTTTACGTTTGATTTATTCATCATGCAACACGGGTTTAATTTAGTTCATCTCCGTGCATTGTTATATCATAACTCCCTCGAACTTTATATCTTTTGTTCTATGCTTGTGATTTGCTAACATGATCGTGATTCCTTAGATGGCAATTGAAAACACTAAACTGGGCCATACGTGTATAATTCCATTTTGGGCTCATGAGTTGGTTGATGAATTCCTTTTTTATGTAGGCAACAAATTAAAATACATTGTTGTATGAATGTTTTGTCTTGCAGCACATAACCAAGTGTTGAACAAGACACGCTCCATTAAAGATATGAACTATGTTATAGGGTTCTCACTTTATAGTATCCATCTGTGATTATGAAATTGTCTTGTCCATTTTTTTTAGTTTCTTCGTGTTTTTGCACTGATTTTGGGCCATCATGCCATTGTTTTTTATGCTGATGTTATTTGCAGGTTAGGCCACCCAGTTGGTATTTTGGCGGGGCATTACGAGATAAACCTGATGGTACATGTCAATTTCCGACTATCCTGAAAAGTACATTTTCCTACCTTGATTTGTGTTGATTTAGCTATTTGCTTATATATCTATTACTAGCCCAATTGGTACTCTAAGAAGAGCATGACGTAAGAAGGATGTCATCTAATTTAAGCTTGTCGTTGGTTAGACCTAGAGAGATTCATACTGGGATAAAATAGTCGAGGTTTGTATCATTTGTGATCTCTCTACTAGACATATGCACTGGGTCAAGTACTTCATGACAACATGCCAACATTTTCCATTTTTATGCTATTAAAAGGTTTAGATTGGTTCTTACGACAGAAATTCTAGACCCTCGTATGTATCCTCTTGGCTGCATGCAATCCTACATGCCCATGTATGAAAAATAGTGTGTTTCTGAATGTTTCCTATGGTCTTTTGCAGTGACACATTTGTTGAGGGCCTAGAACTTCCGGTGTACCACCGTAAGATGACGGGCGTTCATCATAAAAAATGGACTACGTTTCTCTTATTATTACTGTAGTGGACGATCTGAATAATGATGTCCTTGCTCATGTTCCGGGTCAGATTTACATAATATAGGAGGTGCGCTACTATCTCAAATATGTTGCCGATGTTGATCTTATCTATTCTTCTGAGTTCTTGCAATCTATTGTGCTCAGCATTTTTCTGACATGAAATTCAGTTGAAGAATGGTTTGCCCACCATGTTGTTCAAAAATGTCAATCAATCCATGGGCCTCTGAAATGGACATGCCTCATTGTTACAAGGTTAGGAGAATGGGTTCTAGCGGCATACAGTGTTGCCAAGAATACTGGTGACCTAATGTATATGCAAATTGTATTAGATCCTTCCAGTTCAAAATGGCCTTTACATTGCAGCGTCCGTAATATTCTATAGGTGTATGCTAGAATGGGTTCTAGAGGCCAAGATTCAGTGCTGCCAACAATACTGAGGGCATGCTGTCTATGTGAATTGTATTAAATGCTTCCACTTCAAAATGGCCTTTTACATTGCAGAGTCGACAATATGCATGCGGCATGCCACAAAATGACTATTGAAAAAAAATCAAGGTTAGACTCTCGACAAGGCTGGAACGATAACATCGTGTCAATATTTAGATTACCCACTCAGGATGGTAATGGTTTACCTATTGATGAAGCTCAACAATTGTTTGTAAACTGGAGAATCTCTTATCAGATTGCACAACTGCAATGTAGAGATTGTTTTCACGATTGTCATTTGACATTTAAGGTGCTAATAAAATTTTGTGAGAGGAATTACAAAAATAACCTACAAACACACAGACTGACACAACTACTCCCTCCGTTATACAATGTAAGATGTTTTAGATGTTACACATATATTGTCTAGATTCATATTAAAAAGAAAGGACCAAGCACTTAAACGTGTCTAGATACATGTATGTGCATGTGTATGTGGAAAAAGACTAAAACATCTTACATTGTGGAACGGAGGGAGTACACAAGAAATTAGTAGATAAAATTGCTGAATGTACCTTTGTTCTTTGTTTTGCTCTTGCCCTCTTGCTGGGCTGCTGGCGTTGGGAACTTTAGGGCATGGCCATGCTCGGTTGAAAATTGGAATTAGGGGTTGGCTAATTGGGGCTGGGGCACGGACAGAATTGCGGACGGCCAGATGGGGGACTAGCTGTCGGCGTCGCCGCTCGCCGGAAAGCTGCGGACGGAGACGTAGACGGAGACGGCAAGACATGCGTCAGGCGGCTGGTTTCGCCTCGCTGGGTAGCCTGCAGCGGTGCAGCCTGGTCGAGTTGGGGAAGAGCCGAAGAGGGGTACGATTGAAAATTCAGAATACACGGCACCGCTGCCGCTTTGGCCGCTCCGTCCCTGGCTCCCTGCAGACTCCTGGAGTTCATGTCTCGTGTGCTTGGTGCATACAGGCTACAGCCTGCAGGCAAAACTTTTTGGGTTTCACAATTTTGGGCCACAGGGGTGCACAGATCTTGGGCTCAGGGGTGCACACACGTGGGAAATGTACGTGAAATTAGAATTTCGATGAATGATTTTATAGAATGTTCTTTCATATATGAAGGTAGAACCTCCAATTTAGAGGCACGTAGCCTAGCAAAACCCACTTTGAGTTTAGATTAGGGCGCGACTTGTGGCTGATTAATCCTCCTGACATTGTAATGATCCCTATAAACATTATATCGTGATCAATAAAGTGTGTTTGCCCTAAAAAATATGTAAAGAAAAAATTCGACCAGGTGTCATGTGCACCCAGTTGGATGTACTGAGTTCCACCAGTGCGGTCAGGGATAGGCGGTGGTTAAGCCCGTCGAGCGGCTAGCGGCGTCCGCACACGTAAGGTGGCTTCGATCAAGGTGGCAGACGTCGGTAGCACCGGTGGAGGCGACATCTTATGTCGACATCGGAAAGGTCAAAGCCATAGAGGAAGAGGAGATAGGGTGACCGCCGACTATAGCGGCGTCAGCCGGTCACGCCGCCCGTCTCCGGCGTGCACGTGAGTATTCTGAAGTCGTAAATACAACACTCTGAGTTAGGTGGCATGGGCGAGATTGGTGCTCCGGTACTGCGGTACTGCGACACCGTCCCCAGAACAAAGATCGTACCCGCGCACCACCACCGATTACGGTGTCAATGGGCAATGGCAGCAGCGGCGATCTATGAATCGTAGTAGTATAAAGGAAGACGATGACGGGTGACGACAGCGAGTGATGTCGTCAGAGGAAAATGCAAAGGAATGCACGAGGGTGTGATTCAATAATATTCAGCTGTAACGAGCCGTAGCCATGATCCAGCGGTGGATTTACCGAGGTTTAGGCTACCATATATAAAATTGGGGATCGGGAGAAAGCCATGACCCAGTCATCTCAGTGTCACCTTGTACGTGTGTACATGTGTTTGTGCGATGTCTGGTTTTCAGTGTGTGCGATGTTCACAAGTGAGGCACTACGATGTCCCATGGCAGTCAGCACCCCATCAGACCCTGCTTCGCCCCTGCCCACATTTGACGACATGGTCGTCTTCTAGACGTTGGGACGCCACTCTTCGCCCTGGTCGTATCGGGAGCCATGGCCATCACCCCAAAATGATACTTCGCCTAGATTAGATTCCATATCCTGCTATGCGACAACAGCCATTGAAATGCAGACGACAGGATATAGATCAGGCGAGCCGTCGGGCATGAAGCATGGGGGCGAATGAGGCCAGGCATGGGGTGAATGAGGCTAACAAGACAAGATTTTACATCCATTGAATTCAAAAACAAGAAATACCCCACGGGCGCGGCGTGCCGCCGCACCAAGGCCTACTAGTTCATTCAAAAGAGACAACAAAGGAGGAGGAACATTTGTGAAGGTGTTAGTAAAAGTAGGTTCCCCTTTGCATATGAGTACATAGTGGAGGGTGGATGGGTACTCTCTCATCTTTCTTTTGGTGGCAATCAAGGACATGCTTTGTGGAACTCTCCTAGTGTTAGCACTCTCCTTTGGCTTGTGGCTCTCACTCACAGTTTGGTGGATCTCTCTCTCCACTCTTCTCACTAGAAGCTTTCTCGTGTTGTGCTCTTGCTATTGTCTTGGTGTTGTCGGCAATCACTTGGCTTGGTGTCATGGGACGAAGGACGAAATTCTTGTTGTTGCTCTTGAAGCTATAGTAATTGGTCCTTCCATCATGCATTGCACCCTTGTCATATTGCCATGGACGTCCAAGAAGCAAGTGGCACACGGACATAGGCACAACATCATAATCAACGGTATCTTCATATGCTCCAATCTTGAAGGACACTTGCACCATGTGTTGAATCTTGACGGATCCGGAGTCACTCAACCATTGCACATGGTATGGGTGTGGGTGCTTCTTGAACTTCAAGTTGAGCTTGTCACAAAGTTCTTTGCTAGCCAAGTTGTGGCAACTTCCACTATCGATGATGACCTTGATAGACTTTCCATTAATGCACGCTCGTGTTTGAAACAAGTTACATCTTTGGTCTTCCTCAACTTGGACATTGGCGGTCAATGCTCTTGCAACAACCAAAGAAGGGTTGTTATCACCATCACAATATATCTCATTAGGGTCTTCTTCAACATTTTGAACGGTGGTGGCTTGTTTCAAAGCATGGTAATCATCTTCACTCATACACTCATATTCTCCCATGTCATTTTCAATCATGACCTTCTTGTTTGTGCATTCGAAGGATTTGTGTCCTTGTCCTCCACACTTGAAGCATTGCAATAGTCGTGTGCCGGAGGAAGATCCTTGAGGTGTGTTGCTTGAGGGAGGTGCCTTCTTGAAGGGTTGAGTAGCATGAGTGGATGGTGTAGAGGCTCTTGGAGTACCTTTAGTGTTTGCTTGAGGAGGGGCTTGCGTGAATGATGACGGCTTGTTGGCGAAGAATGTCTTTGTCTTGAGGT
Source organism: Poa pratensis (assembly GCA_947311845.1). Lineage (NCBI taxonomy): Eukaryota > Viridiplantae > Streptophyta > Magnoliopsida > Poales > Poaceae > Poa > Poa pratensis. The sequence goes on from CAMZMU010000113.1 coordinate 1,591,250, forward strand.
ATTTGAGCCCTTTAAGCACTTGACGCTCGGCCTTTGTGGCTTGATGTACTAGCTCAACCAAAGAGGCATATGGTTGAAACTCCACAATTTCTTGATTGGATAGTTGAGACCATTCATGAAGCGAGCCATGGATTGCTCTTCGGATTCGTCAATATTGTCTCTTATCATGGAAATTTCCATCTCCTTATAATACTCATCAACGGATTTCAACCCTTGCTTCAACTCTTGCAACTTCTTGTACAAGTCTCTAGTGTAGTGACTTGGCACAAATCGCTTGTGCATCGCTTCCTTCATCCCAACCCAAGTGTTGATTGGTTGTTAGTGGTTGTCCACACGTGAATCTTGAAGTTGTTCCCACCACAAGAGAGCATAATCTTCGAATTCCATTGATGCTAAGTCAACCATCTTGTTCTCGGAGTAGTGTCGGACTCGGAAGATCTTGTCAACCTTAAGTGCCCATGAAAGGTACGCTTCTGGGTCACTTGTTCCGTAGAACTTGGGCATATCAAAACGAAGGTTGTTCAAATTGTCATCGTCATCTAGACGGCTGGGAGGTGGGAATGCACGTCCACGTCTCCTTCGGTGTAGTCCATCACCAAGATGTTGGTTGGACTCCACATCACTTGATTCGGTGTTGTTGTGGTGGTGACGATCATGCGGAAGCTATTGGTGGGGACGAGGCTCATGGTGAGGATGATTCTCTTGGTGTTGACGAAGATTATGGGGAGGATGATGCTCGTCATGGTTCCCATGCTCACGATTGTGGTGGCGTGGCCTTGGAGGATGGCGGTGTCGACGGCCTTGGTCACCAAAGTCATGTGCACCCGGTACACCCATGTCATGTGGATGTGGATCTTGTTGTGCTTGATGTTGAGATGGTGGCGATGGTGTGCGATGACCGTGACGGTGTTCATGCCGTGGTTCTTGTCGAGGTTGATGGTGAGGTGGTGGTGATGGTGTTCATTCACGGCGTCCACCATTTGGTCGATGTTGCTCTTGATGCATATTGTCATGGTGTGCGCGAGGAGAAGGTGGGTGTTCCACTTCAGGGTGATGTCGAGCATGTTCATCGCGCCTTGGAATGTCTTGGTGACCTTGATGCGGTTCACGATGCGCATGCCGCGGTTGTGCGATCTTGAGGTGCTTCTTGTACGGTGGGAGCCCGAAGAAGAAGATCGACGTTGCGCAAGGTTATGGAGAGCGTCGTTCATATGTGCCATTTGCTCATTGAGGTTGACGAGGATTTCACCTTGCGTTTGCATGCGGTCATTGAAGTTGGTTTCTTGTGCTTGAAGACGGCGCTCATAGCGACCTAGTCCATCACAAACAAGGTGTCGAAGACCCACGAACTCATCATGAGTGACATAGCCATTGTCACCTTGAATTCCTCCATGGATATCATCATCCGAACTTGAGCTTCCGTTTGTACTTCCCCTAAACATGATCTCAAGAACAAGTGAAAAATGTGGAAATGGAGAACCAAGAGAAACTTTATCCAAAGAAATAGAGTTTCTTGACGAAAGAGAATCCGGTTCTCACACCCAACACACACACTTATGAGGATAGGAAGGTATAGTGTCTAAAGGAAACAAGCAAATCCAACGAAAAGTATGTTGTAAAGAGTAGAGAAAAACCACAATGATCAAATTGACAAAGAGCAAACCAACCACACAAATGTTACGGAACAACGGAAACACACACACACAAAAGATACAATGGGGATAGTGTGACCAAAGGGCGAGCACTACGAAGATACTATATGATGAACCTAGCGAAGACTACGTGCTCAAATGTCACACTACCTCAAGAAGGACACTAGTTCAATTGCCTTGTGTAAGGGCAACTAGATTTGCACACGTGCCAACCTATTACTCTCACTAAGCATTTGCAGCGTACTACTTACAAAGGATGAAACTTGTCACTTCACCTTTTTTTAAAAATACAAGGACAAGAAAGAATACGATTACTACAAAACTGTGACTTTGATGAACTACTACCACAAAGTTGACACGATTGCAATGCCCGCAATATCAAAGAACTAGTCCAATGGGATAGGTACGTGAAAGGAAGAAGGGTTTACAACGGATAACTTGGAGGGGGTGTGTTGAGTCGAAGGTGTCGTTGGCGCTTGTTGTTGATGTAGAGCGGTTGCGGAAGCTTGTCCACGAAGAAGACGTTATCACCTCAAAGGACAACTCAAACACACAAGAAAAGATGCCAAAACAAAAATGGGGAAGAAAATTTTTTGGCCAAAATTAACACATGCGGTATTACCGGCCTTGGTCCGGTAGTACCGACCTGCCCGATTCCTGAAATTCTTGATTCGCGATTTGGGCGGAAATTGGGCTCGAAAATCCTCAAATTCATGGGAAATTGGCAAAATTAGGCTTGGAAACTTGGAACAAAGGTGGAGGAGGTCCTAAGGCAACAGATCTGTGGATCAAAATTACTCAAAACTCAGCAAATCGAGAGATCGGCTCAAATCCAAGAAAGGCTATTTTTGGTGGAAAATTTTGAAATTCTCAAAATCAAAGAAAAATTTGGTGGATTTGGGGTGGAAACACAAATCAATCCGTGTCAACCCAAGCTCTGATACCATATGATGCGGTTTGGTCTCGATTTTCACGGATTGAGGGCGGAGGGACGCCGAACACGAAGAACATAAGAGGGAAAAAACGCACAAACAAGATAACTAGCAAAGCAACACAAACGAAATCAACCGTTAACAAGTCTCCAAGGGCAGCCCCCGATTCTCAAACTCCAAGCAACCTTACTCTTAGGATTGTTCCCCTTACTGGTCAATCCAACCGATCCAATCTAGCCACTTAAAGAGGAATGATTGGCAAGTAATCTCAATTACAAGAAGAAGCCTTGGAATCCACTAGAGGGATCTTCTCCACAAGGGGAGGCCTTGATTCATCTCCACAAGGGGAGGCCATGATTCATCTCCATAGGAGGCACCAACAAGGGGTGGAAAGGAGCTAAGCTCAACTCAAGTCTAATCTTAATCTAACCCTAACCCTAGGAAGAGGACGCCTATTTATAGTCTAGATCCAAAGGGGATAAGATTACAAGGCACAAGGCCCTTTTCAGCACACAGGCTCGCCCACGTCGGTAGTGCTCTCTGGGGTCCGGTAGTACCGGCTGTACGTTAGTACCGGGCCAGTACCGGGTCACTTTCGGGATAAAACCGTGGCGATTCCAGTAGCTCCTGGGAGATCCGGTAGTGGACGCGGTAGTGGACCGGTAGTACCGGGTCGGCATGTGGCAGTAGTACCGGGGTGGCAGGACGCGGTAGTACTGGTGCGGCCAGTCTCTCCTTCAGGTGACACGTCAGGCGGCGGGCGGTAGGACCGGCTGGAGGGGTCGGTAGTACCTCACCCTGGGGCAGTGTCCACTTCATCTTCTCCTTGTCTCACCTCTTGTTCATTGGGAATCATCTCTTGGGTATTCTTGTCGATTCCATTCCTGAGTATGCATAAGATGTCCGAATGAAGTAGCAAACCATTCAAAGGGGTATTGAAATCACACATAGAGAGGAGCGAGGTCACCTTATCATGAAGTGCCTTGAGTCTTGATCTTCTCATTGGACCAATTGGTGGTATTGGCGTGGTGTGCCTAGGGTGCACTACATCATGGCCTCAATGGTCTCAAGGTGAAGATGCCTTTGGCGCTGACTGCTTGTGCCCTCACGTGTGTGTTCACACGTCTTGTGGCTCCTTCTTGAGTGTGCTCGACGCTTGGCAAGTTTGCCGATGGCTCTCTTGATTGCTTGGAAGCCATGATGTATTTCGTTGCCGATCTTTGTTGAAGCTTGTCGATGCTTCTTGACGCTTGTCGATGTTTGCGGATGACTGACGATGTTCTTGATCTCGATCACCCAACAAGAGCACTCACACGGCAAAGGAATAGGTCAAAAACAACATGGGGAAAAAATCCGAGCTGGCAAAAATTGCACCAACCAGCCGTGAACCGACCGTGGCTGGTTGAACTGGGCTGGAACTGGCCGTTCAACCGATATGGCACTCTGTTTGACCAGGTGCAAACCGGCCATTGAACCGGAAAATCTAGATCGACCGGCGGCCAACCGATGCCCAACCGACGAGCTGCGAGGGTGGAAATTTGCCTCGAAAATCCTCAAATTTGTTGGGAAACTGACCAAATCGGGCTATGGGGACGCAAACAAAGGTGTATGGGGTACTTAAGCATCAAATCCGTGGATCAAAACGACGAAAAACTCAACGAATCAATAGATCGGTCCAAATCCTTTTTGCGCTATTTTTTTGATTTTCGAAATTTTTGGTGGAAAAGAAAAAATTGGTGGATTTGTGGGTGGAAAAGGAGTAATATTCGTGGCAACCTTGCTCCTGGTACCATATGATGAGGGTCAACCTCTAGGGTGGCCCAATCTTCACGGATTGACGAACGAGTGGACGAACTCACGCAAGAACACGAGGAGGTACACGAAGAATGCAAGAACACGAGAACACAAACACGATACAAGAACCGTTTCCCTTACCGGTCGGTCCAACCGGCCCAATAGAATCCACACGAGAGTGGGAGATCGGCAAGCACTCGGTAGAATTGAGGAAGGAGAGACCGGGACGGCAGAATCCAACCAAGAGAGACTAAACACAAGTAGGGGTCTTGATACAACTCAATAGACGAAGGATCTAAGGAGAGGCCTTGAATCCACAAGAGGGATCTTCTCCACAAGAGGAGGAATCATAGCCACCAAGGGCATGAGCACAAGCTCTATTCTATCTCATATCTTATCTAACCCTAGGAATGAAGGGGAGAGGGTCTATTTATAGTCTAGGAGAGTTAGGGAAAGGAAAACAAGGCCTCAGCCCACTTTGGCACGCAGGCCCACTATCTGTTTGGCCCAACCGGCCCCAAACCGGCCGTGCTGGTTAGACCGACGGTTGAACCAGCCGTGGCCGGTTGGACCGGCGGTTGAACTGATATCACGTTCTGTAAGACCGATGGTTGAACCGGCCGAGGCTGGTTTGACCAGCGGTTGAACCGACGCCCTGAATCTTCAACTTCTTCTTTATCTTCTCGTTTTCTCCTCCTCTTCCACGCGTACGCCTTGGATGGTCTTGAGTCTTTTGTTTCCTCCACATCTCCCCGGATGTCGTACTCATCATATCAAACCTAGCATGGCAACGGGATAGATGCTTAAGTAGTATACCATCCATAGGGCACGAAATGGATTCTCGTAGAGGAAAGAGTTCACCTTTGAGCTTAATGATGAGTTTCTATATGTTGGGTTGCTTGACATGGTGATGGACGTCATCCGGGCTACATCAAGATTTCTCACGCCTTTGCGCTCCTCGACCAACACGGTCGCGCTTCGCTCGTCCTCTTGGGTTGGCCCTTCCGCGATTGTTGGGGCCTTCCTCTGCTGAATCTGAAGAAAGAGCACACCCAACACCTTCTCTTCCCTCTCACCATTGACGTCGGTGGTCTGGGTAGAGAGCAGTGTTGCAGTGAAGAAGAAGGATGAGGATGCGCAAGGCACACCTCTGCCTTTATAGCACCCATCGGATTCTCTCTCTGATGGTCTCCTCGGCTTCTTCGTAGCGAGAATCGAGGAGGCGGACACAGTTATTCCCCCAAGCGGAATAACTCCAAGACCCACTCTCCGACGGATGGGACGGATCAACCGAGACAAGACGCTGGGGACCCACTTTGACCAATTTTTTTGTCATAGCCCTGGCAGCGGAAGAAGGTACCTGCCGGGACTATGCCCGGGGGCAACTGTCGCAACAGTGGAACACGGGGTTCCCCTAGTGCTGCCAAAGTGGGTCCATCACCTGTGGGCCCACCAAGAAGATGGACAAGGCAAGGAGTCAAGACTGGCAGATGGGCCAGCCCATCCGCCCCACGGAAACAAGACAAGTTCGGCATCGACAAACCATGACTAAGGACTAGGTGGCCTTCCGGGGTCACCTGCAACCCGACGAACAAGGCGGAGCACCCGAGAGCCCGAGTGCCCGGCAGGAGGTCAGGCTCGCTCCCGAGTTCTCCTCCGTACGACGAAGAGGATAAGCACGCCAGCATGTGCAGTAAGCTTGTAGAAGACTTGGGCGCCAAGATGAAGGACGCGCCCCCAGTGACGTCGCCCTGGCTTGGTCGGTGGGGCTGTCAAGCCCTGTCCACCCCGCTTTCCCCAAAGGCGGATGATCTTACCTAACCACAGAGGATACTTGGACGAGAGAAGGCTACGTCGCCTCCAGAAGACCAACGAGGGGTTTTTCCCGCCTAAAACCCCCACGCTCCTCGTGTGACCATGTGGCATCACTTAGCCTATAAAAGGAGGACCAAGGCACCGAGGCAAAGGACCGGGATCCGAACGGAGCACAAGCAAGACTAGCCTAGGGTTTAGAGGGCAGAGAGAGGTGATCTCCTCAGCGCAGGATCTGCTTTTCTTCTACCTCTGGCCAACACTCTGCCGGGTTCACCCCCGTAACCACACTTGTAAACTACACCATGATGAACACCTCAATCCAGACATGCAGGAGTAGAGCTTTTAGCCTCCGGGCGGCCTGAACCTGGGTAAAACTCTCTGCGTCTCTGTGTTGATTGCTTGATCGTTGGACCAAAGAGCTCGACGTTCATCCCCTAGGTGAGGTGATTGTCAGCCTCCTTCGCGCCCTGTGCCGAACCTAAAAAGGTGTATTCTTTACTCCCGGTGTCCGTCATCCGAGACATGACAAAGACTTTCAGATTTTAGTTGGGCTTTAGATATGGTCCAAATACAAAATCCCAACATTCTTCTCCCCCTCGCCATGGCGCCGTTCGCTGCGCCGCCCGGAGAGCCGCAACCAGAAGTAGCAGAAGAGCAGCCCGGCCATGAGCCCGGCCAGGGAGAACGTAGCTGAGGACTCCCCGTGAGAATGACTAGAAGGTGTTCGACCAAATGTCTAGCGAGGATGTTGTGTTGTTGCAATGAAAAAAAATTCAAGGTCTTTTTTCGCAAAAAAAAGCAGACATGTCAGCATGCCACGTCAGCACCACTTATCCAACCTGTCACCATTTTGACCGGTATACTCATCCTTGCCGAGTTTAGTGACTTACAGACAACATTCTGCGAGTTAAGTGACTAAAGTGCTCATCGTGGCCAACTTCAGTGACCAATGTTACATATATTTCTTATGCGAAATCATATTTCAAGAGGGATGAAAAGCTGAACGTTCACGTCATTGGGGTTTTGTACAGATTTTTAACACCCACGAAGAAAACTATCTAACCGTGGCGGGCGGCATCAGCAGGCAGTCAGCGCCTCAAACCAAACCCCAGAATTTGTTTCCCCTTTCCGTTTGCCCCAATTGTGGGAGGTGCTGCTGGTTAAAAAAAAAAAAAAAGTGGGAGGTGCGCTAGCAGCAATCTTGCCCCGAATTGTCAATCCTCCTCGTTCTTGTTGCGGCTTCCGCCCTCCTCTCTTTCTCCTCCTGGTTCTCCAAGAAACCCGCCTCCTCGGCTTCATCCCCCACCCCCTCCACTCTATAACACGTCGCGTCGACCGCCACTTCCCCTCTCTTCCTCGATTACTTCGCTCGCGGCGCGCGGGCTCCTCTCCGTCGGTGCCTGCATAGTAGGTCGAGGACAGGTGCGTTTGTTGCAATTCACCGTGGTGATTTCCTTCTCGGTTCCATCGGGGCTAGGTGCATCTGCTTTTGCTATGTGAACTTGATGGTTGGCGTGTGACTGTAGATGATCCGAGAAGTCTGCCTTTCCATTCATATTTCGGCGAAAAATGTTTTTTTTTCTCATTTGGTGCATGGTCTAGTATCTAGTCCCTACTCCTGTGATCGTTCTGTTGTTTTAATATAGTTTCACATGTTCTGTTACTTTTTATAGACATGTTATGTTTATATCTTGTCTCAGACAAATCAGAATGAACAAAATTATGAGCTGGTTACTTTGGCTCCTGTACTGAAGGGGCATACTTGCCTTTTTTCTTTTTATATCTGATAGCATGGATCATAACAGCTGAATGTAATTGTTGAAGTTGCTGAACGCTTGATTTACTCTCTCTGTTACTGATGGCAAGATAGGACCTGTCCCACAGGGCTTTGTAGCTCACCAATATAAACAATGGCTCTAGCATCTCCAGTGGATTATGCTGGTACAATCACTTCAAGTCAGAGGCACCTCTGTCCTTTTAGAGTGCCCAGCTGGAATCGCTTGGGATGTACTGAATATGAAAAGAAATCACGAGCAGCATGTCAGTTGGTCGTCAGAGCCATATTCGTGGATCACCCCAAATTGGACTTCTCGAATCCGAATTGGAAGAAGCAATTCCAAGAGGATTTCGATAGGAGGTTCAGTTTGCCGCATTTTCAGATGTAATTGATGTGGAATCGAGGCCAACGACATTTTCTCTCAAGAGCAGGTGGGATATGTTGCCTTCTGTTTCTGTCCAATTCATTTGTCTTGATTATACTGTTGGTGACTGAAACAGATATCTTTTATGATTTCTGTGATGTTTGCTTTGTTCGCAACCAGAGCTCCACTGGAGAATGTTGCTGGTTCATTGGAAGAATCGTGGAACGGCTATGTTAATGATGACGATAGAACCCTTTTGAAGGTATACTTCGTCATTGAGTGGTCAGATTACTAGACATGGATTAACACCACAGCAATTAGTTCAATAGTTTCTGTGGCTACTCGAATATAATTTGAACTTGTCACCTGAATATAGTAAAATGCTCCGGTTTTTGCACTTGGGCTACACAGTAAATGTGTATGATTGACTTGAATTGTTATCTGCATGTGTGCAGCATCACGTCTGTGGTGAAGGTAAATGTTGTAATTTTTTTTGGTTCTTCAGGTCATTAAGTTTGCCTCACCAAGGTCTGCTGGAGCTGACTGCATTGACCCTGATTGCAGCTGGGTTGAACAATGGTGACAATACTGCACAAATAAAGTGTTGACTTGTGACAAATCATTTTCTCTCTCTAACACAAACTCATGTATTTTCCAGGGTTCACCGTGCTGGCCCCCGTAAACAAATATATTTTGAGCCTCAGTGTGTAAAGGCTGGAATTGTAACCTGTGGTGGACTTTGCCCTGGTCTCAATGATGTTATCCGGCAGGTAGAATAGAACTTGACGAGTTGATCTCTGACTGTCTCCACTGATAAATAAGAGATGATTACGATAGGTTATGATTCCTTTCCGCTGAAAATTCTCTTGAAGAAACACTACTCTTAGTTGAACTGTGTCATGCTTGCACTCTTGAATCTTGTAGATTGTGCTTACACTTGAAAAATATGGAGTGAAAAACATTGTTGGGATACAACATGGTTTCCGTGGATTTTTCGAAGATCATTTATCGGAAGTGCCGGTAAGATTTTTGTTGTACATCATGAAGTGCGTGGAAACGATAATAATTCTGATTGTGAGTTTGTGTCTCTTTTACTTCATCCAGCTTAATAGACATGTCGTCCAAAATATCAATCTTGCTGGTGGCAGCTTCTTAGGAGTTTCTCGTGGTGGGGCAAGTATTTCAGACATTGTCGACAGCATCCAGGCATGTCTGGGCAACTCCAGTACTCTGTAAAATATGTTTACTAAAAGGTGGTACATTGAAGACTTATTAACTTGATTTCTGCAAAATACATTCAGGCCAGGAGGCTTGACATGCTCTTTGTACTAGGTGGAAATGGAACTCATGCTGGAGCTAATGCTATACATGGCGAGGTTTGTTAAATTTTTTATCTTGCATCAGAACAAGACATTCCTTATCGTCAGTTCTTAAATTTTATCTTGCATCAGAACAAGACATTCCTTACCTTCAGTTCTCTCAAACATTACATTAGCCTGGTCCGTGGGATTAAGGATGGATGGTTGCATACTTAGATGTGTCTGTTCCTTTTGGAAAAAAATAGTGCCGCAGGAGAAAACTGAAAGTGTCGATTGTGGGTGTCCCAAAAACAATTGATAATGACATACTACTGATGGACAAGACATTTGGATTTGATACTGCAGTGGAAGCAGCACAAAGAGCTATAAATTCTGCATATATTGAGGTGATTCAGTTGAGTAACCTCTCAGGTTCTCATGCATACATATTTTCGAGCAAACATGTAATATAGCCTCACAATGGTTGCCGCTCAAAAATTTGATTGTGGTTAACACTATGTTTAGGCACATTCTGCATTTCATGGCATAGGATTGGTCAAGCTGATGGGAAGAAGCAGCGGCTTTATCACAATGCATGCTTCCCTGTCAAGTGGGCAAGTCGATATCTGCCTGATACCTGAGGTGTCTACTTTTAAACTTTTCCTGTGTAGTTCCTGCTTACTATACCCCTCTAGTTGATCTGATTCGTAGTAATCCCAATGAAGGTACCATTCACTTTTGATGGACCAAACGGAGTTCTTCGACACCTTGAGTGCTTGATAGAGACTAAGGGATTTGCTCTGATTTGTATTGCCGAAGGAGCTGGACAGGTAGGATTACATTCACGTACAAGATATATTTTCCTCGGGGACTCGCTGCCAGCATTAGGGATTTAACAAGGATCCCTTGAATTTAGGCACATGCTTGTGTGTGTGTGCACGTACAAAATAAATTTTGCTCGGGACTTCACTGCCAGCATGAGGGATTTAACAAGGATCCCTTGAATTTAGGCACAGGCTTGTGTCTGCGTGGTAATTCATTATATATAGTCTATTACAAGAATTACGTAACATATACTACGTTATGTTTCCAGGAATATTTGCAAAAGTCAAATGCAACCGATGCTTCAGGGAACATGGTTCTTACTGATATCGGTGTGCACCTTCAACAGAAGGTTTGTCCATGTCATCAAATGTTCTTCACGGAGATTTATGTGTTGTGAATGAAACAAATTTAACTTAAACAATGCCATGCCACAGATCAAGTCTCATTTCAGAGAAATTGGTGTCCACTCTGACGTGAAGTACATCGATCCTACGTACATGCTCCGTGCCGTGCGTGCCAATGCATCTGATGCCATCCTATGCACGGTGCTCGGCCAGAATGCTGTAAGACACTGTTTCTCTTAACTGCCTGTCTGTCTCAGGAGATCTTGTGATTCTGTTTTCTGAACATTAGTCCCTGATGCAACCTTGCAGGTTCACGGTGCCTTTGCAGGGTTCAGCGGCATCACAACAGGAATATGCAACACACACAACGTGTACTTGCCAATACGGGAAGTCATCAAAACACCAAGGCTTGTTGATCCAAACAGCAGGATGTGGCACAGATGTTTGACTTCAACAGGTCAACCTGACTTCCATTGATAAAAAAAAACACAAGAAGTTCGTAAGGTCTAATGGTAAAAAGTATATGCAGTGTATAGCATTGATAATTTTATCTTTTGTCTTAAGAAGGAATCGTCTGTCCCCAGTTATTGAGGTACAGGATGGCTACAATAAGCATCTCGCTAACTGGTCGTTTTTTCTGTGCAATAATTTGTTGTATATGCTCTAAACTGAAGCTTTACTCGCACCAATGGTCTCAGCACTTCAACATAAACGTTTGTACACTTCACTTTGTAAATCTATATTTGTTGTGCAATGCATCAGCTGTAAATGATTGTACATCAAAATGACATTTCCGTTAAGCTACTTGAAGTTTCGATTCTAGACAATGGTTTTTTTCTTTATTCCTAACCTGCCAATCTAGCAAAATTGTATGGTTCCCCTTTTGCTTTGCGTAACATATTACCATAATGCTTGATGTAGTCCAATATTCATACCTAAAAAGATTGGATTAGTTAAAGATGAAACCGTAGCAACGCACAGACATATTTGCTAGTAAAACTTACGAATCAAATACCCAACTAAAGAAATTCAAAAACTAATGCCTAAAACTAAGGAAGGTATTTTCAAAATAAAAAAGGAAGAAGAAATTAGTTGTAATTATATCAAAACTTTTGAGGATCAAATTATTTTCTATCAAGCAGTGACCAATCCACTTGCTTTTAGTTTGGTTTAATCCTTAAAATAAATTCTAAGTATTTCAAATTTCACATACATTAAGTGCTAATAAAAGTTGCATTGCTATATAACTCCCAAAATTGGCTTGCCCATGCGGGATCACCGGATGATGACTAGTTTCCTATAATTAGGATGCAATGGCGAAAATACGCGTGCCTCCCCTCCACCCACCGTGACCTCACAACATATCAACCCGTTTGACAGACGTCAGCACCCAGATCTTACTAGCTTGGGCAAGAGCCGTAACATTACTGCATGCCCCGCCCTTCAAGTGCTTCCGTAGACCCTTGTCTCCTTTCCCTCCATTACATGCACCCACAAGTTAGGCCACCCCTCCTTCCATCTCCTTCAAAGCCACCGTCTCTGTTGGCCCCCTCTCTCTTTAGGCTACCTAACTAGACATCTATCGGAATGGCCGACGACATGGAGCTTTCTGTGGAGAGCGGCGGCGGAAGGCCGCCGCGTCCGCCGCAAATCGGCTTGGTGGGTCTGTTTTTTGCGTGCATGGTCGCTGGCGGCGTGCAATACGGCTGGGCACTGCAACTTTCCCTCCTCACCCCCTACGTCCAGGTATAAGCAGTTTCTCCAAGACATGATTTTTTCTATCTTTTTTTCTGATTGTTTTTTTGTTGCGGTGTTGGTGCTATAACATGCCGCTGTTATAAAATAAGCAATCTTTTCTCTGAAATATTTGTACTTAGTCGGGCTTCTTACATCAAGAAACTAAATCTCTAGAGGAAATCTAATGTGATAAGTACATTTTTTTGGGTAAAGTTCCACTTTAACATGTATTTTGGGAGTTTTTCCTTTATTTTTCAACTACCAAACTTCAAGTTTTCACCAGAAAAGTTGTGGTTATAGATTATCTTAATTTTATTTTTTACCGAAGTATATTTATCAAAATGCTTTAATGTAATTACGTGCTTCAGATTTTATGTCATTTACTTATTTACAATACTCTCACGTAAAATATAATGCATTTATTGTTTAATAAGTTCAACTTTGTAAACTTTGACAACATTTATAAAAATACCAATATTGATAATACCAAATCAATATCATAAGATCCATTGTGAACTATATTTTAAAATTATATTTGTTTCGGAGTGCACATGTTGACATTTTTTCTGTCTGGGGTTATGGGCGTCCTTCCAATCAGATATGCTAAAACTGGACACACTCAAAATCGTCTACCACGTGGGAACCACTTTCTAGTAGGTAGTTTTTTCTTGTCTTTTCCAACTGGTCCTTGCCACATCTGTCTTGGCTAGGCCTATATTTGGCCTGAACGAGCAACTGGTCGTCTACTTCCTCGCTCTCATGCAAAGGAATAATTCTCATGCAAAGGAATAATTGTCACTCAAAAAATATGCAAAGTGATGACAGTGCTCGTCACTGCTCACCCGCTCTTAATTGTTGCCACCGGCACCCGCCTCCACTGTGGATTTTGGCGACATCCGCACGTCCTCGTCCGACTAGCAAAACGGCAGAGGAGACCCCTAACTTGCAGGCATGGGGGGAGGGGAGAGCACAACAACTCCTAGGAAGCGTGGAGGAGAACGGTTTTCGCCGGAGCATTCGAAGGGTGTAGAAATTGTGGGAGTAAGTCCATGACGTCAAGTGGTGTGAGATGGCGACGTTAGGTGGAGGGGAATAGGCCAAAAAATGGTGGCGACAAGGTGGCAGTGGTTGCAGCTCAGGCACATCCTAAAACTTCCATGGTGCCAAGTATGATGACGATAGAGAGCACCATATATTTCCCCCTCCTTCCTCTAAATTTAAAGGATAGAGGGTTGGTTTTTAGAGAACCCTTTGAAAAACTAATGTATTAAGGGGATAGGGAATTTGCTAGAATTTTCTTTTTTACAAAAAAAATAGAGGTTGGGGGAGTTTAGATAATCGAGAAGATAGAGGGCACTCTATGTTTTGCCCTCCTTTTTCTAAATATATAGGCTAGTGGTCTATTTTTAGAGGTCCCTTTAATTTTTTATCGATAGTGAGGGAATCTATTAGACTATGTTTCATTTATTTGAATCTTCTTTTCAGAGGACGGAGGAAAATATCACTCGTAAAATAAGGTTCGCACGCCCTGGGTGACTGACTTGGGCGCAGTCACTCCTGCATCCAACCCTAGGACTGCCACCCTATCTCCCTCGTTTTCTTGCTGTACTATCAAGGTGGCCTTCGGGTTCCAGTTCGGCTAGGCGGCGGAGCCAGGTGGTGCCTCGACACGTATTGGGTCCATGGGGTTCCCGCGACCGGCTGCTGAGAGCAACGTCCTCTCGTGGGGACATGAGCGGCAGATTCCGACAGCAGGGCGTCCTAGAGCCTTGTCTTGGATGCGGGGAAGGTGTGGCCGAGGCAGATGGATTTAGACATGGCCAAGATCAGACATTGCGGTGGTTGTGCGCGTCGACGGTGTTGTTCGTCTATGGAGAAATGGTCGACCAAAGTCATGCTCGCATTAATTAGGGCAAGCAATGGTGACGCCTTTGCGCACCTTTACCTTTTTGAAGGAGTTGTTGATACCGTTCTTGCCTACCTAATAGTTTCTCTAGGCGAACCCTAGCTCCGGGTGATCTGAGATCAATTGTGTCGTTCTTCTCTTCCGCGAGCAGGTTTTTAGAGCTGCATTGGTTAGCGTGGACAAGTAGATGATGGCAGGCTCGCTTTGCAGCTAAAACTTACATGTCTCGCTGGTGCCATGTTTTGGGTGGCTGAGTTATCGAGGTGGAGCGTGGTGGTTGGTGGCGGAGATCCTTTGTTGAGGCGTCGTGTTATGAGGATGGTGTGTGGCCATTTGCCCATGATTTCCACGGATATGGCCTTATAGTGACATCTCATGGTGTATTATATGGGTGCCCAGACTTACCATTGTCGGAAACTAGCGAATGAAATCTTGGATTGCTGAGGGAAAGTGCGACTCCACACCTAGTTGGAGGTCCCCACTTATTTGGGACGTCCAAGTACTTTATAATTCGTGTACAAGTTATTAATGATTTTTCAAATAACAATGCATTATCAATAATTTTTGAATTTGTACAATTTATTTTTTAGATTCATGTAGTACAAGAAATATCCTTGCATGCATTAAAAAAATTTAAAACGACACATTAGCATGATTTTTTCTTATCAATACATCGATTAGTAGGAGTCATATCCTTCGTTGAATGAAAATTCAACGGTCATGATAGTTGGTGGACATCCAACTAGGTGTGGTGTTCCTGCTTTGATTGTCGAGACGTCTCGACCACGATGAATGGATCTGCACCGTGACCAGTTGTTTGCTTGGTTTTGTTTAGGGCAAAACACACTTTATTTACTGATCAAGAATGTTTACAGGAATGTGTACAAGATCAGGGGGATTTAACAGCCACAAGTGGTGACCCAAACCTAAATTCAGAGTGTGTCTTGCAAGGCAATGTGCCTCATGATTTGATGCCCTACCTTCAAATACATAGGAGCATTCTGTGAATTCTGCCATCATCAACTTGATATCCTTGATGATACTTCCATGTGTACCTCCTCTTCCATGCCGAATGTCATCAACCACTGTCTTACAGTTAGTCGCAACTATTATCCGATTTAGAGCCAAGTCTGAAGCGAGAAAGTGGGCCTCATGACAAGCCAAAGCTTCAAGTGTGGTCGGATCAGTAAAAGCGCTAAAGG
This sequence comes from Poa pratensis, assembly GCA_947311845.1. Lineage (NCBI taxonomy): Eukaryota > Viridiplantae > Streptophyta > Magnoliopsida > Poales > Poaceae > Poa > Poa pratensis. The sequence continues at coordinate 1,606,896 of CAMZMU010000113.1, forward strand.
CTCCAAAGTTCAGATTTCTTGCTACTGCTCCATCCACCTTCAGTTTTGCAACACCCATAGGAGGAGGGATCCAAACCAAGGCTGTTTGCCTTGTGCGTGCATAGTTTCCAAGGCGGGGTTCCACACCTCAAAGTAACCTACCCTAACCACAAGCACCGCCCACCCACGCCCCGTGCCGGTCCTTTCCGTGGTTGCAGGGCCGGGCCGGAAAAATATGAGGCCCTGTGCGAAAATTTAAAATGGGGCCCTGTATCACACGGAAATTTGAACTAATAAATAATTTTAATTTATATGACAGAATATTTGACGTAACAATTAAACATATTGAGAATCATATCTATATAACTCGAAGTTGCATAGAATTTATCTGAACATCATTATTTCTTGTGCTTTTTTGAAATAAAATCTTTAATGATATAATCATAAATCATAATCATCTTCTCCACCACCTTTTTGAGATTTTATTAAATTCTATTTTTTCTCTTACGCTCCTCAGAACCGGACTGATGTTTCCCCATAATAAGTCAAATATGTATTATTGAAACACAAGATAAAAGAGATGAATAAAATAAAACTGAATGGTGGATGCGACCAGAAATTAGAAGTGCGGATACAAAAGATTAACCGGACTATCGCATTCACCTATACCTGTTTTTTGCAATCAGAAGAAGGGGGAATTGTCACGCTGTCACGCGATGTCGGCCGTCGCCGGCGCAGCAGCGCCGTTGATGCCATCGATCGGTTGCCGGCGCAGCGACAAAAACGGAGGGAGTAACAGTCAGCCACGAAGCACGCGGGGCCTGGAATCGTGAGCAGATGAGCAGGAGTTTTTTTTTTTGAGCAAAAGATGAGCAGTAGATCGATTGATACGATAGGACGATGTCGTTCCGACTTTCGTATTCTGAATACGGTATTCACGTCGCACACGAGCCCACGGCCTGCTTCCTATCTCATGCGTCAGCGCGCCATGCGGCCCAGCGCGTAGAAACTACTCCCTCCGTTCGGAAAAGGATGTCACAAAAATGAACTATAGATAGTTCATTTTTGTGACATCCTTTCCCGAACGGAGGGAGTAGAATACAGCCCAATTCCCTACAAATATATAGGTATAGACAAATTTGGGGCCCCAAAAATTCGTGGGCCCTGTGCCAGTGGCACAGTTGGCACCACTGTGGGCCCGGCCCTGCGTGGTTGTGCGTCACGTTTTGAAATCATGTACTAACAACAATTTTTGTACCAGCCATTACCCAAAAGAATGAGCAAGAATTTTTTTATCAATGCATTTCCAAGAATTTCATATTTATCTATTAACAAAAAAGGAATCTATGCATTAACATGAAATATGATCCAATTTTTTAATAAATGCATCATCAAGAATTCTAAAATTTATTTACTAACAAGAAATATACGGATTCACAAACTAACGAGAATTTTTTTGAACCATGCAGTAGCAAAAAACTTAAACAATGCATTAACAAGAATTTTGAAGATCAATGCATTATCTAGATTTTATGGTTTAAGTATTAATAAAAAAATCCATACATTTAACATGAAAACATGATCCGATACACTAACATTTTTTCTTGGATAGATGCATTAACAACAAATTGCATTAACTGAAAATTGAATTTTTTCAGATCATGCATGCCAAACACCAAACAAATCCAACACATATCTGCTTCACTCTAAAGACCTCGTACATGAACACAGCCACACCTTTTTGTTTTTTGGATCAGCATGTGAAACATCACTGTAAAAAAAACCCACCCACATGACCTGGATTTTTTCACCATGTAGCCCTGAACAGGAAATTTTAGATCCGGCACTTTCAGATGCATTAACAAACATAAAAGAATACTTGGGAAGAGAAGCTATGAACAAACATCAAACAATCCAAAACAGATTTGTTCCAGTATAAAGAACACATACACACATTATATAGAACAGGACCATTTTCCATCAGCAAAAAACCACAACTCTGTAGAAACTATGAAAAAATATTGACAGGATAAGCAAAACAAAAAAGCAAGGCCAGATCCAGAGCCTCCTCTCTCGAATCCAGACGCTCCACGGCCGGATACGGGAGGTCCAAGGCAAGATTTTGTCTTTCTCGACGATTGATCTTGCTCTCTCCGGTCGGTTCCTAGACCTCCATTGTCAGATCTGGAAGGTATGGGCCCGATTCTTGTCCTGTCGACAACAAATCTTCTTCTATGCGCCGTATCCTCCATGCTCCCACAACAGGTCGCCGGACGCGGACTCCGACCCCGTGTACAGGTGGACGGACGCGGCTTGTTGCCTTCTTTTGTCTGTCGGAGCAAGTTAGCCGCATATGGAGGCTGCAGATGGAGGACCCGGTGAATGGGGGTGGGGTGGTGGGGTGGTCAGGTGAAAGGAGAAAGGTGTGGCTTCGTTTGTGGGAGAGATGATTAGAGCATCTCTAGCTACGATATCTTTTGGTATGAAGTAAACCAAAGCAAACCAGCGACATTTCTCTGTTGAACGAAGTAACAAGAGTTTTGCTCGCAAGCTTCAACAATGCGAACAAACATGGATATGCGCATGCGACAGAGCAGGTACCTTGGCGATTTAGTCCTTCATTAGCAACACATTCCCAAGCGCCCGGTTCCGGGAAATGCAAAGATGCCCGACCGTCGAGCCTCGCCTCGTCTCTTCCTCTTGCTTCCGGCCTCAAATTGCTCGACGAGATGCGCGATAATCATGTGCTCGACATCATCATCAAAGAGCATCTCCTCAATCTCGGAATCTTCCGAGTCGAAGGAGGAGGAGGACAAAGAACTCCGATCCATCTAGCAAAATAGTATTTCCTAAATTAGACTACAAATCAACTAACTTCTAAACCTAAAACAACCGAATCAACATCCAATTCAGTGAAGAACCATCCCTTCTACTCCACCGAAGGTCGGATCCGCGCCGCGCGAGCTCCTCTCCTCCACCGGCCCCAAATCGGCGGCTCCGCCGGCCGCATGAGTGGGAGGAGGTCTCCATTTCTCAGACCCGCCAGGATCAGCCACTGTCGGTCCAAAGGGGCCATGTACCGAGCTGGGCACCGGATCCATAGTGGTGGCGGCCACGACCGCGCGGATGGGACACACCTCCCCCAGGGTCGAAACTAGGTGGAAACGACCCGCCGGGAGGCTACGACCCTTTTCCGTGGTGCGGGGAAGCAGGGGGAGCGGGCGGCGGGGGATGCGGGGGGAGGCGGAAGTCAGCGCGGTGAAACTTCCGTGTGCGCTAGTTCGCGCCAAGAGTGAGGGGTACGGGAAATTCCACCGCGGAAATGGAAGAGATGGAGCACGGGGGGCGAAATTTTCAGCTCCCCGAAAAAATTTATCCGATATGGAGGTTTATTAAGTATCTGATCTGCCCCAAATTTCACTTTGAATCCGAAAAAACAGTTATATTTATTTCTGGGCCGGGAGCCTATCCAGTATCTGCTAGAGATGCTTTTAGGCTAGTATATTTATTTCCTAAACTACACAGGAACGCAACGGGACGGAAGAAGGAAAGGACAATTACTCCCGGCCCCCACAGTTTTGCTATAGTACCTTTTTTAATCCTATACTACTACCCATCAGTTATGCCCACGATCCATCGCTCAGTTTTTCTTAAAACCCCGATGATCCATCGCCGCTAAACACGATTCTAGCTAAAGAAAGTACAGACATGTGGAGCCACAATGGAGGGTGCATTCACATGGGAGGAGTTGGTCAAAGCTCTTGGACCCCACAATGTTGCCTACACCATCAGTTATGCCCTCGATCCATCGCTCTTTTTTTTCGTAAAACCCTGACGATCCATCGTTGCTAAAAGCAATTCTGGCTAAAGAAAGTACGGACATGTGGTGCCACAACGGAGGGTGCGTTCACATGGGAGGAGTTGGTCAAATCTATCGTCACGAATCTCCAACAGGTTGGACGGCCATGATACGCCGGGGAGATCCATATATGCGTGGTTTTTCATTTTCGATGGTTTTCATGTCTGGACTATATGCTCTTACATCAATCTTCAATGGCAGTGCTCGACGAGGGCAAATGTTGCTATTTTTTTACAATTTTTGTTTTGTTTTTTTGCTTTGCCTAGCACAACGTTGGTCTTCTATGGATTTGCTATTTGGCGGGGTGCTCCATCGTGTGTATGTGTTGGTGTTGGTGGTGTTCATTCTAACTATAGCGAGGCCAGGTGTAAGCTCATTGTGTTTTGTATCCCTTTGATACTTCATTATGAGTTAATAAAACAACGCCATTTTTCGAAGAAAAAATGCTATAGTTGCTCTCACATCTTTATTATCGAAGGAATTCGATGGCCATTCATCTCGCCTCCCATCTTCTCATATCCCCATAGACATGCTGAAGAATTTTTTTTTTTGAAAGCCTGCGTACATCAGAGAGTACAACATACGAAGTATGAAGTACAAGAAACAAGAACAGAAAGCCGACGCAGGGGAACAGAGCAAGATCAAGCACCAGCAACACCGCCGGCGATGAAGACGAAGACCGCTGACCTCCTTCTTACCACGGCCTGAGGGCACCTCCTTCGTTGAAGATCGCCGCAGAGCTCGTCCGCCGCGCAGCGACGGAGCTTAAGCCGATGAACGCGTACGGCGAGCGCCCTTCCTCTGCAGCAACACCACCTTGCCGCAGCCATCTTCGTCCCCAGCGCAGGCAGAAGCCGCGAGGCCAGCCTAGCCCTGAGTTCCAGCCTCCAGGTCCTCCCGCAGAGCTCCACCGCGTGGAGATCGCCCTCCCCGCCGGCCGGCAAGGAGGAGAAGGAACCAGAGGAAAACCGAAGGATCCGGAGATCCCCGGCCACCAAAAGCCGCACGCGCCACGCCGGAGCTCCGAGGAGCGCCGCCGCAGAAGGGGAAGCGCGCCGACCCCCACCTAGCCACCGACACCATCGCCACCTCCACGACGCCGCCGGCGGGATCCTACCACAACCTACACTATGTACGGGCCGAGATCCAGGGATCCCCCACCCTCCCGCCGCCGGAGCGGCCGTCGGAGGGGAGGAATCCCGCGGATCTCTGGCGAGCGAGGTGGTCAGGGAAGGAGCTCTCAAAAAGTCGCCTCTCCGTCTACAATAGAAGGAGAGAGGGCGTTCGGCCGAGCCCTTTAAGTCGCGAAGAAAAAAATATTTGATTGCAAGAAAAAGGAATAATATTATTCTTTGTTTCTTAATTAGGAAGAAAATAAGTAATAAGCAAAATTTAAAAATGTGGAATAAAAATGAAGGCTTTTTCGTAGCAACACACTAGTATTTAGCTAGTCATTATTATTGCTTGGATGCCACTAAGACGATCTGATATTTTTTATCTTTGTTTCGAGCAGACCTTGGGAATCCCTCACGCTCTTACTTCAGTCATGTGGCTCTGTGGCCCTATTGCTGGATTAATTGTAAGTATACTATGACTCTGTATAGATACTATGTAGAAGTACGTAAATCCACTTTGGCACTCTATGTGTTCACAAAGTCATATTGAAATGTCAAAAAAATCCCAAATAATTTTTTGTAGATACGTCTTTACGTTCTTTGTGTTTACAAATACTATGTATAGTTACACCAAAAAATTGTGTCGAACAATTCCGAAATAACATTTCACGCATACTCTTCACATTATATCCGTTTACAAAATCGTTTTATGAAAATTGACATTTTGATGGCCTTTGTAAAAAGATATAAAAATGTCTAACATTTTATGTGTTCACAAATACTCTGTATAGATACTCTAGATAATCAGTATTTAAGAAACTAGATTTGAAATGTCGAAAAATTACAAAATATAATTTTGTGGATACATCCTCACATTCACATTCCATGTGTGTTCACAAAGTCGTCTTGTGAAAATCGACATTTTGTGGCTTTGGAAAAAGATTAAAAAAATGCCTCGCGAAAAGCCTTATTTTAGCACCATATTTAATTTTTTATATAGGCCACAAAAATGTAGGGTTTCCGTGAAACAACTTCGTGAGCACATAGTTAGAACCACTAGTTTATTTATGCAATACATTAATGGCGTAATCTCATGTGTTCCTCGATCTTCATTAGTAGAGAATGAAGTAGCATATCATGCACAATACTCATTAAACATTTGGACCGAATAAATGATTCTTCATATTCTTTCACGAATTGAACAATTTTATGTATTGTGAAACGTATTCTCAAAATTACGCGCGTGTATGTACTTATGAAGGTGCAACCCTGTGTGGGCCTCTCAAGTGACAAGTGCGCTTCCCCACTAGGTAGGCGGAGACCCTTTATTCTCTCGGGATGTATCGTCATCTGTATATCTGTGAGCACCTCCAAATCCCATCTCTTCTGAACACATGCATTAAGCTACCGTAACCGTCACTAAACTTTGGCTACCACTCTTGCGTGTGCCCATTAGGTCATAGTTGTCGGTTTCTCGTCAGACATCGGATATGCACTTGGTGACACAACGGAAGATTGCAAGTAAGCTGGATCCTTCGCCAAAGCTTATAGCCAAATTGAAAAATCTTTGCAGAATCTGACATCATATTGTTGAATGATTTGTGCAGGAATTATACTGGGCCTCGGTACCGTGCGGCCGCCGCGTTCATCTTGGGCTTCTGGCTGCTCGACTTCTCCAACAACACCGTTCAAGTGAGTGTGATTTGCCCAAGAGCATAGACATTATTTCAGCGTTGGTTACGGTATTAGGGACCAGGTTCAACTCTTTCGATGTAGGAAATTAAAGGGACTTTAGATTCATTCTACAAGGGCCACCAACCACATTCCTTTTATGTGTCACTAGATTTGTATTAATTTAGCGGACGAGGAATCTTCCATTCTATCCCCGCACGGTTAGCCAAGCCCACAAGTGGGAGACTCTTTTAGACTAGTCACAATGGAGTATCATATACTAGTATCATGCATATGATACTAGTCTATGTTACTACCTCCACAATAGATAGTAACATAATTGTGATATCATACAATGCTACATTTATTAGGTTGTAGACTCATATTGCATTGGAATCCGTTATGTTACAGTATCTACCTATGATACTACTATCACCTCTCTCATCATTAATTGAAGTGACACGTCAGTTTTTTTGCCAACATTGCATGCATGATACCACCTATGATACTCCCATTGTGGCTAGTCTTAGGCATGGGACGTCGAGGTGGTGGCACCAGAGCTTGGTGGTGGTTTGTCAGATGAGGTGTGGCAGTATGTGGAAAATTTCATGTATGTTCATGGGTGGAGGGATTTAATAAATTTCAAGTAGCAAGACATTAATTTTTTTTTGAAACATAGCAAGACATTAATGTTAGTTGTGCATGGCATTGTGGTTTGTGCCGCTTCCATTTCAGAAGAACAGTATTTTTAGCTGCATTTGGTCTTTCTAACGACAGTTTGATAGCAAGTTGGCATGGTAGCCGTGTTTCGTCAAAATGCAACTCTCGATGGTCCGGTGGCACATAAGCACTACATATAAGTTGGCTTGGCTAGGTTGGGTAGTTGTACCCGATAGATTAGGTTGACGTGCTTCCTAGCTCTTGTGTCTCCACCTGATGACACAAAAGAGGCCATGGTTGTAGTCCCATACCGATAAATGCAGCAGTGGCTCTAAGAACTGAGTCTCGCTAAATGTTGTGGGTGTCTGTTCTAGTCTGAAAGACTAGGGGGGTCTTGCGTGAACTCAAAAATATTGAGCCGACTAATCCACTAGAAGATGAGGACTACGCAAAAGTACAGTTTGGCATGGAGTGTAGTCATGGACCATACCTAGTACCTTTAGAACATCTCCAACCATAAGTACGTCCCCAAACAGGAACCGGCTATCCCCGGTTTGTCTGCCCGATAAATCACAATCCTAATATCCACTTATTTTCATGCACGCGGATCTCATAGAATAAATTACTAATTCAAACACGTTGATCACATAGCGACATCAGATAGGAAAATCAGCAATTCAACAATTCAACTTAACCTAAATAAATCAAAATTCCAATATTCAATGTTAACCTAAATAGATTCAACAATTTAGACACGAATGAATCAATCGTCTCCCTTGTTGCGCTAGTTTATGTCCTTGTCATCACCACATTGCCACTTTGACTTGTCGTCCTTTTTAATTTCTAGGGTTGGGTATGGGTGGGGTAGGACTAGGCCACTCTTGGCCAGGTCCGGCATGGCTGGCGTGTCCGCGAACGTCCGTGAAACCCCAAATCCGCCCCACCAATGGGTGTATTAGGGGTGTTGTACAGACCAAACATTTTGGTTGGGTATTTAGGATCATGCTAGGTAACGTTTGCTTTCCGAGCGGTGTTTGGACTATCCTCCCGGGCATAGAGGGGGAAATTCGGGGTCCCGTTGGAGAAGCTCTTAGGGGACCGAATTGGAATAGTGTGACTGCTATATGTTTCTGAAAATCCTCGCAAAGCTTAGCGTCCATCTCTGAAAAGCCCTTTTTTATGTTGATTCTACACTTGATCCGGGACACCTTCAGACCAGAGTCGACATACATAGCCCCACGTAACCTGGCAATTGCCACCACTGTAGACCGAAGCAGCTTCCCACTGCGTCGCACGGCGAGGCCTATCCATCTTGGAGAGCACGCCCTTTTGGGAGCGGTAGGATAGACGTACATGAAAAAAGGAAGAGTGCAGACATGACTGTCGTGGTGAGGGTGAGGCACCCTCTAGGAGCAGGGAGGTGCACCCTCTGGAAGCGGGAAGCCCAAGGTACACACGTGGGAAAGACGAGACGGGGTAACCGAGGATAGAGGCGATCTCAACAGCCCGAGGTATGGGCACGCATCCACATGATTACGTAATCATCTTGTTATGCTATCCATGACCTTCTGAATTCTTCACGATCTGCGTTCATATCTATAAGATCTTCAATACGATAACAATATTTTTCCACCTGTACGTTCACGGTGCCAAACTTGATCATGCTACACGCTTGGAGATCTCTCATAACCTTGCCTAGTCGAGAGCGAATGTCTCCGACGTTATGTTTCGAACCTGCCTTATCTGCCTAAGTAGTGGAAATCCTTTTGTATGTCCGTGTTCCCATATCAGCTCATATCGCCGTTGGCCCGACGATGCAGTGTCTCCTCCTTCTCATAAAACAACATGGTTGGACTTTGATCAGAGCACGGGGAGACTTTTTGTACCACTAAGGTCTAAAAAAAGTATCTCCGCATGAATTGCCACCTAAACGAACATTACTTCTCCCACGGCGTTTATTATTATAGGTGAACGTTGTCTGAAGAAACCATGATCAACCAGATCACATGTCCCTAAAACATCACGAAAAGCCAGCATTTTTGTTTCTGCACAAGTAGTGGCCGAGAAATGCTCAAACAACCACATAGACTCATTGGACTCTCCAAGAACATACCAAGCTAAATCACTTTTGCTTTTCAAACTTTGCATCAAAGACAACATATGACACTCAAACTTTGGTGGTGGTTGTTGCGAGACCAACAGAACAAAATATCTTAAATATTGGGTCACATTATGAAGCTTGGTCTCGGTTGACGCATCTACTCTATGACTACACTTTGATATTTCTATTTTGTATAGGGTCCAGCACGTGCGATGATGGCTGATTTATCAGGTATAAATAATTATCCCGCAGTTTGGTTCGGTCATCAAATTTATGTTTCCTAAAGAAAAAGGAATACATCCACTTAATTATTGTTTCTATGTTTGAATCTCTCTACTTGAGTCTGTAGGTAAACATGGCCCCAGTGTAGCGAACGCGATCTTCGTATCTTGGATGGCTATTGGCAACATCCTAGGATACTCCTCGGGTTCCACCGACAAATGGCACAAGTAAGCGGTTCATACATATCATCATGATTAACAATTTAGCATGCAAATTTGTGGTATGCTGTGCAAAGTTGACGGTCATTTTGATGCGTGCGTGCATAGGTGGTTCCCGGCCCTCCAAACAAGGGCTTGCTGCGAAGCTTGCGCGAACCTCAAGGCCGCGTTCTTGGTCGCAGTGGTGAGCCTACAACGATTAAACTATACGCGACCTCGAGGAATTCCATGGCAATTAGTTCGGATGCACTAATAAATTCGAGCTTGTTTGCGTCTTGATTTTCAGATATTCCTTGGTTTTTCAACAATGGTGACAATGATCTTCGCCAAAGAGACGCCGCTGGACCCGGCAGCGGCAAAGCAGAGCGAGGGCGAGGCGACTGGCCCGTTGGCGGTGTTGAAGGGAATGAAGAACCTGCCGCCCGGGATGGCACAGGTGCTCATCGTCACCGGCCTCACATGGTTGTCGTGGTTCCCCTTCATCCTCTTTGACACCGACTGGATGGGCCGCGAGATGTACCATGGCAGGCCAGACGGGAGCCCCGCCGAGATCGCGGCCTTCCAGGAGGGTGTCCGGCAGGGAGCCTTCGGCTTGCTGCTGAACTCCGTGCTCCTCGGAATGAGCTCCTTCACGATCGAGCCCATGTGCCGGAAGCTAGGGCCCAGGACTGTGTGGGTCGTCAGCCAGGTCCTCGTCTGCATCTCAATGGCTCTGGTGGCCATCCTTGGCTCATGGTCTCTCGGCGATTTCGGCGGCAACGTGCAGGACGCCGCCGCAAGGGAGAAGGGCCTCAAGGCATCAGCTCTTGCCTTGTTCGTCTTCCTCGGCCTTCCATTCGCAGTAAGCGTGCATGACCATATAATCTTTGATCCTTCAACTTAAATCAGCTGAATTAATCTTTGTGTCCGATGGCTCCTTTTGCCAAATGCGGCAGGTTCTATGCAGTGTTCCGTTCGCCGTGACGGCACAGCTGGCGGCGAGCAAAGGGGGTGGACAAGGTAAGTTAGACGCTCTTAGTTGATTTGACCCTGAAGTTAACAATTGGCTGACGACCATTGTGATCTCTGTGTGACAGGCTTGTGCACAGGGGTCCTAAACATCGCCATTGTGGTGCCCCAGATGGTCATCGCCATCGGAGCCGGACCGTGGGACGAGTTATTCGGGAAGGGGAACATCCCGGCGTTCGCCCTCGCCTCTGTGTTTGCCTTCGGCTCGGCCGTCGCAGGGCTGATCATGCTGCCCAAGATGCCCAAGAGCAGCTTCCGGTCAGTCAGCATGGGCGGGGGGCACTGATCGTGAGCTAGCAAAACTAGCTCAACGACGCACACTATAATCATAATAATATCCCAGGGTCTTAATCATCTGATACTCTTGATTAGTGGCTTACTAAGAAAACAACCAGAGATAACCTTCTATGCAATTTTGAGTCTGAGACAGGACCCGGTTTATACATTTGCTGGGGGTCACTTGTGTTCTTTCCTCCTTTTCTGCATCATGGTTAATTTAGTATTCATCGCTTGTCTTTAGATACAATATAATCTAATCTAAGAGTACAAACGGTGAGCGCTCCAGCTGATACCTTTGATCCAGATTATTGGATGTACCGATGTAGTATGCTGCTTTTTCCCCAAGAGACTTTGGGCTTGTCAAATCTAGAAAGTAGGTGCTCAAAAAGGGATTAGTAACAAGTTCAAGAAAGTTCTAAAAGTTTTGTTTACCTGACCAAACTCGTACTTAGGTGGTGGTTTTATTAAATGGATTAAAATAGGTCAGGGTTTAAGGTTTCACGCGTAGAAGTGGATATTATATATGGGATAAATGAAATAAGATGAATCTCTGTTAGTGTTAAATAATTCATATGCCACAGGGATATATATGAGTAATGCATCTAAGGTCACCAATGTCTCACATGTCATCAGCACAAGGTGTTCATTTGTGCACTTCGACCCTATTCCGTCTTGCGAGGTTGTCTAGATTATTAAGACTTAACATTCATAAGCCTTAAGTTCTATGACGTCATTGTTGTTCGAATTTATTTCAGCTATTGTACTCCTCTTACTCTCACCGAGAGTTTCGCGCATAGCCTTCCATGTTTCCCTACGCTCGCCTCTACCTTGATCACTCTTCGGTGTCTTGGGTACCTGACAAGTCCTAAGAGCAATTCATTGACAAGAGATACATATGCATCATATAGGACCCTTTAAACTAATGTCCCAATGGTAAATTGCACATAGCTGCTAGTTTGGGCCTCAACCCTACCCCGAGTGGACTCTCGCACATCGCGATCGTATCAACAATAGAAAACATTACATAAAAGAGTACTTGTAGATAGATGATTGAAATAGCTCTTACAATGTTGCCAATCGCGATGAGATCTAAACTACAAGTAGTATATGTCTATGGATGATGACTATGGTGGTGGAGATGGCTATGGAGTGGAGATGGAGGCACCACTTCATGGAGATGGTTAAAAATGGCGGCCCTCTCTTGTTAAAGTCCCCTCTCCTTCTTATAGGCAGTCTGGTTGACTAGGGGTGTGTTTGGTAGATCGGTTCCACTCAGATTTTCCCAACCCAACCGAGATATCGCTGTTTGGTAGCGTGCTTTCGCGGTCTCGGCCATGCCCACCTCGTGCGGAAAACGGCCCTCAGCCAGGCCCAGGAGAGAAGCTCGTGGCGAGCTTCACAACTCAGTCTGGCTGAGCTCGTACCCGCGGACTCGCTAGAGTTACCGCCCCCTTCTTCTCCCCTCGAGCTGTCTCCTTTCCAGAAAATATCACCTCTCCGCTAGTGCCCCGATTTCCCTGTACCACGCCGCCGTCCCCCGATTTCTCCACCAATACCTCCACCACCGCCCCACCCGTCTAGATCCGCTCTAGCTGTTACACCCCGACGACCGCCGTTCTATGATGATGGCGTCATGCCCGTCTAGATCCAGCCGCCCTGACCTGCCGAAATCCGTCGCTCTGTGTCGTTCAACGCAGCCGACCTCGACTACGGCACCACCGAGAACCTTGTGAGGACCCCGGATTAACTATCCGAGATACTCGTTATGTTTCCTGCAACAATCCCATGATCAGTCTGTTGTTGCACATAACTCGAATTGGCATCACAGAACACCCATAAATACCGAATAAATATACTTACTTGATTGAAGTCATAACTTCAACAGGTACTTGCAGCGGAAATCACCAAACAGCGTGGAGCCCAAGTCATTTGCCTTAACCCTACAGGCAGCTGACTGGGAAGCGCTCTAGTTCGCATTGACGTCATTAACCACTTCTTCTTCGAACTGCTCCTCTTCAGAATCTGGCTAAGACAATAGCCAGGGACGAAACCAATATGAGTACATTTGAATGTACTCGCAAACTACCCCCGGAATAAGCATGCACTACTATTTTTATTGTTTAAATAAAACTTTCCTTGCTTTGAAAACTCCACCTCCTTATTGAAAAAGAGGAGGATGGACTTTTGTTTAATCAACCTTTGTTTGAAATTCCTATAACTTTATTTGAAACAGGAAAGAAGGCTTTAGAACTTTTTCCCATAAATCAGTTTTTGTAAGAAGTCGCTTTTTAAAACTTTTCCCGTAAATACATCCTTGTTGAAAAAAGGTAATAAGTCTCTTTTATAAACATTTTCCCGAAAAAATCACCTTTTGGTTTATTTCTCCAAAACTCCTTCTTTTTCGACCGTAGCCCTTCATGGGCAAATCATTTCCCAACAACCTTATACCAGCCCTTCGGTATAGTTGCCTAAAACATTTTCCACCTTCAAATCACCAAACTCTTCACTTCTCGACCATAGCCCGTCATGGTCAAATCATTCTCCAGCACCCTCATACCAGCCCGTCGGTAGAGTTGCGGACACAACACATCTCCATTTTATTTTCAAATCTCAAAACTTTGCAAAACTTGCACATGGTCAGAGGACAGCCTCCCAACTGTCCATATCCGAGGACTCGGCTATTCGAATAGTTTTACCATCTGCAGAGGTAGCACGCTTTTCCCACACCCATCCGGTAACTCATCATGTCAGCCACGTCCCGCCATACAAGGTGTATGCGAAGTTGAGTCACCGACCGTAGCCTGTCCTTTGCTCATGCTAGTATAGGACCCTGCCGCTATGATACTTTTCCATCAACACTTAACCCAGCCCGTCGGAATCTAAGTGTAAGGACTCATAGTTCTGCCCCGCGACCCAAAGGTGGCGTCTTCAATCATCTTTTTCCATTACACTCATACCGGCCTCCGGTAGACTTCTCTTAAGAGGACCCAGGTCAGGGGGTAGGTCCTCAGACCATCCCCTCATGGAACGGGGTCATCCCCGTTGTTGAGGCATTCAGTACTAATATGAGCAAACTATATGACTACGCCCTATCCCATATGTGGGTAAATGTGGTTGCACAGATTATCGGCTGGTCGTCATAGTACAAAGACACAATGTGCATTTTTTTATAAACATCTCCATTCACCATTTCTCCATTTCCCCACCGACATCTCGGTATTCCACAACCACACGAGTATTTTCAAAGGAGTTTTGAGTAAACAATACTTTTCCCATCCTATAGTTTGAAAAAGAATTTCCATCTAATATTTCCGTAGAGGGTGTCAAAATAGTATACTTGTATTTTGAAAACAAAAGGGTTTTCAAATCCATAACTTTAGTGGCAAACACCACATAAATAACATATGCTCTTTATAAGTAAAACATGTAAACGAAAATAGATGTATATAGATGCAAGCTCAAAGAGTAGCTTGCCTGATTTCAGCATGATGTTCCTGGACTTCTCCTCACTGATCAAAGAAATAAACTCTCGTCCTTCTCTGATAAATCCTTTCCAAATACCACTCCGGTAGCGTTTATCTCTAGCGTCGCATACATGAAAATAAAACAACACTCAATAAGCAACCAAACCAAAAGTGGTATATAAACAAGGAACAAACCACACGTGTCAACTAATCACTCAAGCAACAACTAAGATCTGCATTTACAAGGGCATTATACTAATCAGGAGTATAACACCACACACATGCCATAAGCATGGAGTACAAAACTACTCTAGCTAAGGGTAAACACCAAGCATCTTTCCTAAGATAGGAGATACTTCAGACAAAAGTTAAGCCACCAATTAATCTTGGTATTTTAACTTAAATACACCAAAGTTTAACAAGCAAGGCAAACATACTTATCACACCAAATAATCTAACATCAAAACAAACTAGCATAGCAATTCCTAATTACTAGAAAAAGACTATATAGGGAATAAAACCCTAACAATTATATAACTCACAAGTAGCTCTCCTAACATGCTAGCAAAATAAGGAAGCACATCTCAACAGTGGGTTACCACCCTACACATGCTAGAAAACACATTTATAACAATAAAGTTATAACACAACAATTTATAAAGGTTTAATAAAAATAGGCAGAAAAGACCTAAACCTTATAACTATCACGACAGTTAATCAGTGACTCCTAAATTCAAACCAAGCTAGGGATATGTTCTTCTATACATATAGAAGACAATCCAATTGGATTTACTCCAAAATTCATCTCACACAAATCTACAAAAATCACCAAAGTGCCACTGGTGTGTTTACAAAATTGAATAGAACTTTTGTTCTAGACTTCATTTGCATACAAGACCAACAGATCTAGAAAGGTATCACTTCAGGCTTTCCATAGAATTTTAGTTTGCAATATTTGGAGTTATAAAACTCTAGATGTTGAATATTTAGTGAAAAATATACTTCCTACAAGATTTAATCTAGACCACTCCTCAAATCATATTTTTGAAATGCACCAGTGCCATATGTCTAAGAAAACACATAGGCACACAACAAAATTTAAATCAATCAATTATCTATCACAGATTCACCACAAATGAATTAAAGCTGCACTGTAAAAATAACAGGAAGCTAAAACAATAAATAGATCTACTGGAAAAAAATAGAAAGGGGCCAGATCTGTCCAGATCTGAGCCGAGCCACGCAGAAGGCGGCCCATCCAGCGGCCCAGTGCAAAGCGAAGAGGTACGCAGCCTGCTTCTTCTTCCTCGACAGGCAGGGACGACGAGACACGGCAGGGGAGCAAGGCGGGGACGGCGCGGCGGCTCCGGTGCACCTAAGAAGAAATGGAGATGCCCGTGAGATAGCGCGCGAGGAGGGGATCTTAGGGAGACGAAAATGGTGGGGAAAGGTGGTCTGTCCAGCTCGCGAGCTTGCTCGACGTCCGGCGGCCGGGGATGAAGAAGACGAAGATGCTCTGCTCGATTCTCCGCTTCCCACGCCGATTCCCTGGACGAGGATGGAGAGGACATCGAGGCGGAGAGGATGGTGGTCTTCGATCTGCTCTGGGAGCCCTGGAACGACGGCGAGGCGTGACGGCGAGCTCGACCGAAGCTAGGGTTCAGCAGAGGCAGAGGAAAGGAGAGGGAGAGTGAGCAGGCTAGTGAGTGAGTGCGGGAGAGCGGAGGAGCGCCTGGGGGGGCCTCCTTACCTCCTTCGACGCTGCAGGAGGAGCGCGAGGGGGGGGGGGGTCCGGGCGGCGAGCGACGGGCGGACGACACGGCGGTGCGCAACTCTGGAGCTACAGGAACACGATGATATTTTTCTAGAAACCCCCTTGGACTTCTTTTTCCATTTACAATTTAGTCCTTTTCTGTTTTATTTTAAAACCAGTGAGTTTTCAGTGATTTAATTGACGCACTTAAACATTTTCTAAAAATCTGAGAAAATCCATGTAGCCTCCCATATACATGTAGAACCTCCACAAAAATTGGTATTTGAAAATAAAATGTTTTGAACAACATTTGTTCATAGGATTTTGTTGTGGTATTTTTGGTAAATAATATTTGGTATCCCTTTAATATTTTTAAATCAAGTGAGAGATATGGTTTTGAACTTTTGGAACTTTCTTGACAAATATGGTAACTTCAATAATTCATATTTTCACAGAGAAAGTATTTGCTTGAAGGAATCAGAGAGGTAAGTAGGAAAATAATTTATTAAGATCATTCCTTATTTCATGATCTTAATTTCCTTTTTGTTGAATGAGTGAGATGGAGTTGAGATGATTATTACTTCATCTCTTTCTTAGAATAAGGAAAAATATAATTGTTTTCATAGAATAAAGGAATAGATAGAGAGGGAATTTTAATAGGATCATTTCCCTAAAGTTAAAATTTTCACTTAGGTGTGAGTAATCATAGAGGTCTTGTTTTGTTTTCAAGTCACATTCCAAGTTTGTGATCAGTGGGTTTTATTTTAGTGCTAGGCACAGCTGAGGAATTGTCCTCACAAGCAACAGACACAACAAGATCATCATCACAACCAAGTCCACACAAGGTCAAACACATCAGTGGGAAGTAAAACACAATCATCAGTGAAACATTTCAAAAAGTTTTTGTTGGTTCTGAAATTTGGGTCTTGTGAAACTAAGTTTTTCTTAGTTTCCAAATTTAGGATGTGACAAACCTGACCAGCACGGAGATAACGCTGTTGCACCTGCCTTCTCCCCTCCCTCTGGGGTGATGCAGGGGCGGCGCTTCTAGGTGCGCTGCTTCCCCTACTCCAGTGCGCTGTCGCCCTGCTCCATTCAAGTGGGCCGCTCTCTCCTTCCACCCTCGTTCGCTGCTTCCCATCCTCTCCGCTCCCGTCAGGTCAAACTGGACTGCAGCAGCAAGATGCTAGCTCGACTCGTATTCGTTTTGTGCGTATTGATGGATTGATGCCTTCAGATGCTACCGATGGATGGATGAATTGATGCCTTCATATTCCTGTTGTGTGTATGTAAGGATGGGTGTGTATCGATGGATGAATCGATGGTGCGTATGTATTGTACATGGTGAATGGCATTTTGTTGATGAATACTGGTTTTTCTAGTTAATATTTCCAGATTGTATACATTTCTTCATAAATACCTTTGATTTTATTCTTCTTGTGCAATTTGGTGCTGAATTTTTCATAGAGCTATTCACGGATTGTGATGGTATCCTCACCATCTCAAAGGGGAGGTCACCAAATGCTGGGTCAAGTCATACAGGGCACCAAATATCATCTTGACTCAAGCCAGCCTCAACTCATATGTGCTACCAAACATAACGCAGTGGTATGTGTTCAGCATGGCCAGACTCAGCATGTACGAGTTGAGATTGCTCCGCTAGGCTCATACTGCCTACCAAACACACCCTAGGGTTCCGAGGTCCTTCTGTTGCGAATTCATCTAGTGGCTCTTCATGACAGTTTCCTCATGTCGGCCCAGTGGAAACCAGGGTACCACGGGTCGGCCTGCCACGGCCCTCAACACTCTGCTGAAGATTCTGCTAAGGACCAGGCGCCTCAGCCTGGTAAGCCTCGCGAGAGACATTTCCCTCGCGAGAGCCTTTCCTATCGAGAATATCGCTAAGTCCTGGCGCACGTCAGCGTCTCCCTCGCGAGGCCCCCCTCGCGAGGCGTCAAGTACTCGAAGACCTCGGCGAGGCAACACAACCCTCGCGAGGTTCCTTCGGGTGAAAGCAAGCTCTGTCTCCACGATAGAGCGCACATGGCCTCTGCGCCCAACGCAGAGTGACGCGCGTGCCTGCGCGCAGTGACGACCACACCGCAGTTGCCTCTTTGGTGATAAAAGTGGTCAACAAAGCTACACCAAGCAAAGCGTACTACAAGAATTTCCATTCCGGTGATAAGGGAACCGTTGGCCGCTACGCTCCAAGCCGACGTCACCGCGGGGCACCCCACGGGCCTCTCCAGCACCAGCCCATCGTCCTAGATGGACGGTGGCTTTTCCTGCCAAGAGGACGTAGCTCTCTGCCATGGACCGAGTCCATGGACAGCCCCGTGGCCGTGCACTATCCTCCTCTTTCGTCGCCATGTGGGAGCCCTTCCCGCCTAATGAATTTGGGGGAAGAGGCCCGAGGCACCTATAAAAGGAGGCAGTGTACGACCAAGGAAAGGGGATCCCGGATTCGACCAGTTGAAGCTCATCCACACCACCGCAAGGGAGAGGACGGAGCACCTTCCACAATAGTTCCTTCCTAGCAAAGCTTGAGCCTCCGCTAGCTCACTGTACTGTAACCTCCATAAGCAGTGCAATACAACCAAGCATGAGTAGGGTCTTACACCTCACGGTGGCCTGAACCTGGCTAGCGGCTCGTGTTTACTCTCTGCCGTGATGTTCCTCGCCGAGCTTGATGAGCACCGTCGCCGAGGTGGTTGAGGGTTGTTTGACAGCGTGTTCAGCCCCCTTTCGATTCCTGGCTTCAGTGAGACACATCCCTAGTTCCTGGGACTAGTCTCCAACATTTGGGGCGCCAGGTAGGGGGCTGAGGCGCGTCTTCAACCTCTCTTCCGCCATGGCCGAGACACGTGCTGAGCGTCTCGCGCGTCGGACGTCAGGCAGGGCCGACACCGAGCCCGTCGTCAACCGAGCCCTGCGTCGAGCACCCAGAAGACCAGGACGGCGATGACGACGAGGAAGCTTCCTCCTTGCACCCGTCTAGGAGCCAGGGCACCTCTACGCAGAGCCGGGTGGTGCCCAGCCCAAGCGCTGCGCTGCTCATGGCACAGGACCTACTGCGCTACCGCCCCGCGCAGGCGGGCCACGACGGTTGGCTCGACCGCGTCACCGAGCAAGTCAACGCCGCTGTTGTGCCCGCTCCAACGCCCTCTCGCTTGCTGGTGCACCACTCCGGGCACGCAGGGAACGTAGCGCACGACGCTCCTCCTCCTCCTCCGCCTCCACCTCCGCCACCTCCTCCAGCTAGAGCACCGACTGGGAACAACCGCGCCGCGTCGCACGCCTCTTCACCGCATGACTGCCTAGTCGTGCAGCGGGCGCTAGAGGATGCGCGGGTGGAAATTGAGTGCCAGCAGGACCGCCACAACCGCGCCGTCCAGGACGTCGCCACCGCAGGACGCCAGAACCGCCACATGCTCGCCGACGGCGTCGCGACGCACGCCACGGGCTACACATCGTTCACCCGTAGCCTGCGTCGCGTTGTCTGGCCAGTCAAGTTCAAGTTGGACCTTCCTCCGCGCTACGACGTCAAGAACAACCCCTAGAGTTTTTGTAGCTCTACATTGTGGCCATCCAGGCCGCAGGCGGCGACGACAAGGTGATGGCCAACTGGTTCCCCATGGCCCTCAAGGACTCAGAGCTCTCGTGGATCATGAACCTCCCCGAGAACACCATCAACACATGGGACGAGCTCTGCAAGTGCTTCGTGGCGAACTTCAAGGGCACGTACGAGCGTGGTCTCACCTACAACGACCTCCGTGCTGTGTGCCAGAAGCCTGGCGAGACTCTCCGCAGGTATATCCGGCGCTTCAGCCAA
This sequence comes from Poa pratensis, assembly GCA_947311845.1. NCBI lineage: Eukaryota > Viridiplantae > Streptophyta > Magnoliopsida > Poales > Poaceae > Poa > Poa pratensis. The sequence goes on from CAMZMU010000113.1 coordinate 1,627,057, forward strand.
GTCTGCAACAAGATCTCGAACATCCCCGACACGCAGGTCATTTCTGCCTTCGGAGTGGGCATCACGGATGTCAGGATGTGCGAGAAGCTCGGCATCCACGACAACCTCACCTCCGTGGTGAAGCTCTTCGACTTGGCGGACAGGTGCGCCAAGGCTAAAGAGGGTCGCCTCTTCATCAAGCAAGAATCAGAGGAAGAGCCTCCTGAGGGGTCCAAGCCCAAGAAGAAGGCCAACGAGAAGCGCAAGACCACCGCTATCCTCGCGGCAGAGCCTGACGCCAAACAGAAGCGCGCTGCCACTCCAGCCACAGATGCCGGCAAGACAAATGATCGCCCATTCTGCATCTACCACAACAGGCACAACCACGCGACTGAACACTGCTGGGAGCTCAAGAAGATCCGCGACAGCTGCGAAAAGCGCCGTGGTCACGGCGGCCGCGGGGGCGGACGCTGGAACAACGGCGACAACTACCAGCAGAACCCTCAAGAGAACGCCTTCCAGCAGAACCCCGCCGGACAAAACAACAATCTCCCTGACGAGGACCCTGGGGGCTACCAGGTCCCTCGTGGGGCAGCATGCATCCTCGGCGGGGCTCAGGCTCCCAGGTCCAACCGCCACTTCAAGCAGCTATCTCGCGAGGTCAACGCCGTGCTTCCTGGGGTTGAGGCATCCCAGCCCCTCAAGTGGTCGCAATACCCATCGCCTTCGACTCCAGCGATCACCCAAAGTCCACCAACACTGTGGGCACCCGGACTAGCGATCCGAAATACCCGATTATGCTTAACACAACGATCGCATGATCAGTCTGTCGTTGCACATAATCCGAACTGAATACCAAAGTTTACATCCATTACAATACCGAATAAAAGTCTTACACATACGGTCACTTAGACCAAGTCTTACATAGGTGCCTTCATGGGCCAATTCACATTATTCAGCAGAAGCTACGGCGTAGTAGATCAACACACCCTAATAATGACTCGACAGGCAGCTGACTTATGGAGATCCCTAGTTCGCATAGTAGTCGCCATACTCCTCTTCGGCATAGTGCTCCTCGAGGTCTGGCCAAGACAATAGCCAGGGACGAAACCAATATGAGTACATTTGATTGTACTCGCAAACTACCCCGAAATGAACATGCACTAGTTTTACTTTTATTTAATAAGACTTTTTTATTGATTGAAAACATCTCTATATCTTTATTGAAAAAGGGGTAAGAAGAATTTTATAACTTTCCTCTACCAAATTTCCATTTGTATTCATTTCTCCAAAACTCCTCCTTTTATTTCCGACCATAGCCCTTCATGGTCGATTTGCCTCCAACAACCTCATACCGATATGTTGGTATAGTTGTATAAAACATTCTCCACTTCATTTTATTTTTAAAACTCAAAGCTTTTCAAAAACTTGCACATGGTCAGAGGACAGCCTTCCAACTGTCCATTACCGAGGACTCGGCTATTCGAATAGTTTTACATTCTGCAGAGGTAGGACGCTTTTCCCACATCCATCCGGCAACTCATCGTGTCAGCCACGTCCCACCATACAAGGTGTATGCGAACTTGAGTCACCGACCATAGCCTGTCCTTTGCCCATGATAGTATAGGACCCTGCCCGTATGACACTTTCCATCAGCACTTAACCCAACCCTTCGGAATCTAATTGTGAGGACTCATAGTTCTGCCCGGCGGAGTATAGGGGACGACCTTCTATCCTCCACACCAACGTGTGAGGACCCGGGTCAGGGGGTAGGTCACCAAACCATCCCCTCATGGAACGGAGTCATCTCCGTTATTGAGGCATCCCATAGTAATATGATGTAGGGATACGGGTAGGCTACGCTAGCGCAAAATCAAAATTTTCTACCGCATCAACCAAGGAACTGCTGAAGTTATAGATCACGGGATTACCACTAGACGCGTTGTGCCGTGCCGAAGTCGGTGAAGCGAGTCGGGGCAGGGTAGACGTACAATCCTCTCCGATCTAGTCGCTCCCACGAACAGCTCCCACGAACAGCTCCTCTCGGCGGCTCGTCCAAGTGCTCCAAGTTAGCACCTCTATCGGTATCCACACGTACGGCGTGGAGGCACCGCTCGCCGGACTGCTAGGTCCGCGCGGGGCAGGGCGTGGGGAGACGGTGGCTGGGTGGATTTGGTGCGGAAATGGGCCACCCTAAAACGTCCAGCCTCCTCTCCTTATATAGACCTCCCCATATTGGGCTGCCTCAACTGAAGCCCATCCTGGAGTCTATTTCAGCCCAACTCGGATCCAATCCGAATTATGCCTGCACAACCTTAAGTGTGTGACCCTATAGGTTCATGCACGTTTAGTCATGGCACGAGTACACTTACTCGTCCAATAGTTGGTAGCGGCTTCTAGCAAAACGTGCCAACTCCCAAACGCGCATAAAGATCGTATCGGACGAACCATCATAATGTTTATGCCATTCCCTTTGCCTCACGATATTAGGTCAAGCTTCTAGCTTACCACTCTTTCTCGATCCTGTGATTCGGAATCCCAAACTAGGTTAACCATTAACCTTATGTAGCACGGCCATGCATTTCTGGATCCGATCACTCGAGGGGCCCAGAGAAATATCTCTCTCATGCAGAGAGGGGCAAATCCCATCTTGACTGACTATGCCTTGCAGCATGTTTCATGACAAACCCGTAAGCTACCTTTATGGCTACCCTTTCACGGTGTAGCGTTGGATAGCCCCAAAGTAGGTCAATTCACATCTCAAGTACATACGACAATCTCAGGTCTAGGGACAAAGCAAACACATCGTGTAGAGAGAGAGCTATGAACGTTTGCTTCATTGTCTCAAGGTGGGTCATCCCAACTCTATGTTCACAACATAAGTCCACATTATTAGTTTGACATCTCCATGTCTATGACTTGTGAAACATAGTCATCTACTAATACAAGTGTGTCCTCACATGAACTCCGACTAGGGACATATTTAGAATAACCATACAAGTAATGAGTTTCACAGACAAGTCCTCAACTCGCCAATCAATACAAGACATTATTCAAGGCACATTATAAATCATGGATACATTGAAATATCATCATCTCTATGATTGCCTCTTGGGCATATTTCCTACAGTCTCCCACTTGCACTAGAGTCAATCTAGAAGATATCTAATACCCATAGCTCTTGTGTGCTTATCATGATTCTTCTGTGAGAGAGGCTTTGTCAACGGATCAGCCACATTCAGATCCGTATGTATTTTGCATAAGTTTATTTCGCCTCGTTCGATGTACTGCCGAATGAGATGAAACCGCCGCATAAAGTGTTTGGTCTTCTGGTGATTCCTTGGCTCCTTTGCTATCGCAATGGTTCCACTGTTGTCACAGTAGAGATCCACTGGACTGGACGCACTAGGGACAACACCAAGATCAGTAAGGAACATTTTCATCCAAACACTTTCCATGCTAGCTTCTGCCGCAGCATAATACTCGGCCTCCATTGTAGAATGAGCAACTGTGTCCTGCTTGGAACTCTTCCAGCAAACCGCCCCACCGTTCAACGTGAACACATAGCCCGATTGCGACTTGGAATCATCCACATCAGTTTGGAAACTAGCATCGGTGTAACCATTTACAACGAGCTCCTCCTCACCTCCGTAAACTAGGAACATATCCTTAGTCCTTTTCAAGTACTTAAGGATATTCTTTACCGCTGTCCAGTGACTCTCACCGGGATCAGCTTGGTACCTGCTCGTAACACTTAGAGCATAAGAAACATCTGGGCGAGTACAAATCATAGCATACATGAAGATCCAATTGCCGAAGCGTATTTGATCTTTTTCATGCGCTCTCGCTCATCAGCAGTCGAAGGACACTGAGTCTTGCTTAGGTTTATACCATGTGACATAGGCAAGAACCCTTTCTTAGCCTCTTCCATGCCGAACCGTTCTAGCACCTTGTCAAGGTATGTACTCTGGCTTAATCCAATTAGCCTCTTCGATCTATCTCTATAGATCTTAATTCCCAGAATGTATGCTGCGTCTCCTAAGTCCTTCATTGAAAAACTATTCTTCAACGAAGTCTTCACGGACTCAAGCATAGGAATGTCATTTCCAATCAGTAGTATGTCATCCACATACAAGATTAGAAACACGAGCGAGCTCCCACTAACTTTCTTGTAAACACAAGACTCTGATTCGATTTTGGTGAAGCCAAATCCTTGGACTACTTCATCAAAACGAATATTCCAACTCCGAGATGCTTGCTTCAGTCCATAAATGGACTTCCGAAGTTTGCAAACCTTTCCAGCATTTTTAGGATCGACAAAACCCTCGGGCTGCATCATATACACGTCCTCGGCAAGGTTTCCATTCAGGAAAGCCGTCTTGACATCCATTTGCCATATCTCATAATCGAAATATGCAGCAATAGCTAGAATTATCCGAATAGATTTAAGCATCACTACGGGCGAGAAAGTCTCCTCGTAGTCAACTCCTTGAACTTGTCGAAAACCTTTAGCGACAAGTCGAGCTTTATAGATGTGAACATTTCCATCCATATCAATCTTCTTTTATAGATCCATTTGCACTCGATGGTCCTATGACCATCAGGCAGGTCAACCAAGTTCCAAACTTGATTTTCATCCATGGAATCTATTTCGGATCTCATGGCACTTTGCCATTTCTCAGAGTCGGTCCATCATTGCTTCCGCATAGGTCGAAGGTTCATCATTGTCCAACAATAATATTTCACGCGTATCATTGTCTAACAATAATATTTCCGCGCGTTGCGAATCCTTTCTGACCTTCGTAGTGCCGGTGTTTCTTTTGCCACGGGTTCCTAACTCGTGCTGCCATGATGGCATCATTCGTTGAGTCCTCCCCGGTGGGCTCAACTTGAACCTCATCAAGCTGCACCGTTCTTCCACTTGCTCCCTTAGAGAGAAACTCTTTCTCAAGGAAAACACCGCTTCGAGCGACAAACACTTTGCCCTCTTCTCGGTTGTAGAAGTAATATCCAATCGTGTCCTTTGGATATCCCACGAAAATGCATTTATCCGACTTAGGTGTGAGCTTGTCCGACTGAAGTCGCTTGACAAAGGCGTCACAACCCCAAATCTTTAGCCATGACAAGTTGGGACTCTTCCCATACCACATCTCATATGGTGTCTTAGCTACGGATTTAGATGGTGCCCTGTTTAGTGTAAGAGCTGCTGATTCTAGAGCGAAACCCCAAAACGATAATGGTAGATCTGACTGGCTCATCATTGATCGAACCATGTCCAACAAAGTCCGATTACGTCGTTCGGAAACCCCGTTTCTTTGAGGCGTTCCGGGCGGCGTAAGTTGAGGAACAATTCCGCAACTCTTCAGATGATTGCTAAATTCGTGACTCAAATATTCTCCTCCACGATCTGATCGTAGAGCCTTAATTTTCTTGCCACGTTGATTCTCTACTTCATTCTGGAACTCTTTGAACTTTTCAAAAGTTTCAGACTTATGCCTCATTAGGTAGACATATCCATATCTACTAAAGTCATCAGTGAAAGTTATGAAGTAGTGAAAACCACCTCTAGCGGTCGTGCTCATTGGTCCACATACATCAGTATGTATTAGTTCCAGTAAGTCCGTCGCCCTTTCAGGAGAACCATTGAAAGGCGACTTGGTCATCTTCCCAAGCAAACAAGCTTCGCATGTCTCGTATGATTCAAAATCAAACGAAGTTAGAAGTCCATCAGAATGGAGTCTCTTCATGCGCTTTTCACTTATATGACCCAAACGACAATGCCAAACATAGGTGGGATTCAAATCATTAGGCCGAAGCCTTTTAGCACTTATGTTATAAACTTGCTCATCATCATGAACATCATCAGGATTCAAAATAAACAACCCATTCACAATGGAAGCAAAAGCCACAAACATATATTCTTAGAGATAGAACAACCATTGTTTTTACTCGCAAATGAATAACCATCTCGCATCAAACATGAAGGAGAAATAATGTTTCGACTTAAAGCTGGAACATAATAACAATTATTCAATTCCATAATAAATCCTGAAGGGAGGTGCAGTTGCATGACGCCAACGGACAACGCAGCAACCTTTGCATTATTTCCGACGCGAAGATCAACTTCTCCTTGTCTCACGCTTCTACTCCTTACTAGCCCCTGCATCGATTTGCAAATGTGAGCAACCGATCCGGTATCAAATACCCAAGAGTTAATAATGGAGTCAGCGAGAAAAATGTCTATAACATTAACCACAAGCGTACCTGAGCCAGAAGTCTTACTCCCACTCTTCTTCAAAGAAGCAAGGTACTTGCTGCAGTTTCTCTTCCAGTGTCCAGACTCATGGCAGTAGTAACATTCTGTGTCAGGTTTAGGTCCATCTTTGGACTTGGGCTTTGGCTTGGAGATCGAATCTTTAGCCTTAGCTTTTCCCTTAGCCTTTCCATGCTTCTTGAAGCTAGGCTTATTCTGCACAGCCAACACTTGGCCATGCCCTGCACACTTCTTAATGTCACACTCAGCCGTCTTGAGCATCCCACACAGTTCATTAAGGTCCTTTTCCGTCCCATGCATATGGTAGTTCGAAATGAAATTCCCATAGCTGGCTGGAAGTGACCAAAATGAAATCAGTGGCCAACTCTCGGCCCAATGGAAAACCCAGTTTGTCCAAAGTCTGCGCGTAACCAAGCATCTTGATTACGTGCGGGCCTACTGCCCCGCCCTCAGCTAGCTTGCAATCACCAAAGGCCTTAGCGATGTTGAACCTTTCAGTCCTGGCCTGGGTCTGGAACATATCCTTCAGCGCAACGATCATATCGTACGCTTCCTGACCATCAAACTGCTTTTGAAGGTCGGGTTCCATGCATGCAAGCATAAGGCAGCTAACCTCAAGAGACTCATCACATGCTCTCTGTAGGCAGCTCTAACGGCAGCAGTGTCGGTGTCAAGAGGTTCATCTGGGATTGGGGTATCCAGAACACTTTCCTTCTTATCAGCCCTGAGAACAATTCTCAGATTTCGGATCCAATCCGAATAGTTTGTTCCAGTTAACTTTTCTTTCTCAAGGATGGAACAAAGCAAAAGGGGTGGGTTGGTTACGTGCCATTGATCTACAACAGAAAAATATGCAAAATACTAAGACAAAATATCCATGACAGAGTAAAAGACATTAAACAATTTAACATGGTCTACTCCCACTAAAACCAACATCCCTCTTTTGGTACTTAGTGATTCAAGATCCGCAACGAACAAGTCAACTAGTGATGTATGCATCACTGCTAGAAGACAAGGTAGATTGGTAAGCAACACTTTGCTAATCATATCACATATGACTCTTGTTGTTGGGTGACATCTCTATGTCAAAACGCCAACCTTTATGCCCCAAGGCGCTTAACCGTTAAGATTACCTTGATAAGTGAACCAACCCTTTATGCGCGTAAGCTACCGGCAAATGGCACACACGGCAACAGAAAATACCATCTAACCGATACAAACCCATCTAGCCAACGAAAACTGAGGTGCTGCGGCAACAGACTCACCATCAATTGTAGAAGACATGGGATGGTGCAAGGTTTAGTTGGGGAGGCATTTTAACTTAACATTTGTGAGGGATCGTTCTACTTCCACGAATCTAACATGCAGAGGAGTAAAACAAACAGGAATAGCAATCACATAGTTGTGACACAGTATGGCCCGTTTCTCATGGTGATCTCCATCTCCATAGAACCTGTCCACCATGATGATCTCCATCTCCATGGTCCATGTGCGCCATCCCTCCAGTGATGAGTCCTCCAAGTACTACTACAAGCTATTACGCCTAACAGCTAGTAATGTAAATTACATGGAGTGTGGGAATCATCACAAGTCGGCACGCAGGCCGTTAATACAATAAGTGACAACACATTTGGCTCCTGCCGTGTTGACGTACACACGACACGCAGGTCATGAAAATATTACACACATGCATCACATACACATGGGCCATACTGGTCACAAATCATAAATCTGCAAAAACGAGTTACGTTCTAACGCGAAACTTGCAACCCCTAAAACTTCCTTTTAGAAAACGAATTTGCCAAATCTAAATTTGACCCTCTTCAATTGATCTTTTATTCACAACTTTTCTCGATCCGAGGTCGTCTGCAAAAGTTACAGCCGTTTTACCGAAAACTGTTCATTTTAGCAGATTACCCGTTACCGGTGATAGATCCGATCTATCACCCCGCGCATCTCATGCACTATGAATATGATCTAAATTCCGATTCGACCAATCCAATTGATCTTCGCATGCTGCTGTTGGATTTACGTGTCACAGTCTACCCCGATGGCGGAAACCGACCGGTAGGGGTAAGTCGTTCGACGACCTCTTGCAACACGATCACGGAAATCAGATCACAGATCAAGACTTTTACAACGGATTGCCGATCACATCGGCCTTACCCCATCTACATATCACATATGCAAATGATCCGAACCTATAACGAGCAGCATCGGCTCTGATACCACTGTAGGGATACGGGTAGGCTACGCTAGCGCAAAATCAAAATTTTCTACCGCATCAACCAAGGAACTGCTGCAGTTATAGATCACGGGATTACCACTAGACGCGCTGTGTGATACGTCTCAAACGTATCTATAATTTTTGATGTTCCATGCTTGTTTTATACCAATTGCTACATGTTTTGCATCTACTTTATATCACTTTTATACATTTTTTGGGACTAACCTATTAACAAGATGCTGAAGTGCCAGTTCCTGTTTTCTGTTGTTTTTGTATTCCAGAAAAGCTAGTCTGGAAATATTCTCGGAATTGGACGAAACTACACGGGGGTGCCTATTTTTCCAGAACACGCCTGACGGAGCAGCAGAGGAGGGCCACCAGGAGGCCACACGCACCTAGGGCGCGGCCCCCCTTCTGTCGCGCCCTAGGGTGGTGTGGGCCCCTCGGGGGTCCGCAGCCGCCGCCCTTTCGCCTACTTATTCCCCCCGACGCGAAAACCCTAAGTACCTGAGCAAATATCCACGAAAATATCCAGAGACGCCGCCGTCGTCAACCCTAGCTCGGGAGGGTTCAGAACCTCTTCCGGCACCCTGCCGGAGAGGGGAATCGTCACCGGAGGCTTCTACATCGCCATGCCTGCCCCGGAGTGATGCGTGAGTAGTTCATCCTTGGACTACGGGTCCATAGCAGTAGCTAGATGGTTGTCTCTCCACTTTGTGCCATCATGTTTAGATCTTGTGAGCTGCCCTACATGATCAAGATCATATTATTGTAATGCTACATGTTGTGTTTGCTGGGATCCGATGAATATTATGTCAAGTTGATTATCAATCTATCTCATATGTTATTTAAGATCTTGCATGCTTTCCGTTACTCGTAGATGCTTTGGCCAAGTAGATGCTTGTAACTCCAAGAGAGAGTATTTATGCTAGATAGTGGGTTCATGTCTCCGTTTAACCTGGGACAGTGACAGAAAGTTCTAAGGTTGTGGATGTGCTGTTGCCACTAGGGATAACCTAACGATGCTATGTCCACGGGCATATGTGTTTGTTTACATTACGCACTTTACTTAATGCAATTATCCGTTGATTGCAACTTAATACCAACGGGGACTCGGATGACAACCGGTGGTGGATTATTAGTCATAGATGTTGTTGGATAACAGTCTATGTATCATGTCGTAATGCCCAATTAAATATCATAGTAGTCAACATGTCATGTATATGCATTGTCATGCGCTCACTATTCATCAATTGCCCAGCTGTAATTTGTTCACCCAACATGTTAGTTATCTTTTATGGAGAGACACCACTAGTGAACTGTGGACCCGGTCCATTCTTTTACACTGATTAAACAACCACAAACTGCAAACTGTTCCTTTTTCATTCTCTGCAATTTAATACTCATTTTCCACACCATACGTTTAATCCTTTGTTTTCAGCAAGCCAGTGAGATTGACAACCTCACTGTTTCGTTGGGCAAAGTAGTTTGATTGTGTTGTGTGCAGATTCCATGTCAACAGTCCAGACTCCCTGCAACAGCTATTTTTCTGGCGCCGTTGACAACCTTCTGAAGAGTTGCTGCTCCTACTGGTTCGATAACCTTGGTTTCTTTCTGAGGGAAAACTTGCTGCTGACTACATCATACCTTCCTCTTGGGGTCTCCCAACGAACGTGTGTTTCACGTCATCAAGCTATTTTTCTGGCGCCGTTGCCGGGGAGACAGCAGTCTTCTGCAAGGGGAGTTTCACGCTTCCAATCTCTTTACTTTGTTTTTGTCTTGCTTAGTTTATTTTATTTTATCTTGTTTGCTTTCAATTATCAAAAACACAAAAAAATTAGTTACTTGCATTTAGTTTATTTTCAGTTTTGTTTTCTGTTAGTTATCATGTCTAGCTCTGCTCCTTTTCCTGTAGTGCCACCTGTGGGAGAAATTATTACTTTTAGGCAGAAAGGTGGGGAATCCTTTAGGAATGCCTGGGCGAGAATTTTGGAATTGCACAAGAAGGTGCAACCTAAGATGGATTTGAGAGTTCTGATAAAAAATTTCTACCATGGTTTATTTTCTGTCTATCAACTTGCTCTAGATACCATGGTAGGGGAAACCTTTTCTGAGATTGATTCAATGAAAGCTCATAATATTTTGAGTGGTTTGGGAATTTTTCCAATGGTGGATGAAACTGGGGTATTCGCTAAGCTTGATAAAATAGAAAAGTCAATTGATGATTTAACTCTGAGCCATAATTTTAAAGAACAACCTTTAGTTGAGTTAAAAAATGATTGGGAACCATTCATTGAGATTAATATTGGTGATGAAAAGTTCCGTGCCTACTGTGATCTTGGTTCTACATGTCCATCATGCCAAAAATGGTTTATGATTTATTAAAATATGATAATATGGTTAGTTACCCTGTTTTTCATTTTCATGCGGATGGAACAATCATAAAAAGTATAGGGATTATTAACGATGTTAAGGTTACTATTCAGAATAAGACTGTCCCTGTTAATTTTATGATTCTTGCAAAATCTCCTGGTAATATTGTCCTTGGAAGACCCTTTTTAAAGAACAATGGAGTTTTTATTAATGCAAGTATGGGTTTATGAAATTCAATGCTCCTATTAATCGAAGGTTCTTCTTTCCAATTAAGAAGGATGATCCCACCGAAAGGTTGGGAGATTTCAATGTCTTTGGTAATACTTGATGCATGCTTTGTGCCTAGCTAAAAGGCGTTAAAGAAAAGCGCTTATGGGAGGCAACCCATTTTATTTTTCTGCAATTTTTCTTTTATTGAGTCAAGGAGTTTGTTTACTTCTGTAGCAACTCCTTTGTATCTTTATTTTCTCGCATTGTTGTGCCAAGAGTAGCCTCTAATGATAAGATGATGCTTAATTTTGATTGCTGCGCAGAAACAGATTTTTGCTGTTCACTGTACGAAATTCCTAAAATCACCAGATTGTTAATTAAATCTGAAATTTTTGTGCGTAATCTTTATGAATGTCTGAAACTTTCATTAGTTCGAGTTTCTCGATCTGAGCGTCGTAAGTGCCTCGAAAAAATTCGTCTTTGCGGACTGTTCTGTTTTAGACAGATTATGCCTTTTTATTTTTTGCATTCTCTTTTTACTAGTGTTGAGTGAAATTCTTTTTTGGGTGGAAGAGCTTCACATAACATCAGTGGCTGTAGCTAATGTTTAAAGTAACAAATCATATTGCGTCTTATAGAACATGTGAATTTTTGATTATGCACTAACCCTCTAATGAGATCTACTTTGAGTTTGGTGTGACGGAAGTTTTCAAGGGTCAAGAGAGAAGGATGATATAATAGGATCAAGAAGAGTGAAGAGCTTAAGCTTGGGGAGGCTCCCATGGATCTCCCCAGCATATTTCAAGAAGACTCAAGCGTCTAAGCTTGGGGATGCCCAAGGCATCCCCTTCTTCATCGTCAAAATTATCAGGTCATCTCTAGTGAAACTATATTTTAATTCTTTCACATCATATGTGCTTTTCTTGGAGCGTCTGTGTGCTTTTATTTTCAGTATTGCACTTTTATTTTCAATAAAGCTTGACTGGACCCTAGCATTCTTGATTGGGAGAGAGACACGCTCCGCTTTTTCATGAGAATACTCCTATTCTTCACTTATATTTGTTGAGTATTCATATCTAGCGCTGTTCAGCTTTTAGCTCTTGTTTTCATGTATCTCTTGTCAGAGCTATTAGCTTTCTTTTGTAGAAAGTACTCTCTTGCTTCACTTATATTTGTTTGGAGAGTTGATGAAATAAATTGATTGGTGTTTGGTTGGTTCAGAAAATGTTGCATGTGGTAATTGGTATAAGGAAAAACTTGCTTAATCTTGTAGATCACTAAAATGGATAACTTGATGCTTGTCAATTGTTTTGAGTTAACAAGTAGATCATGATTAAATTGTGCATCATGAGTTAAGCCTATTAGTGAAGAACTACCGTAAAGCTTGTTGAAAATTTGGTTTGCATCGGTGGTACCTCTAAGGTCTAGATATTTTCTAATAACAGGGTTTGGTTAACAAGGAAGACGGTATGAAGTCTTATAACGTTTGCAATATGTTTGTCATATAAAACTTGGTGTACGGGTTGATATTCTTGTTTGCTTACATAACCTTGCTAGCCTAAACTCTGTACTGAGAGGGAATGCTTCTCGTGCATCCAAATCCTTGAGCCAAAATCCATGCCATTTGTGTCCACCATAACTACCTATATGTGGTATTTCCTTGCCACTCCAAGTAAATTTTTCATGTGCTACCTTTAAATTATTCAAAATGTTATTATTCCCTTTTTGTGTGGTTATTCTTTATTCTATTTGTCGAGTGGACTTTTACACCTGGACTAGTGGCATATACATCCGCTTATCCAATAACTTGCAAAAAGAGCTGGCAACGGGGTGCCCAGTCCCAATTAATTACAACTTTAACCAATTAATTCTCTTCACACTTTTGCCCTGATTCATCAGTAAGCAATGACAAACAGTGAAATACCTGAATGTGTGTAAACCAAAGAGAAAGAGGGATGATCTGCCTTGCTGGTAGAAATAACGTCCTTCATGGGAGCCGCTCTTAAAAGTCCGTTCGACAGGTAGAATACTGTTCTCACCCGCTACCATTCGTTGACAATTAACAAACACCTCTCAAAAATAGATACTCCTCCATGGTATGTGATTGATGGAAGGCACCCGAGGATTCGGTTAGCCATGGCTTGTGTTAGCAAGGTTGGGAGGAGTATCAAATATTTTATGCAATCTCTATATGCTTTCAAAAACCTAAAAGCTCTAGCACATGATTTAATCCCTGCTTCCCTCTGCGAAGGGCCTTTCTTTTACTTTTATGTTGAGTCAGTTTTCCTATTCTTTCTGTCTTCCACAAGCAAACACTAGTGTCAACTTTGTTACAACATGCGTTATATGCAATGTATTGGACTTGTTATACTACTTTGTGTTGACAATATCCATGAGATAAATATGTTGAAAGTTGAAGCAAATGCTGAAACTAAATTCTTCCTTTGTGTTGATTAAATACCTTTTATTAGAAACTATTGCTTTATGAGTTAACACTTATGCAAAACTGTTTGATGCTTGTCTCGAAAGTACTATTCATGAAAACGTTTAGCTTGTGTGATTCATTGTTTACTCATTATCTATTTGGTAGCAAATTATAGACCATTGACTTGGATCACTTCATTCATTTACATGTGCCTTGCAATATTATATGATCAAGATTATGATAGTAGCATGTCACCTCAAAAATTATTTTGTTTTTATCGTTTACCTACTCGAGGACGAGTAGGAACTAAGCTTGGGGATGCTGATACGTCTCAAACGTATCTATAATTTTTGATGTTCCATGCTTGTTTTATACCAATTGCTACATGTTTTGCATCTACTTTATATCACTTTTATACATTTTTTGGGACTAACCTATTAACAAGATGCCGAAGTGCCAGTTCCTGTTTTCTGCTGTTTTTGTATTCCAGAAAAGCTAGTCTGGAAATATTCTCGGAATTGGACGAAACTACACGGGGGTGCCTATTTTTCCAGAACACGCCTGACGGAGCGAAGGAGCAGCAGAGGAGGGCCACCAGGAGGCCACACGCACCTAGGGGCGGGCCCCCCTTCTGCCGCGCCCTAGGGTGGTGTGGGCCCCTCGGGGGTCCGCAGCCGCCGCCCTTTCGCCTACTTATTCCCCCCGACGCGAAAACCCTAAGTACCTGAGCAAATATCCACGAAAAGATCCAGAGACGCCGCCGTCGTCAACCCTAGCTCGGGAGGGTTCAGAACCTCTTCCCGGCACCCTGCCGGAGAGGGGAATCGTCACCGGAGGCTTCTACATCGCCATGCCTGCCTCCGGAGTGATGCGTGAGTAGTTCATCCTTGGACTACGGGTCCATAGCAGTAGCTAGATGGTTGTCTCTCCACTTTGTGCCATCATGTTTAGATCTTGTGAGCTGCCCTACATGATCAAGATCATATTATTGTAATGCTACATGTTGTGTTTGCTGGGATCCGATGAATATTGAATATTATGTCAAGTTGATTATCAATCTATCTTATATGTTATTTAAGATCTTGCATGCTTTCCGTTACTCGTAGATGCTTTGGCCAAGTAGATGCTTGTAACTCCAAGAGAGAGTATTTATGCTAGATAGTGGGTTCATGTCTCCGTTTAACCTGGGACAGTGACAGAAAGTTCTAAGGTTGTGGATGTGCTGTTGCCACTAGGGATAACCTAACGATGCTATGTCCACGGGCATATGTGTTTGTTTACATTACGCACTTTACTTAATGCAATTATCCGTTGCTTGCAACTTAATACCAACGGGGACTCGGATGACAACCCGGCGGTGGATTATTAGTCATAGATGCTGTTGGATAACGGTCTATGTATTATGTCGTAATGCCCAATTAAATATCATAGTAGTCAACATGTCATGTATATGCATTGTCATGCGCTCACTATTCGTCAATTGCCCAGCTGTAATTTGTTCACCCAACATGTTAGTTATCTTTTATGGAGAGACACCACTAGTGAACTGTGGACCCCGGTCCATTCTTTTACACTGATTAAACAACCACAAACTGCAAACTGTTCCTTTTTCATTCTCTGCAATTTAATACTCATTTTCCACACCATACGTTTAATCCTTTGTTTTCAGCAAGCCAGTGAGATTGACAACCTCACTGTTTCGTTGGGGCAAAGTAGTTTGATTGTGTTGTGTGCAGATTCCATGTCAACAGTCCAGACTCCCTGCAACAGTTATTTTTCTGGCGCCGTTGACAACCTTCTGAAGAGTTGCTGCTCCTACTGGTTCGATAACCTTGGTTTCTTTCTGAGGGAAAACTTGCTGCCGACTACATCATACCTTCCTCTTGGGGTCTCCCAACGAACGTGTGTTTCACGTCATCACTGTACCGTGCCGAAGTCGGTGAAGCGAGTCGGGGCAGGGTAGACGTACAATCCTCTCCGATCCCGTCGCTCCCATGAACAGCTCCCACGAACAGCTCTCTCGGCGGCTCGTCCAAGTGCTCCAAGTGTAGCACCTCTATCAGTATCCACACGTACGGCTTGGAGGCACCGCTCGCCGGACTGCTAGGTCCGCGCAGCGGCAGGGCGTGGGGAGACGGTGGCTGGGTGGATTTGGTGCGGAAATGGGCCACCCTAAAACATCCAGCCTCCTCTCCTTATATAGACCTCCCCATATTGGGCTGCCTCAACTGAAGCCCATCCTGGAGTCTATTTCAGCCCAACTCGGATCCAATCCGAATTATGCCTACACAACCTTAAGTGTGTGACCCTATATGTTCATGCACGTTTAGTAATGGCACGAGTACACTTACTCGTCCAATAGTTGGTAGCGGCTTCTAGCAAAACGTGCCAACTCCCAAATGCGCATAAAGATCGTATCGGACGAACCATCACAATGTTTATGCCATTCCCTTTGCCTCACGATATTAGGTCAAGCTTCTAGCTTACCACTCTTTCTCGATCCTGTGATTCGGAATCCCAAACTAGGTTAACCATTAACCTTATGTAGCACGGCCATGCATTTCTGGATCCGATCACTCGAGGGGCCCAGAGAAATATCTCTCTCATGCAGAGAGGGGCAAATCCAATCTTGACTGACTATGCCTTGCAGCATGTTTCATGACAAGCCCGTAAGCTACCTTTATGGCTACCCTTTCACGGTGTAGTGTTGGATAGCCCCAAAGTAGGTCAATTCACATCTCAAGTACATACGACAATCTCAGGTCTAGGACAAAGCAAACACATCGTGTAGAGAGAGAGCTATGAACGTTTGCTTCATTGTCTCAAGGTGGGTCATCCCAACTCTATGTTCACAACATAAGTCCACATTATTAGTTTGACATCTCCATGTCTATGACTTGTGAAACATAGTCATCTACTAATACATGTGCTAGTCTAATATTCAAGTGTGTCCTCACATGAACTCCGACTAGGGACATATTTAGAATAACCATACAAGTAATGAGTTTCACAGACAAGTCCTCAACTCGCCAATCAATACAAGACATTATTCAAGGCACATTATAAATCATGGATACATTGAAATATCATCATCTCTATGATTGCCTCTTGGGCATATTTCCTACATATGAGCACAGGGTATGGTTGGTCGTCATAGTACAAAGACACAATGTGCATTTTTCATAAACATCACCATACTCCATTTCTTCAATTCCACACCGACATCTCGGCATTCCATATCCATACAAGTATTTTCAAAGGAGTTTTGAATAAACAATATTTTTCCCATCCTATAGTTTTAAATAACTATCTTATAATTCTACATAGGGTGGCAAAATAGTTTCTCACATATTTTGAAAAAGGTTTTCAAAATTCTTGCTTCTTATGAACCATTTGGACAAAGTAGATGGATATATATTAGAGGTGCAAGCTCAGAGAGTAGCTTGCCTTGCTCAGCAAAGTTCTCGGAGTCTTGCTCTTGTTGATCAAAGCAATCCCCCTCCTCGCAAGTTCCGGCAACGATCTCATCTAAACGTGTGGCACCCCGATCCAGAGGATCGGATTACCCCATATACCGGTCCCAGAAACACTGGATATATGATAACTTGATACACAAAGACATAACCAGATATATTCATATGGCATCGAGTTCGGACAAATACAATATTACAACACGGGTGAGGCTCCAGCTCTTGCGCAACAGGCGCACACAACAGTATGTACATTATTTTTCTACCATCAAGCCTCTAGCGGAAGTCGTAGCGGAAACGTGGATAGTAGCGTGGCGACAGCGGGCTTTATTCCACAGGGTTCTGCCTGGAATACGAGTTCCTAGTTCTCATACAGCGGGTACTCGGCGACGGGTGCAGCGGTGTCTGGCCACATGAAAAGCCAGGTGAGTACATGGAATGTACTCGCAAGCCATTAGCCCAAAAACAAACAAGGTCTACCTATATGGCATGGCATAAGTTCAGAAGGTAGCATGGCATCAGTTTGGGTTTAGAAGTGCGAGTCCAAGAAAAAAGGTTGGACCTAACTTACCTACTTACCTTTGTAGGGAAGCTTCGTGGTTGCTGGAATGAGATCACATTTCTCATCCAACAACATCTAGGCTTTCAAGCCTCTAGCCAACTGTGGCTTAATTCTAGCCAACTATGGCTTTTACTCTAGCCAACTCTGGCTGTCATTCCAGCCAACTCTGGCTATCATTTTCCAGCCAACTCTGGCTTTAGGGTTGGGTTTCACATTCATTATTTCTCCATATTCGACAGGACTGACTCATAGCGTGACTTGACCCAAACAACGTCCCATAACCCAGGGACAAGGCTAGACATCCAGATTTACACTCTCGAGAGGTTGCAACTTTTATCCACACGCTGAGGTCTAGGCTTGTACCGCCGGTACCGGAGTACTAGAACCAACCATGGCGGACAGTACAAACCCGTACCTCCATAGTCGTTTACTCTACCAAGACACTCCCTGTATAGCCACCGACATAATTCTATGCCTTATGCAGAAGTGAATCTGGCACGTCCCCAACCCATGAGCGACGCCTAGCTCCGGAACCTTCACAAGACTAGCCCCGACCAACTATGGTAACCGACTAGACTTGCCAAAGAGGTGGCATCAAAGGAGGCTGATAGAATACCCGGCCACGGTCCGCCCACACAGACGACGCATGGTTGTGCTGGTTGTGTTCGGTGAGTGGCACTATGTGACTCAATCTAGTCGAGGGAGGTGATTATCTTCTTAGTCATTTTGTTTGATTACAGACATCAACATTAACAAAGTAACACAAGGTAACCACATGATAATATCAGCAGTAAATAAGCATATCCAACTGTATGTACCAAAGTTTAAGTATAGCAAAATAAAACGTCAACCGGAAGACTACGGCAGCGAACCCGCCGACCAGCGCCTTCTCGTTCGACAAAATAAAAGAAACGTTGACCGGATGACTGTGGCAGCGATTCCACTGGCAAGCGCCATCTCGTTCGACAAAATAAAAGAAACGTCAACCGGATGACTGTGGCAGCGATTCCGCTGGCAAGCGCCTTCTCATTTGACAAAAATAAAAGAAACGTCAACCGGATGACTGTGGCAGCGATTCCGCTGGCAAGCGCCATCTCGTTCGACAAAAGAAAAGAAACGTCAACCGGTTGACTATGGCAGCGATTCCGCTGGCACGCACCATCTCGTTCGACAAAATAAAAGAGTGTTGCGATGATCCACATATATATATATAAGTGCGGCAATATTAAAATGCAACATGGCATATGATATGCAACATCATTCAATTAAACAAGCAAGCAATTTTCTAAAGTTCGACCAAGCTTGAGATTAGGTTAATGGCTTGCCTTCAGCAGAGGGGAGGTTTGAATCTATTTAAAGAATGAAATTGCATTAAAAACCCTTCCTACGGCATCAAATAAATGATCAAGCTAACAAACTCCAAATGAAATTCTTTTGATGTCATTGGACAGACATTTGAAAAACAAAGCCATCAAAAAAAGATTCATATTTTTTGATGATTTTTGAGAGAGATATGGATTTTCAAAGTTTCTGCCATTTATTTAAACAAAAAAATAGAAAACAGAAAAACCTTTAGAAAAGATTAAAATCCTGACAGTGGGACCCACTGTCAGTGACTCATGTTTTAAACCGAACCGGTACGCGCTGAAAATAAAAAGAAAAGGCAGGGGACGGGGGTGGCCGTCTGCGGCGAACCTACCGGCGGCGTCCACGGCGGCTAGGGGGCAGGGGAGGCGAGGGAGAGGGTGCAGCGCGGCTCGGGGAGGTGTTCTGCGGCCCATCCGTGCACTCACGGATGCCGGAGAGGTCGGGTTAGCTCTAGAGCTTCCTCGCCGCGGCGCCGACGATCTGTCGAGGACGGATACGTTGATTCCGGCCACAGCTTGCTCCGGCGAGGGTGGCTACGGGTTCTCCATGGGCTAAGGAGGCTGTGGGTGGAGGGAATCGAGCAGGGGAGCTTCTACGGCGACGAATTCGAGTGAGGGCCGTGCTACGGCGTCGAGCTCGAATCCGGCGCTCCGGTGATCTAGGGCTTGGCTACTACAGTGGGGGAGGCTAGAGAGCTCGAGGGAGGTGGGATGGTGGTCTAGCGGGGCTGGGGTGGCCTATTTATAGCGATTTGGAGGTGGCACCGATGATCGGCGCACGGTGGTGGGCGGCGCTGTTCGTTGAGACTGTGCTGGGCGGTGTGTCGCTGCGCTGGTGGCTTCTTCGCGCGTCCTGGAGCATCACGAGCACACAGGAGGGGGAGGGGAGGCACGAGGGAGGGCAGTGGATTTGTTGCTGTGCACGGCAGTGGCGATGCAACTCCGGCGGTGTGTCGTCTTGCTGCTTCGCGGCTTGTGGTGAGGAGGGGAGGTGCGAGGCGTGCTGGTGCGTGGTCGTGGAGGTGCTGTGGAGCAAGGGGGGGCACGGGGGAAGCAGTGGAGGTGCAGCGCGGTGGCGTCGACAGGTGGCGGCCACAGTGGCGTGTGGCGCGTCCTGGCGTGCTTGGAGGGGTGCGGTGGAGACGTTGCCAGCGTCGGGGAGGAGGTGGAGCGGCCTGGGGAGGTGGAGGTGGGCTGGGGAGGCACGGGAGCGGCGGGGGGGGCCGTGTGCTCGCCGGCAACATCTGGCGCGCCCTGTGCACGGGGATGCCAGGGGTGATCACGTTCAAAGACATGCCGACACCGACATTAGGCCATATCTCGCGAACCACTGAACCAAATCGAGTGAGGTTTGTTTTGCTGTGCGCCAAATTGAAAATGCAGCAACTTTCCTGAATAATGTTTTGCCAAAATCGAAAGTTGGTCTATAGGAATTTCTAGAAAAACACTTCTGGTCAAAAGAGGAAATGTTGTTTTGGTGAAGCAAATGAAATGTAAAAGGGTTCATAAAATTCCCTGAGGTGTGTGTGTCCATTGTGGTTGTGTCTAGGGTCTTGGATCACCAGGAAGAAAACATTTGCTTTGCACTTGAGGACCATGAGGACATCTTTGCCAACCTGCGTAAGGTGAACATTCCAGAGGCTCATGAGGACCGCCTTGGGGGCTCAGATGGGGAGAAACGCAGAAGCCTACATCGATGACATCGTGGTCAAGACCCGCGAAGAACACACACTCCTGAAGGACCTCGAGGACACCTTTGCCAACCTGCGTAAGGTGAACATCAAGCTGAACCCCGCCAAGTGCGTCTTCGGGGTACCATCAGGCAAACTCCTCGGGTTCCTAGTGTCTCACCGTGGCATCGAAGCAAATCCCGACAAAATCAGGGCCATAAAATAAATGCAGCCACCTCGTCGCCTCAAGGACATGCAGTGCCTGGCGGGGTGTATGGCCAGTCTCGGCCGGTTCATATCCAAGTTCGGCGAGAGGGTGCTGCCGTTTTTTAAGATCATGAAGAGGTCCGGAACGTTCAAGTGGACGCCAGAAGCAGCCAAGGCATTCAAAGACCTAAAGAAGTACCTGGCCAGCCCACCAATCATGGTCGCCCAATGACCTCGCGAGCCCCTGAAGCTGTACTTAGCAGCCACTCCCCAGACGACAAGCGCGGTCCTGGTGGCAGAAAGTGACGAGCCGGTCCTCGCCAAGAAGGACACTACCCTGCCAAGCCCAGAGCCCCCCGACAAGGAAGCAGCCTCCCCAAGCCCCGAGCCCCAAGCCGAGCCCGCGTGACCAACAGACATCCTCGCCGAGGACCTGCCGCAAGAAAACCTCGATAAGGCCCCTGAAGAGCACCACGAAGAGCCCAGCGCTGAAGCACCACAGACAACGCTTGTCGAGCACCCCGTCTACTTCATCAGCACAGTGCTACGGGATGCTCGTGAGCGGTACACCATGCATCAGAAGCTCCTCTTTGCGCTCCTCATCGCCTCCAGGAAGCTACGCCACTACTTCCAGGGCCACCCCATCATGGTGGTCATATCGTACCCCCTGGAGCAAGTCCTGCGCAACCCAAACGCCACAGATCGCATCGTAGGATGGGGCATCGAGCTGCAACCTTTTGAGCTGCAGTTCGACACCACCAGGGTCATCAAGGGCAGGGCGCTGGCGGACTTCACGGCCAAGTGGACGGACACGGGTCAGGAAGAGCCTCGGGAGGAAGAGGCCACATCACCAGGAGGGACAACGCCCAACTACTGGACCATGCACTTCGATGGAGCATTCGCACGCCAAAGTGCAGGGGCTCGTGCTGTCCTGACTTCACCAACAGGCGACAAGCTCTTCTACACCGTCTGGCTATGCTTCACGCACAGCGACAAGGTCTCCAACAACATCGCTGAATACGAAGGCCTACTCGCTGGGCTCAGAGCTGCAATCGCTCTCGGCGTCAAGCGCATACTCATCAAGAGCGACTCCCACCTCCTTGGTCAACTTCTCCAACAAGAGATACAAGCCTAAAGACGGCCACATGGCCGCTTACCTCGAGGAGGTCCGCAGGCTCGAGAAGCACTTCAGAGGAATGGAACTCATGCATATTCCACGAGGAGAGAATCAGGAGGTGGATGACATTGCGAAGCGAGCATCAAGAAGGGAAGCCCAGCGAGCAGGCGTGTTCGAGGAGACGCTCATCAGGGCATCAGTCAAACAGCCAAAAGAAGCCACTGGCATGGACATTGACGAGGAGCTCCCACTAGCGCCAACAATTGGAGCACCAGACCGCGGTCTGCCCTCAGGAGATCGCCTGCATTGAGCTCGTCGCGTTTCCCCTTGAAGCACTCTTCCTGGCGCTGGGCTTTCTGCGCGAACTCCTGGGAGCAGCGGTCGCAGAAGAGCTTCACCTTGGCCTCGGACTCCTCCACTAATACGTCTCAAACGTATCTATAATTTCTGATGTTCCATGTTGATATTATACCAATTGTTACATGTTTTATATACACTTCATAACATTTTTATGCATTTTCTGGGACTAACCTATTAACAAGATGCCACAGTGCCAGTTCCTGTTTTCTACTGTTTTTGTATTCCAGAAAAGCTAGTCTGGAAATATTCTCGGAATTAGACGAAACTTGGACAGAACCTCCTATTTTTCCAACACGAAGACGGAGTCCAGAGGAGACACGGAGGGGGGCCGCGAGCCAGCCACACCATAGGGCCGCGCGGCCCACCCCCAACCGTGCCGTGGGGTGGTGTGGGGCCCTCGTGGCCCCGCAGCCGCCACCCTTTCGCTTATTAATTCCTCCCGACGGAAAACCCTATATACCCGAGCCATTATCCACGAAAAGTTCCAGAGATGCCGCCGTCGTCAACCCTAGCCCGGGAGGGTTCAGAAGCTCTTCCCGGCACTCTGCCGGAGAGGGGAATCATCACCGAAGGGCTCTACATCACCATGCCTGCCTCTGGAGTGATGCGTGAGTAGT
The DNA here is from genome assembly GCA_947311845.1 of Poa pratensis. NCBI lineage: Eukaryota > Viridiplantae > Streptophyta > Magnoliopsida > Poales > Poaceae > Poa > Poa pratensis. Next base: position 1,649,915 of record CAMZMU010000113.1, read on the forward strand.
TCATCCTTGGACTACAGGTCCATGGCAGTAGCTAGATGGTTGTCTCTCCACTTTATGCTATCATGTTTAGATCTTGAGAGCTGCCTATCATGATCAAGATCATTTTATTGTAATGCTACATGTTGTGTTTGCTGGGATCCGATGAATATTGAATACTATGTCAAGTTGATTATCAATCTATCTTATATGTTATTTATGATGTTGCATGCTTTCCGTTACTAGTAGATGCTTTGGCCAAGTAGATGCTTTTAACTCCAAGAGTGAGTATTTATGCTAGATAGTGGGTTCATGCCTCCGGTAATCTGGGACAGTGACAATAACTTCTAAGATTGTGGATGTGCTGTTGCCACTAGGGATAAAATAACCGATGCTTAGCTTAAGGGTACGTCGTTAGGTCTAATGCATTTGTTTACTTTACGCACATTACTTTATGCAATTATCCGTTGCTTGCAACTTAATACCAACGGGGAACTCGGTATGACAACCTGGCGGTGGATTATTAGTCATAGACGCTGTTGAATAACGGTCTATGTATTTTGTCGTAATGCCCACATGAATATCATAGTAATCCTCATGTCATATATATGCATTGTTATGCGCTCAATATTTTGTCAATTGCCCAGCTGTAATTTGTTCACCCAGCATGTTAGTTATCTATTATGGAGAGACACCACTAGTGAACTGTGGACCCCGGTCCATTCTTTTACACTGATAATACAACCAACTGCAAACACTGTTCCTTTTCATTCTCTGCAATTTACTACTGTTTTCCACACCATACGATTAATCCTTTGTTTTCAGCAAGCCGGTGAGATTGACAACCTCACTGTTTCGTTGGGGCCAAGTAGTTTGATTGTCTTGCGTGCAGGTTCCACGTCAACAAGTCAGAATTCACTGCAACAGCTCTTTTCTGGCACCGTTGACTACCTTCAGAAGTGATTTCTTGCTCCTACTGGTTCGATTAAACCTTGGTTTCATACTGAGGGAAACTGCTACTACACTGCTTCATACCTTCCTCTTGGGGTCTCCCAACGAACGTGTGTCTACACGCATCAAGCTCTTTTTCTGGCGCCGTTGCCGGGGAGCGGAAGCACTTCGGTTCAGAAATCTCCTTGCATCCCCTTCCACACGCCATCAATCTTTTTCTGGCGCCGTTGCCGGGGAGCAAGAGGATTTCTGCAAGGGGAGTTTCATGCTTCCAATCTCTTTACTTTGTTATTGTCTTGCTTAGTTTATTTTTATTTTAGTCTTGTTTGCTTTATTTATCAAAAACACACAAAAATTAGTTACTTGCATTTAGTTTATTTTCTGTTTAGTTTCTGCTATTTCATCATGCTTCTCCCTAAGTATACTTTAAAAGACATATCTGTGGGTAGTGGGTCTATCATTGGAAGAGAAAACATTGAGGAATTCTTGGGTCACATTAGTATGCTTAAGGATTTTGAAGATAGACCCTTGGTAGAACTTGCTCCAAATTATGAAATTGCTATAGCTTCTCTAGTTCACATGTTGGAAGCTAGGTTTGTCAATCTGAATCCTATAATGCAGCATATGTTCCTTAAACTTCATGATATGGAAGATGGTGAAAAGAAAGATTTTGTTCTAGAAACCTTGCTTAAACAATTTGGTGATGTTGGTAAGGAAGCTATAAAAGTTTTTATTCGATATAAGATGTTTGGCTATTATATTGATGTTACTAATACACTTGAGAAATTGGAAAAAAATAGACTTAAATACACTAAAGAAACTAATTATGAGGGGGAAGTTAAGATACCAATACCTTTTAAGTTTGTAGGCATGCATGAGGCACTAGAAAAGAATTTTGATTGGATTGTTCCTGAAAATTTATTTGATGAGGATAGTGTGCCTAAAAGTAATGAAAAAGGAGTTTCTGAAACTTATATAGATAAGATACAATGCATTGTTGAGAAAACTTCCAACCTTTCTGTTGATGCCTCATCGCTTGGAAACACTTGATTCTTACTTTTTGCGCCTAGCTGAAAGGCGTTAAAGAAAAGCGCTTATGGGAGACAACCCATTATTTTATTTCTGCAATTTTTCTTTTTCTTTTTTTGAGTCAAGGAGTTGTTTACTTCTGTAACAATTCCTTTGTATCTTTATTTTATCGCATTGTTGTGTCAAGTTTTGCCTCTAATAGGAAGATGATGCTAGATTTGGATTTATACGCAGGAACTGATTTCTTCTGTTCACTGTTTTAATTCTGTAAAATCACAAAAAAAATATTTAAATCTGAAATTTTTTGTGCGTGATCCTCAGATATGTACGCATCTTTCGTTAGTTTAAAGTTTTTTGATCTGAGCAATGTAAGTGCCTCTAAAAAATTCGTCTTTGCGGACTGTTCTGTTTAGACAGATTCTGTCTTTTATTTTTCGCATTCTCTCTTTTACTAGTATTGAGTGGAATTATTTTTTAAGGTGAAGAGCTCCACATAACATCAGTGGTAGTAGCTAATGTTAAAAGTAACGGTCATGTTTGTGTCCTTATAGAACATGTGAGTTTTTGATTGTGCACTAACCCTCTAATGAGAATTACTTTGAGTTTGGTGTGGCAGAAGTTTTCAAGGGTCAAGAGAGAAGGATGATATAATGTGATCAAGAAGAGTGAAGAGTTTAAGCTTGGGGATGCTCCCATGGATCACCCCAGCAAATTTCAAGAAGACTCAAGCGTCTAATCTTGGGGATGCCCAAGGCATCCCCTTCTTCATCAGCAACTTATCAGGTCATCTCTAGTGAAACTATATTTTAATTTTTTCACATCATATGTGCTTTACTTGGTGCGTCTGTGTGCTTTTATTTTCAGTATTTTATTTTTCGTATGGTTAACTTGATTGGACCCCAGCATTCTTGATTGGGAGAGAGACACGCTCCGTTTTTTCATATGAATACTCCTATTCTTCACTTATACTTGTCGAGTATTCTTGTCTAGCTATTGCCATGCTTTTAGCTCCTGTTTTTTCATGCATCTCTTATTCAGAGCTGTTAGTTCTTTTAAATAAAGTACTCTCTTGCTTTACTTATAATTGTTTGGAGAGTTTATGTTGAAATAAATTTATTGGTGTTTGGTTGGAACAGAAAATGTTGCATGTGGTAGATGGTATAATGGAAAAAGCTTACATATTCTTGTAGATCACTGTATTGGATAATTTGATACTTGTCAATTGTTTTGAGTTATTAAGTAGTTCATGATTAAGCTTTTGTATCATGTAGTTAAAACCTATTAATGAAGAACTACCGTAAAGCTCGTTGAAATTTGGTTTGCATGTTTGGTATCTCTAAGGTCTAGATATTTTCTAGTAAAAGGGTTTGGTTAACAAGGAAGACAGTGTAGAGTCTTATAATGCTTGCAATATGTTTTCATATAAGCCTTGCTGTGTCGGTTGATATCCTGTGTTTGCTTCAAATAACCTTGCTAGCCTAAACTCTGTACTGAGAGGGAATGCTTCTCGTACATCCAAAACCTTGAGCCAAATCCATGCCATCTGTGTCCACCATAACTACCTATATGTGGTATTTTCTTGCCATTCCAAGTAAATTTTTCATGTGCTACCTTTAAATTATTCAAAATTGTTATTATTCCTTTTTATGTCAATGTTTACCAGCTCATGAGGAAGTAGTGGGTTATCCTTTATTCGACTTGTCAAACAGACTTTACACCTGGAGTAGTGGCATATACATCCGCTTATCCAATAATTTTGCAAAAAGAGCTAGCAACGGGGTGCCCAATCCCAACTAATTACAACTTTAACCGCTTAATTATCTTCACATTTTTGCCCTGATTTATCAGAAAGCAATGACAAACAGTGAAATACATGCATGTGTAAACAAAAGAGAAGAGGGATGATCTGCCTTGCTGGTAGAAATAACGTCCTTCATGTGAGCCGCTCTTAAAAGTCTGTTTGATAGGGAGAATACTTTTTTCATCCGCTACCATTCGTTGACAATTAACAAACACCTCTCAAAACAAGACACTCCTCCATGGTATGTGATTGATGGTAGGCACCCGAGGATTCGGTTAGCCATGGCTTGTGTTAGCAAAGGTTGGGAGGAGTGTCAAATATTTTATGCAATCTCTATATGTTTTTCAAAACTTAAAAAACTCTAGCACATGATTTAATCCCTGCTTCCCTCTACGAAGGGCCTTTCTTTTACTTTTATGTTGAGTCAGTTTACCTACTTCTTTCTATCTTAGAAGCAAACACTAGTGTCAGCTATCGCGGCAGTGGAACATGGGGTTCCCCTAGTGCTGCCAAAGTGGGTCCACCCCATGTGGGCCCAGGATGAAGATGGACAAGACCAAGACTCAAGTCAAGCTAGCGGGTTCACTGTCAGGACACGCAAGGCCTACGTCGACAAAGGGCTCCGATCCTGGGGACCTGCCGGGTCCCCGAACCAAGCAAGAAGGCCAGGAAGGACCCGAGAGCCTGAGTTCCCGGTAGGAGGCCAGGCTCCCTCTCGGGTACTTCCCCACGTCCCTGTGGATAAGCACTCCACCTCACCGCGGAAGACTTGGGAAGCAAGGCGAAGGCAGCGCGGGCGGGAAGCACGTCCCGTGGTGGTGTCAGCTCCTGTCCACCCCAAGGCGGACGCTCCCACCTAACCCAAAGGAGACGCTAGGCTGAGGAGAGGCCACGTCTCCTCCTAAACTAGATGAGGAGGGTCCTTCACCCCGAAGGTCCCTCGCGCCCCTCACGTGACCCTGTGGCAACCCCTTAGCCTATAAAAGGAGGACCAAGGCACGGAGGAGGGGAGGAAAAGGAAGACGAACACAAGGTAGAACCAAGCACTAGAACCAGAGCAAGACTAGACTAGGGCTGCGAAGGTAGAGGGAAGGTGATCTCCTCCGGGTCAGGATCTGTCCTTCTTCTACCTCCAGCCAAAACCCTTCCGGGTACCCCATCCGGGAGGTTCCATTGTAAGCCACACTATGAAGAACCCATCAATCCAGACATGCAGGAGTAGGGCTTTTAGCCTCCGGGCGGCCTGAACCTGGGTAGCTCCTTGTGTCCCTTTGGTTGCATGCTTTGATCGTGGAGAGGAGAGCTTGATCTAGACTCCGCCCAAGAAGACGATTCTCAGCCTCCTTCGCGCCCCGTGCCGAACCTAAAAGGGGGTATCCTATACTCCCGGTGTCCGTGCATCGAGACACGACATCTGGCGCGCCAGGTAGGGGGCGCAAGCGCTGGTTTCATCAAGTTCATCGGCAAGTTCTTCGTCAAGCATGCCTCCGAGAAGAAGGGAGACCCTGCGGCGTCCAAGCCGGTCTCTCCCTCACGCACTCAAGCTTCAGCTGAACGTCGTGCTGCTGGCGCGGGCGGAGCGTCTCTCCGTCCCCGCCTCCCATGGAGAGGGTGGCGCCGGACGAAGTGGACGGTCACGACAAGGACAACGGCCCTGGCGGAGCGGCGGCTCCAAAGGGCACCACCATGCCTCCTCCTCGCTCGGGGGAGAAGAGCGTCTGCAACGGCGCTGGCAAGGAGCCCACCGCTGGAGGAGGGAACCACGGCGTTCGCCCCAGCGGGGATCCACGAGCATCCAAGAGCAAGACCTCCGCGCACTCGCCTTCGGACGTGCAAGCTCGCCATGATGCTCTAGTCGCTGCCAAGGCCCTGATGCAGTTCCCTCCAAGCAGCGGCGATCCCAAGGTCTACCAAGAATGGAGGACTCGCGTCGAGAGGCTCCTCGACTTCGCCGATGGTGGTCCGTGGGTCGAACCCACTCAAGCTCCCACCGTCGACGATCCCGGAGCAGCACAAGACAAGACACGTGATCCGCGAGGCCAGCCTCGTGGTGAACGTCAAGCCAAGACGGCGCCTCCTCGCACCGCGCCACCGATGGCTGATCGGCTAAACCGCGATCACGGCGAGGCCATCTCCATCGGGTCGTCTACCTCGCGCAACCCAGATCTTCGTGACGAGCTCAACAGCCGTCAGAACGAGGATATGCGCACCCGCATCGAGCGTCGCCGAGAACGTCACCGCCGGGAAGATCGGGGCATCGACCTCGCCGAAGGCTGCCTCGCCCTCGCCCCGAGTTCCGCCACTTCAACTGGCCCAAGAAATTCAAGATCGACGTTCTCCGCTACGACGGCACCACGAACCCCCGGGACTTTCTGCAGATCTACTCTCTTGCTGCGATGGTTGCCGGGGCCGACGAGGTCATGATGGCCAACTGGTTCCCGTTGGCCCTGAAGGGAGATGCCCAGACTTGGCTTCTCAACCTTCCCAAGTGCTCCATCCGTTCCTGGCGGGCACTGAAGGAGCAGTTTCTGGGGGCTTTCCAAGGCGGGTACGAGCGCCCGGGGGCTCCCAGTGATCTCCACGACTTCAAGCAGCTGCCGGGTGAAACTCTCCGCAAGTTCATCCAGCGCTTCACCCAGAAGATGAACACCATCCCGTGCATCAAGGAGGAGTTGGTGATCCAGTCCTTCCACGCCAACGTCCGCAACCCCAAGATGCGCGAGAAGCTGAGCATCCATCGCGTCGAGTCTGCTCGTAAGCTCTGGGAGCTTGCAGATCGGTGCGCTCGAGCTGAAGAAGGAGCCAAGTTCCCCGGGGAGGATGAACCCGAGGACAAGGTCGCTCCAGCCAAGAACAAGAAGCGGGACCCTGGACCCGACAAGCGGATCTTCGTCACCGAGCCTCTTCCGAAGAAGACCAAGCCCGCGCCGACTTCCGAGGAAGAAGGTGAAGGTGATCCCTGGTGCCACATCCATCCAGAAGGCAACCACTTGCTCAAGGACTGCCGCATGCTCAAGAACCTCGCCATCCGGGAGCAACGCCGAGCTGATGGGGTCAGTCAAGACGGTTGCTACAACTGCGGCACTGCCGGGCACATCGCTCGTGACTGTCCCACGGGTCGCCAAGGCGGAGGCGGCCGTGGATGGAACCGAGGCGGTGGCCGCGGGGGCCGTGGAGGAGGACGCGGCGGTCAAGGTGGTCGCGGGTACACACTCCGGAGGCCACCCACGGCGGCAACGGGGAAGCTCCGGCTCCCCAAGGAGGCAACGGCGGCAAGTATCAAGAAGTCACTGGAGTTGTCGGGTGCATCCACGGAGGGTCTTCTCTGCCTCCCTCCAACGGCGCCTGCAAGAGACTTGTCCGGGAGCTGAACGCGGTTGCTTCTGCTCCGTCCAAGCCCCTGGACTGGTCTAGTCAAGTCATCACCTTCGACCCAGAAGACCACCCTGCAAACACTGCCGGGGTCGGGACCCTGCCGCTGATCGTGTCGCCCGTCATCCACAACTACAAGGTCACCAAGATGCTGGTCGACGGAGGCTCCAGCCTCAACTTGCTGACGGCGAAGGTCCTGGCTATCCTTCAAATTCCCCTGTCTCGCCTGCAAGACACCGGGGTGTTCCAAGGCGTGAACGGAAGTGTTACTCGACCCCTCGGGAAGATCACCCTTCCGGTCACCTTCGGCGACTCCAAGAACTTCCGCACCGAGGAAATCGTCTTCGACATCGCCGACACTCCGCTACCGTACAACGGCATACTTGGCAGACCTGCTCTGGCCAAGTTCATGGCCGTCTCCCACTTCGCCTACAACATGCTGAAGATTCCGGCGCCGTGGGGTGTGATCAAGGTCAAGGCCGACATCGACGATGCTATCTACTGCGTTCACCAGCTGAACCAGACGGTGGCAATCATGGCGGATGTCCCTCAAGGTGTACAGGAGGATGATGATGGGGCGAAGGGCACCCGGGGGCTCCACATCTACTCCCCCAAGAAGGCGCCATTCCATGGCGATCCGCAGCTGACCAAGAAGGTGGCGCTAACCAGCGACGGAGTTCGCTCCATCACCATCGGCGCCCGCCTCACCGACAAATAGGAAAGCGCGCTCGTCGCCTTCCTTCGGGAAAACTCTGACGTCTTCGCGTGGGAGGCGTCAGGTTTACCCGGCGTTCCAAGGGAGGTGATCGAGCACAAACTGGCGGTCAATCCGGGGGCTCGCCCCGTGAAGCAGGTTCTCCGGAACCAAAGCAAGGAAAAGCTGGAATTCATCATCGCCGAGGTGGACAAGTTGATAGAAGCTGGTGTCATCCGGTCGGTTCCCCACCAAGCTGGGTGGCCAACCCCGTGGTGGTACCGAAGCCCATGACCTTCAAGTGGAGACTCTGCATCGACTTCACAGACCTGAATAAGGCCTGTCCCAAGGACCCTTTCCCCCTGCCGCGGATCGACATGATCGTGGATTCCACGGCCGGGTGCGAGCTGCTGTGTTTCTTGGACGCCTTTCCGGGTACCACCAGATCATGATGTCACTCGAGGACCAAGAGAAGACGGCCTTCATCACTCCCAAGGGCTGCTACTGCTACACCCGGATGCCTTTTGGCCTCCGGAACGCCGGCGCTACCTTCCAGCGCGCAATGCAAGCATGCCTTGGGTCACAGCTGGGCCGCAACGTTGAAGCGTACATCGACGACATCGTGGTCAAGACCCGGTACAAGGACTCCCTCATCCAAGACCTGCACGAGACCTTCGAGAACCTCCGCCGGGTCAACTTCAAGCTCAACCCCGACAAGTGCGTGTTCGGGGTCCCCTCCGGCAAGCTGCTGGGTTTCCTGGTCTCTCACCGAGGGATCGAGGCGAATCCGGACAAAATCAAGGCAATCGAGCGCATGGAGGCGCCCCGGCGGGTCAAGGACGTACAGCGCCTCAACGGGTGCATCACTGCACTCGGGCGCTTCATCTCAAGGCTTGGGGAGCGGGCCTTACCGTTCTTCAGGCTGCTCAAGAAGTCAGGCCCCGTGGAGTGGACCTCCGAGGCCGAGGAAGCCCTGCAGTCCCTTAAGCGCTACCTCGCCTCGCCACCAATCCTCGTGGCACCAGAAGAGAAGGAGCCCCTACTACTGTACATTGCTGCCACCAACCAGGTGATCAGCGCTGTGCTTGTGGTAGAGCGTGACGCTCCTCCGAAGAAGTCAAGCAAGATCAAGGGCAAGCGACCCGGGAACTCTCTCCGGGACAACCGTGCAAGAAAAGGCTGCCGGGTGACCAGGGGTCTCACGATCCTGACGTCACTGCAACCTTACCAGACGGCGGAGCCCGTCGGGAATGGAGAATCTCCCTCCGACGAGACTTCGCCGGGGGCTACCTCGTCCCCACCCCAAGACGTCGACGTGGAGGAAGCCGAGCCCTCTCAGGACTCGGCGACCCGCAAGGTGCAGCACCCGGTCTACTTCGTCAGCGCAGTGCTGCGCGACGCCCGGGAGCGGTACCCCATGATGCAGAAGCTGCTGCTGGCAATCCTCATTGCCTCCCGCAAGATGAGGCCGTACTTCCAAAGCCATCCCATCACGGTGGTGTCCAAGTACAACCTAAGAAGCCCCCTGGAGAACCCACTTGCCACTGGTCGCATATCATGGTGGGCCATGGAGCTTCAAGGTTTCGGTCTCAAGTTCGAGCACACGGACAACATCAAGAGTCAGGCGCTGGCGGATTTCACGGCCGAGTGGACCGAGACGGCGTTCGACGACCCGGAAGAGGAAACCTGCCTCCCCGGGAAGGAAGATCCTAGCGCCTGGACCATGCACTTCGACGGCTCCTACACCAAGGGGAAAGGAGGTGCTGGGGTTGTCCTAACCTCACCAACCGGGGACCGGCTGAAGTACGTCGTCCAGATGCACTACCAAGGGAACATCTCCAACAACACGGCGGAGTACGAGGGCCTGCTCGCAGGACTTCGTGCTGCCATCGGCCTCGGCATCAACAAGATCGTCGTCAAGGGTGACTCTCAGTTAGTCATCAAACAAGTGAACAAGGAGTACGCGTGCCCTCAGATGGCACCATACGTTGAAGAGGTCTGGAAGCTGCAGCGGCGCTTCGACAACTTCCGGGCTGTGTACGTCCCACGGGGAGAAAACACGGCCGCGGATGAGCTATCGCAGGTGGCGTCCAAGCAAGAACCAGTGCCTCCCGGGATCTACATCGAGGTCCTCAGGCGACCTTCGATCCCACCCGAGAGGCTCGCGACAAGATCTGCGCCGGGGGCTGGCGACCCTTCTACCTCGACAACACGGGTAGCCAGCCCAGAAGCTCAAGACCCGGCAGCCCCTCCAGCGGAGGAAGCTATGCTTTCTTTCCGTCGGATGGTGCTACCGGTGGAAGGAACCCACCCACCCTGGGCCCGGGACATCGTCAAGTACATCATGGAGCACGCCCTCCCGGAGGACGATCACGACGCCGAGCGGGTGGCTCGTCAAGCCAAGCTCTACGTCATGATCGACGGCGAGCTCTACCGGCGACGGGACAACGGAGTCAAGCTCCGCTGCATCCCTCAAGAACAAGGCCAAGTACTGCTACGGGACATCCACGAGGCACATGTTCAAGTCATGTGGCATCAAGATCACTGGCGGGTAAAGTTTTTCGTCACGGGTTCTACTGGCCAACAGTCCTCAGTGATGCGAGCAGCTAGTCAAGACCTGTGAAGCCTGCCAGTACTATGCGAAGAACATACATCAGCCGGCGCAAGCTCTGCAGCCAATTCCAATCTCCTGGCCGTTCGCGGTCTGGGGGCTGGACATCGTGGGAAGATACCGAAGTCTGTCGGGGGCCATGAATACCTTTTCGTGGCCATCGACAAGTTCACAAAGTGGGTGGAAGTGATGCCAGTACCAAGACAGACAGCTCAAGCAGCCATCAAGTTCATTGAAGGGATCGTGTACCGCTTCGGAGTACCCAACAGAATCATAACGGACAATGGCTCTCAGTTCACAAGCCGATCCTTCCTCAACTTCTGTGAAGAGCTGGGAATCAAGGTGTGTTTTGCCTCGGTGTCCTACCCAAGGTGCAATGGGCAAGTGGAGCGAGCCAATGCGGAGGTCCTAAAGGGTTTGAAGACCAAGGCCTTTGACAAGTTAGAAGACAAGGGCAAGAACTGGATTGAGCATCTACCAAGTGTCTTGTGGTCCCTCAGAACCACACCAAGCAGAGCCACTCAAGAAACACCATTCTTCCTTGTCTATGGAGCAGAAGCCGTCTTGCCAACAGAGCTCAGGCATGGATCCCCCCGGGTACTTGCCTATGATGAAGACGCACAAGCTGAGAGGAGGATTGATGACATCAACTTCCTGGAAGAGGTGCGGTGCCGAGCTTCCTTACGATCTGCTCGATACCAGCAAGGGCTCCGCCGCTATCATGATCGCCATATCCGTTCACGGGTACTGGAACCCGGAGACCTGGTTCTCCGCAAGAAGCAGAAGCTTGATAACATGAACAAGCTGTCGTCCAAGTGGGAAGGACCTTATCGGGTGACGCATACCCTGAGACCCGGAGCTGTTTATCTGGAGGACGAGAAAGGCAGGCCGGAGGGCAACGCCTGGAACATCGAGAATCTCCGGAAATTCTACCCCTGAATACGAACATGAATCGCAGATAGTTCGAGTCAACTAAGCACGCCCAAGGGGCTAGTGTTCTGTATAAGGGTGTAAGAATCGTCGCCAAGGAATAAAAGATAAGTTTTTCAATTCCGTGAGCCTCTCTTGTTGTCGTGAAGTGTGTTATCCGTAACAACCCCCAAGCAGGGGGCTGACATGGTGCCGGTGGCTGACAGGTCGAGCGCGAGTAGCCTATCAGTAGGCGCTGCCACCTGATCGTGCCGTACTGCCGCGGTAAGAAGTGGAACGGGCAGTGCTGTGTTTTAAAGAACCTAAACACAGAAATGCACATTCAACTTTGCTTGCGGGTTGCTCCGGATGAAACACTTTCACGACATGTAAGGGAGGGTCCATTCTTTTCCTACTGAAAGTGTGTTATGTGTAGCGCCTCTCCCGGGACAGGAATGGATGCTGAAGAGCGGCTCAGGAGCTGGATACCCGGGAAGGACAGAGTAGATCAAGGCACGGCAAAAACCAGCTAAGTCTTTGCATGTGCATCTTGCATTCTAGGCATAATATCTCGCTCGGAGTCAATATACCACCAACCTGCGCATGCTTGACAGTTGATGAGAACCTTTGCGGGGGTAATGCGTCCTCCCCGGCGAACGGTCAGATTTCCCTTCTGGCCTAGTACCCGTGGCTGTGGAGTGGACTCCCGGAAGGCATAGTGCTCTTAGGGGTGCTGCTACCGGTGCAGGCGGTTAGAGTACTTGTCACCTAAGAGATCTCCTCAGAAAACTTGACGGCGCGTTAGTGCAAGGGAGGTTTGGGAAATGACCCCGGGAGTTGAGCCCTAGGATTGCATTCATCTGAACTTACATTCTGAATTTACAATTCTGATTACATTCAGTCGAAGCTTTCCTGGATACATATCTAGCCTATGCTACTAAGGCCAGCTCAGGCTCCTGGCTGTGCAGCTCTGTCTTCTGTTTTATTGCCTGCCGGGTGAACTCCGGACTCCCGGGGACGCCTGGGATGAAGGAGGGCATTCGCGCAGGATCTTCAGGGGTCCCACGGGCCGGGGAACTTCCGGGCAAACCCCGGCACATGCTGGCTGCAGAGGAGGTGCACGTGGTCCACGAACTTATCCATGATGTCTTCCTCATCCTGTACGAAGGGAAGAATCGAGTCAAGGCGCAGGATCTTCCCAAGGGTCGTATTGCCAGAACCAAGGCACCTTACCTTGAAGACATCGTCAAGGTCGCAGAGGAGGCGGATCAATCTCTGATTGCCTGCGGCCTCCTTCCACAGCTCCATCTTGATGGTGTCCTTCCGGGTCGCCAGCGCCACCGACGCTCCATGGCAGCAGAACCGGCGATGTTCCCCACCGCGGGGAAAACCAAGGAGACCGAGGGCGAGGAACGACCTCGTCCTTTCTAGTGGCTCGGGCTCCAGCTTCGCTGGGTGCCTCCGCCGCTCCTCGAAGACGGACTCCGCCGTCGACACATCGGACAAGGCCCTCTCTGCTTCGCCGGACATTGTTCTGCGGGCGGGAGAGGCAAAGGAAGAAGAGGAGCGGAGCAAGGCGAGAAGATGTGTCAAGGGGTTGGAGTCTGGATGGTCTTTTATAGGCCTCCCACGCTCCACCTACCCCTTGACGCTACGGCTGCTGCAGTAATGGGAGCGCGTTTTGCAAAAAACTCGTTCTCATTCACACGGACGCGACACGAAGACAAGGAGGAAAACAAGATCTTCTTCATTTACAAGGACTACAAGGGGACGATCTTTTTTACAACAAAAAGGTTGGCTCCCGTCGAGCAAGGAGCACCGCCGTACAATGGAAGACGCTACTTCCAGAAGTACGTCGTCAAGGCCGCCAAGGAGGAGGTCAACGAGATCTCCATGGCGCCCGTCCGAAGCTCCTCGCCTTCAGGAAGACGAGCTCCCCTCGACCTTGATGTCAGATGAGTTTTCCTCATCTTCATCCTCGTCGTAGGAGCTCGAGCTGCCGCTGCTGCTCTCCATGCAGCACTCCACGCGTCCGCCATCGACACCGAAGATCTTCACGGAGAGCGTGCATCTCCGTCGTACCGGAACACCAAGCATGCCCCCTGGACAGGCGGCGGGCACGGGAGAACGACTTCCACCCCGGACCCAGAAGCATGGCGCCTTCAGTGGTGCGCTCCGCCATGGCCCAGGAGGGGCCATTGGGGCAGCCTTCCACTTGCAGCCAGAAGCCGGAGGGTCCGATGTCCTCCGTCGCCATCGCGAAGGAATCCGGCAGGAGAAGCCGGCTGCGAGGCCTGCGGTTCAGATCCACGATGAACTCGAACGGCGCGAAGCTGGTATGAACCATGCTCCTAGGAGGGGAGCAGCGGTGCCGCGGCCTCCACGGCCGCCGCGACCGCGAATCCCACGACCTCGCGGAACAGCTCGACCACGAGTGGAGGGGCCACTCTCCGCAGCAGCTGAAGAAGAACGAGGGCGCCCAACTCCTCTCCTCGCTCTCGCCATTGGCGCTGGCAGCTTGTGGGGGGCCTGGAGTTGGACTGAGGAAGAAGATGAACAAAAGCCAGGGGTGCGCCTCGCTTTTATAGCCACGGCGGCCTCTGTCAGCGTCTCCTCGGTTCTTCCGTTATGGGAATCGAGGGGGCCCCGCAGTTATTCCCCCAGCGGAGTAACTCCAAGACCTTCAAGGCCATCAGAGCTGAGCAAGGAAGACCAGGTGCCCGGGACCCACTTTGACCTATCTTTAGGCCATGGCCCCGGCAGCTGGAGCAAGAGCCGCCGGGACCATGCCCGGGGGCTACTGTCGCAGCAGTGGAACATGGGGTTCCCCTAGTACTGCCAAAGTGGGTCCACCCCATGTGGGCCCAAGATGAAGATGGACAAGACCAAGACTCAAGTCAAGCTGGCGGGTTCACCGTCAGACACGCAAGGCCTACGTCGACAAAGGGCTCCGGTCCTGGGGACCTTCCGGGTCCCCGAACCAAGCAAGAAGGCCAGGAAGGACCCGAGAGCCCGAGTTCCCGGCAGGAGGCCAGGCTCCCTCTCGGGTACTTCCCCACGTCCCTGTGGATAAGCACTCCACCTCACCGCGGAAGACTTGGGAAGCAAGGCGAAGGCAGCGCGGGCGGGAAGCACGTCCCGTGGTGGTGTCAGCTCCTGTCCACCCCAAGGCGGACGCTCCCACCTAACCCAAAGGAGACGCTAGGCTGAGGAGAGGCCACGTCTCCTCCTAAACTAGATGAGGAGGGTCCTTCACCCCGAAGGTCCCTCGCCCCTCACGTGACCCTGTGGCAACCCCTTAGCCTATAAAAGGAGGACCAAGGCACGGAGGAGGGGGGAAGGAAGACGAACACAAGGTAGAACCAAGCTAGAACCAGAGCAAGACTAGACTAGGGTGCGAAGGTAGAGGGAAGGTGATCTCCTCCGGGTCAGGATCTGTCCTTCTTCTACCTCCAGCCAAAACCCTTCCGGGTACCCTCCGGGAGGTTCCATTGTAAGCCACACTATGAAGAACCCATCAATCCAGACATGCAGGAGTAGGGCTTTTAGCCTCCGGGCGGCCTGAACCTGGGTAGCTCCTTGTGTCCCTTTGGTTGCATGCTTTGATCGTGGAGAGGAGAGCTTGATCTAGACTCCGCCCAAGAAGACGATTCTCAGCCTCCTTCGCGCCCCGTGCCGATCTAAAAGGGGGTATCCTATACTCCCGTGCCGTGCATCGAGACACGACATCAACTTTGGTGCAGCAATTTTTTATATGCTCATATATTGCACTTATTATATGCTTTGTGTTGACAAATATCCATGAGATATATGTGTTGAAAGTTGAAAGCAATTGCTGAAACTTAAATCTTCCTTTGTGTTGGTTAAATACCTTTTGCTTAGAATCTATTGCTTTATGAGTTAACTCTTATGCAAAACTCCTTGATGCTTGTCTCGAAAGTACTATTCATGAAAAGTTTTGCTTATATGATTCAGTTGTTTGCTCATTATCTACTTGCTAGCAAACTATAGACCATTGACCTGGATCACTTCATTCATAACATGTGCTTTACAGTATTATTTGATCAAGATTATGATTGTAGCATGTCACCTCAGAAATTATTTTGTTTTTATCGTTTTACCTACTCGAGTACGAGTAGAACTAAGCTTGGGGATGCTTGATACGTCTCAAACGTATCTATAATTTCTGATGTTCCATGTTGATATTATACCAATTGTTACATGTTTTATATACACTTCATATCATTTTTATGCATTTTCTGGGACTAACCTTTTAACAAGATGCCACAGTGCCAGTTCATGTTTTCTGCTGTTTTTGTATTCCAGAAAAGCTAGTCTGGAAAAATATTCTCGGAATTGGATGAAACTTGGACGGAACCTCCTATTTTTTTCAACACGAAGACGGAGTCCAGAGGAGACACGGAGGGGGGGCCGCGAGCCAGCCACACCATGGGGCACACAGGCCCACCCCCAACCGCGTTGTGGGTGGTGTGGGGCCCTCGTGGCCCCGCAGCCGCCGCCCTTTCGCCTATTTATTCCTCCCGACGCAAAACCCTAGATACCCAAGCCATTATCCATGAAAAGTTCCAGAGACGCCGCCGCCGTCAACCCTAGCTCGGGAGGGTTCAGAAGCTCTTCCCGGCACTCTGCCGGAGAGGGGAATCATCACCGGAGGGCTCTACATCACCATGCCTGCCTCCGGAGTGATGCGTGAGTAGTTCATCCTTAGACTACGGGTCCATGGCAGTAGATAGATGGTTGTCTCTCCACTTTATGCTATCATGTTTAGATCTTGTGAGCTGCCTATCATGATCAAGATCATCTCATTGTAATGCTACATGTTGTGTTTGCTGGGATCCGATGAATATTGAATACTATGTCAAGTTGATTATCAATCTATCTTATATGTTATTTATGATGTTGCATGCTTTCCGTTACTAGTAGATGCTTTGGCCAAGTAGATGCTTGTAACTCCAAGAGTGAGTATTTATGCTAGATAGTGGGTTCATGCCTCCGGTAATCTAGGAGAGTGGCAATAACTTCTAAGATTGTGGATGTGCTGTTGCCACTAGGGATAAAATAACCGATACTTAGCTTAAGGGTACGTCATTAGGTCTAATGCATTTGTTTACTTTACGCACATTACTTTATGCAATTATCCATTGCTTCCAACTTAATACCAACGGGAAACTCGGTATGACAACCTGGCGGTGGATTATTAGTCATAGACGCTATTGGATAACGGTCTATGTATTTTGTCGTAATGCCCACATGAATATCATAGTAATCATCATGTCATATATATGCATTGTTATGCGCTCAATATTTGTCAATTGCCCAGCTGTAATTTGTTCACCCAGCATGTTAGTTATCTATTATGGAGAGACACCACTAGTGAACTGTGGACCCCGGTCCATTCTTTTACACTGATAATACAACCAACTGCAAACATTGTTCCTTTTCATTCTCTGCAATTTACTACTGTTTTCCACACCATACGTTTAATCCTTTGTTTTCAGCAAGCCGTGAGATTGACAACCTCACTGTTTCGTTGGGGCAAAGTAGTTTGATAGTCTTGCGTGCAGTTTCCACGTCAACAAGTCAGAATTCCCTGCAACAGCTCTTTTCTGGCACCGTTGACAACCTTCAGAAGTGATTTCTTGCTCCTACTGGTTCGATTAAACCTTGGTTTCATACTGAGGGAAACTGCTGCTACACTGCTTCATACCTTCCTCTTGGGGTCTCCAACGAACGTGTGTCTACACGCATCATCCACCATCTTCTCCTCCTTCGAGCGGAGCTTGGCGTTGGCCTTCTCGAGGCGATCCTTGTAGCTGGCCTCGTCCTGGGCCACCTTGCTCTCGCGGGCCTCCAGGCTCTCCCGCTGCCCAGATTGGTCCCTCTCGACTTGTTCAACCTGCTCCTCGTGCTTGCGCAGCTCAGCCTCGCGGAAAGAGAGGTCTTCCCCGCGCTGCGCTAGCAACTGCTCGCGGATGCCATTCCCGTGATAAGGGGACTGTTGGCCGCTACGCTCCAAGCCGACGTCACCGCGGGGCACCCCACGGGCCTCTCCAGCACCAGCCCATTGTCTTGGATGGACGGTGGCTTTTCCTGCCAAGAGGACGCAGCTCTCTGCCATGGACCGAGTCCATGGATAGCCCCATGGCCATGCACTGTCCTCCTCCTTCGTCGCCATCTGGGAGCCCTTCCCGCCTAATGAAAATGGGGGAAGAGGCCTGAGGCACCTATAAAAGGAGGCAGTGTACGACCAAGGAAAGCGGATCCCGGATTCGACCAGTTGAAGCTCATCCACACCACCGCAAGGGAGAGGACGGAGCACCTTCCACCATAGTTCCTCCTAGCAAAGCTTGAGCCTCCGCTAGCTCACTGTACAGTAACCTCCATAAGCAGTGCAATACAACCAAGCAGGAGTAGGGTCTTACACCTCACGGTGGCCCGAACCTGGGTAGAAGCTCGTGTTTACTCTCTGTCCTGATGTCCCTCACCGAGCTCGACGAGCACCATCGCCGAGGTAGTGAGGGTTGTTTGACAGCGTGTTCAGCCCCCTTTCGATTCCTGGCTTCAGTGAGACACATCCCTAGTTCCTGGATTAGTCTCCGACACCTCATTAAATGTCGCCGATCGAACTGACACCGAAGTGGTGCCAGTTCGTTATGTTTTATTTCGCCTGACTCTGTATCTTCTGAATATTTGGCAACTCCAATTCGGTTACTTCCTTCATAAATGCTTGATTTGCACTAGAATACTTCTTTAAAGGCAATAAAATAAATCAGAAAGAGATCTGCGAAATAATTTCCACATTAATGGTTAGTGGCAGGTATAGAGTGATATATTACCATTTTCATGACAATATACAGTTTAAACATTGATAAACATGCGTATGATTTGGACGCATCAACAACCTGAAGCTTAAACCTTGATCGTCCCAAAAAAGAAACAAAAGATCAAAAGAAAGTCGATGTTTAAATCAAAATAATGAGAAATGTAGATCACTTACCTATTTTGAGTTGTTTGGCACTTCAAAAGATGTGCAATATAAGCATAAACCTATTTCTATTTTACTACATGAGCAAATTGTGCTATGTGGTTTAGAAATTCAATTAAATTTATATTATCTTCTCTAAAATTATTTCATTCAGTTTTGAGTTGTTTGGCACTTTAAAAGATGGAAACAAAGAGCAAATAAAAGAAAAGGAAAAAATAAAGAAGAGGAGCAGCCGTAAGCCAATTTGGCCAACAGACCACCACCAGCCCATGTGCTTCTCTCACCCCACGTTCTATTCTTTCTTTTTCTGAAGCTTGGGACCCACCGTCTACTCATTGCTCGGGAGGGATTCTGAACGAAGTGAAGGAACTCGTTCGTATTTTCTTCGTCTCCGTACCTGAAAAATCCTAAAACAAAACTCCAAAAAACCGTTCAATTTGGCTACCGCTTGCCACACGAAATCTGCCCTGCACCTCTGTCAGGAACCTGAAGATGCAAGTGCTACATCTGCTTATTTCGTCAGTTAACTGTAGTTGTTCTGTGTAGATCTCAGCCGCTGATCTTTCATCCGACGATCCACATCTCTACTTACCGCTTCGATGTGTGAGCCGTCCGATGCAGGATCAACGCCTAATCATCAACGAGACGTCACTTTTGAACAACTGTTTTACACCTGGCGCTTTTATCTCAACTGCTCCCTTGTTTGTCTGGACTTCTAGCTATTATATCCCCACATCCAATGAAGCATTGGGCATGATTGTATTCCTGGGTTGAACCCTAGCCTCCTCTGTTCGAGGTCAGAACCCTAGTTTCCTCTGTAATCGCAGCTCTTCCTTAATAGGCGTATCTGAAATCGGTGCTATTTCCTGTCTTGTCTGAACTTTAGGGCTCGTTTGGCTCCCATCATTTGGGCCAAAAATGTGGAATTCATTTCACAATTCCATGGTGCACTTGTTTGGATGTACAAGAATTGGATATCAGGATTCATTGAGGATTCCAGCCGATTGACATGAAGCGTTACGTAAATCCAGCCCAGACCCCTGTCATTCTCCAGGATTTCTCCCCCGAGCCTAGCCCAGCCCGACGCACCTTGCCTTCCTCCCCAGAGCTCTATCTCCCACCACCACCTCGCCGCCACGGTTCCTGACCGCCATCGACGAATCCACTAAGATGGGAGATTGGCAAGTAATCGCAATTGCGGGAAGAGATCTTGGTTACCCCACGAAGGAGGGATTCATAGCCACAAAGGGCAAAGAGGAGCATAGCTCAATCTCAAGGTTTTAGTTTCATCTTAGTTTAACCCTAGATCTGACCATGGAAGAGATATTTATAGTCTGAAGGGCGAAGTGAGGAAAGTAGGTGGGATACATGGCCAAAGGACCAGGAGTGCACGCACGCATGGGGTCGCCGGATCATCCGGCAGGTGCACGCCGGATGACTGGTGCCTGAGGTTGACTTGAGGCGTGGGTGCGTGGCCGCCGGATCATCCGCCACGGGAGACGTCGACGGTCCGGTGCGGTCGATGTGCAGGTGTTGGGTTCCAACCTGAGAGGAGCTGGAGGGGTGCCGGATGGGTCTGAGAGCCGTCGCACATGGTTGTTGTCCGCCAGATCATCCGGCTTGGGAAACGCCGGATGGTCCGGCGCCTTCGAGTGGGCTTGGGGGTTTTCAACCCGAGAGGGGCCATACGGGCGCCGGCTGCGTCCGGCAGCCATTCGGCGTGCCGGATAGTCTGGCCCACTGGACGCCAGATGGTCTGGCGATTTTTTTTCCTCTCACGCATGCCTAACCCCCACCCCCACCCCCCCACCCCCTGTGGATCGCCTTTTCAGTCCTATAAACAAGAAAAGAAAATGATGAAAATTTCAAAAAATAAAATCCTTTGACATGTAGTTAGGTTTGAGTGTCTAATTGGTATAGAAATTTTGAAATATGAATTTTGACCTTTTCTGCAAAAAACGAAAAAAAATATTGAGAAGAGTAAAAAATATCGAAAAAATACGTTTAATGTACCAAAAAATCGTGAGAAAAAATACGTTTACCCGGTGAACTTTTCTCAAATTCAGAAATTCGAAAAGAGTAAAAAGTTATTTCAAAAAGAAGATTTTTTTCTACAAAATAAAAAAAAATTGAAAAAAAATTATGTGGTTCATGGTGGTTGGTGCGCCACAGAATTGTTGGGCGGGATTCGAAATTTGAATCCCGCCGCCGGCGCCCTTCTCTTCTTCCTCTTCTTTCTCCTTCTCTCCTTCTCTCCTTTCACTTCTCCTCCACTTCTCCTCTCCCTTCTCCTCCACTTCTCCTCTCCCCTTCCTCCTCTACCTCTACTTCAACTCAACTTCGGCGACCTCCTCCTCCACCAACTCCGGCGACCTTCTCCTCCTCCTCCTCCACCAACTCCGGCGACCTTCCTCCTCCACCAACTCCGGTGACCTTCTCCTCCACCAACTCCGGCGACCTTCTTCTCCTCCTCCTCCACCAACTCCGGTGACCTTCTCCTCCTCCTCCTCCTCTACCAACTCCGGTGACCTCCTCCTCCTCCACCAACTCCGGCCACTTTCCTCCACCACCTCCGGTGACCCCCATCCTCCACCCACCACCTACGGCCATGGCCACGGGCACCACGGTCTCCGATGAGCTCCGGGCAAATTCCGGCAAAATTTCAAAATTCCGGCGAAATTCCGGCGGCCAGATCCAGATCTAGATCTGGCCGCCCTTTTTTTAAAATTCAAAAAAACTTTTGTGGTGCATGGTAGTGGGGTGCGCCACAGAAATATTTCTGTGGCGCATGCACTTGGGGCTGCGCCACAGA
Organism: Poa pratensis; assembly: GCA_947311845.1. Lineage (NCBI taxonomy): Eukaryota > Viridiplantae > Streptophyta > Magnoliopsida > Poales > Poaceae > Poa > Poa pratensis. The sequence continues at coordinate 1,671,076 of CAMZMU010000113.1, forward strand.
ATCTTGCACTTTTCTGTGGCGCATGGGCCGTGCGTCACAGAAATAATATTTTTGTGGCGAGGATTTAGTGGCGCACCCATCATGCGCCACAGAAAGGCTTTTTGGTGCGCCACTAAAAGGCCTTTCCCTACTAGTGAGGCTTCATTCCTGAGTATACATAGCACACTAGTTTGAGGTAGCAAACCATCCATGGAGTCATCTAGATCATCAAGAGATAGGAGCGTGTTCACCTTATCATGTAGGGTCTTGACTCTAGATGTTTTCATTGGTCCAATTGGGTCACTTGGTGTAGGTTGGGCTACGTCAAAGATGGCAGAGCAGTACTAATTTATCATCGGCATGGATTTGGCGTGACCCGCCGGTGATTACCTGGAATCTATAAGCAGTTTCCTTGTAGTGGCTCAAGAGGGTGGAATTTCTTCTTTCTAGGCTTGGGGCTGCTGCCTTGCTTGCACTGTTTCCTAGCCTTTCTCTGAAATGCCCCTTTCACTAGCGATGGCTTGCCCTTTATGTTGAGTAGTCGGAACATAGTCTTCTAAATCTGTGAAATAGAGTGTAGTGAGAGCATATAGGATAAGTGCACATAATCGTGGATGGAAATAATATAATGCAAAATAGAGATACTAAGTGAACAAAGATTGGTGATGACTAGATAACTCCTATGAGGGAACCGACACCAAATCATTTATAGTGCCATCTCCAGGTTACACTAGATAATAATTTATGCCATGGAGGAGAGTGGTATAGCATACGAACATGAACCCTAACTTGAATCTCAAAATCCCAAAAAAATAATATCTAAAAACGAAGCAAGAGGGATTTGAGAGGGAGAGAAGCAAAACCATACCCGAATCGGACGTCATCCTTGCCCTAACTTGGCCAAGGATGCACCTATTGTCTGATGGTGGGTAGAAATCCCAAACGCAGCAACAAAGGATGTGAGCTTAAAATTCCCCCAAAAATGGAGAAAAGTGAGCGGAGGAGGTTGTAGACCGGGGAGGGATACGGATCTAGCCTTCCGGAGCGGTTGGGACTCGGGAGAGTGGCCGGTTCGGTGGAGGAAGGGTGGAGGAGAGCTTGGGGATAGAATGTAGGGGTAACTCCCCGACCTGTGGCCTTATGGTCTAGTGGCAGAGGGGTTGGACAGTTTGGCCCAAAAGGACGGACATGTCCGGGCACCCTCAGACACTGGCCAGACATGTTCGGGGCACCTTGACAATATGTCCGGGGTGCATCGTGTCAAACCAGTACCAAAACGAACTACGGTCGGGGCACCCCCGAACAGAGGCCAGGCGGTTCTTGCAAAGTGTCCGGGTAGCCCTAGAACTGCTCCAAAAGTCCTCACACCGAATTTCCGCACCAGTGTCAAAGGGTTATGTGCTCCAAAAGTCCTCACATATGGGCTGGCTTTGGGTGCCGGACCGCCCGGACGTTTCGGCTGACTTTGGGGGAGCCGGTTGGGTGCTGGTTTTTAGCCCAAACCCTGTCTGGGCGGACCGCCCCAACGTTTGGGCGGCCTTTGGGGAGCCGACTGGAGATGCTCTAAGGGCATGTTTAATTTGTAGGATAGGAAAGGTGTAGGAATAGGAAAAATATATGATTGTCCTGTCGTGCACACTCTAATCCTGTAGAATTTGGTTTGTACCAAGGTTTGTTTAATTCCACCAAATGAATTAGGAATTGTAAAAAGAGCTTATAGTGGATGTATTTTTTGAACAACTGGAGTGGATGTTAGAATTCCTATGGAAGTAGTACAAAAGAGTCCTTAGGAAAAATTGCTACACGATCCAATCCTACAAATCAAACAAGTAAGAAAAGAAATTTCCTATAGGATTGAATCATCCAAAAATCCTATACAATTCTTTAAATCCAACAGGCCCTAAATTGATACACAAAGATGATTAATCCTTTGCGTATGGCATTGTCTTCCATGATGGGATTGCATCCTCCGTTACTTAGGATCCACACAAGACAATCATAAACAAAAGAATCTGCAAAACCAGCTAACCGTCCATCCTAGTACAGAGGATTCTACGAACCCCAAAAGCCAAGATTCATCTATCCATATAATTAAAGTCTACACTTGTGTACCCACAAAAAACATGCACTTGTTAAGAGTTTTAGGGTTATATTATGTGTCCATGTATACCTGTATAGTTTCCCCGTTGTATGAGGGTCTCCAGCATATTTGTCACCTTTACATGTACTGTATATTGTGGTCTTTGGCCCCTGTGAATACAAGTTGCGTATTTCCCTAACATGGTATCATGAGCTAGGGTTTTTTTCTCTCTCTCCCAGACGCGCAACTTGTCCTTCTCCCGATACTTTTTTCCTCTGTTCCCCGCCACCGTTCTCTGGGCTGCCGCCGCCATCCTCCGGCCGACCGCCGCCGGCCGCTCACCGCTGTTGCGGCCTTCTCCACGCCTTCGGCTGTTGCCGCCGTCCTGCCTCCGTCCGCCTCTACTGGGTCATCGCCGTCCCATCAACCGTCCGCCGCCGCCGCCCTCAGGCCGACCGTCTCCAGGTCGCCTCTCCAGCGTCCCGTTGCTCTTCAGATCGGGCCCGAGCTAGCTGCTTCGTTTTCTTCCAGATCGAGTTGACTAGATCGGAACAGTAAAAAAAAGAGTAAAATAAAATAAAAATAAAAACAGGTACAATGTCTTCTTCATCAGGCTATGTCTCCATCCCTCGTTGTCCGGTGATTTTTGATGGTGCTAACTACACCGAGTTTTCTGGCTTCATGCGCATTCACATGCGTGGTCTTCGTCTATGGGGTGTTCTTACTGGAGAGGTCCCCTGTCCACCGCGCCCGTTTTGCCTATGGTTCCTACCCAGCCAAAACCCCTGGTTCTTGCTGCTACTGCTTCTCAGGCTGATAAGGATGCAGCCAAGGATACTGATGCTACTGTGGTTTGCACTTATGAGCAGAAGGTCGAGGATACGATGCTTCCCTTACCGCTTAACGTGATGATTTGGTTGCCTACACTATGTGGATTGATGAGGATGCTCGTGATGCGGCTGTTCTTTCTTCCAGTGTTCTTCCTCAGTTTGCCTCTGAGTTTATGGGGCTCGGTACTGTCTCTGAGATGTGGGCCCACCTTCGCCGGCGCGACCAGCCATCTGGCGATGATCTCTATCTTTCAGTGGTCCGTCGGGAGCATGCCCTTTAGCAGGGCGACTCCACTATTGATGAGTTCTACATGCAGAGTTCCGCTATCTGGCGTCAGCTCGACTCTCTCCGTACTGCTGTTTGTGGTACCTGCCCGTGTTGCCAGATTGTGAGGTCCGACTTTGAGTTCCAGCGCGTATATTAGTTCTTATCTCGGCTCCGCCAGGAGTTTGAGCCCCGCCGTGCTCAGTTGCTTGCTCGTGGCCGTGTTCCTATTTCAGCTGTTCTTTCTGAGCTTCGTGCTGAGGAGACTCGCCTCCGTGGTGCTAGTCTGCTTGCAGTTCCCTCAGTCTTTGCTGCTCGACCTCCTGCTACGCCGTCTACAGCACCAGTGCTTCCACGTCCTAGTGCTCCGCCGCTTCCACCCACTCCTTCTGGTGGAGATGGTCGTTCTCGTGTTCTTCCTCATTGCGGCTATTGCGACAAGGATGGTCATGCTGAGTCTGATTGCTGGAAGAAGCAGCGCAAGGAGCGCACTTCTTCTACTAGGCCTCGTGCTCCTTCTTCGACACGCTCTGATGCCTCCTTCACTGAGCAGGATATTATGAGGCTTAAGCGTCTGCTTGCTGCTTCAGGTTCTTCTTCGATAGGTACTGCAGGCTCTGTGACTGATGCTTCTAGCTCTGAGGACCACCATCTACACAGTCAGGTACATCTCGTTGGGATCTAGATTCTGGAGCTTCCTTTCATATGTCTTATGATTCTTCTGCTTTATCCTCTCTTCGATCTCTCCATTCTCCTATTAATGTTCTAACTGCCGATGGTACTCCTCTTACTGTTACTAGTCGTGGCAATCTTACCACTCCTACTTTCCCTGTCCCTGATGTTTCTCACGTTCCTCGTCTTACCATGAATCTTTTTTCTGCTGCCCAGCTTATTGATTCTGGTTGTCGCGTCATTCTTGATGTTGATTCTTGTTCTGACTAGGATCATCGCACGCGTGCTCTGGTTGGGCTGGCCCTCGGCTCCGTGATTCTCCAGGGCTTTGGGAGTTAGACTGGCTTCATGTTCCTTCCGCTGGCACCACTTCCGCCAGTTCTTCTGCTTTCGTCGCTTCAGCTACCGGCTCCTTCCAGTAGTGGCATCATCAACTCGGTCATCTTGTGGCGCACGTCTATCATCATTAGTTCGTCGAGGTCTTCTGGGGTCTGTCTCAGGAGATGTCTCTTTACAGTGTCAGGGTTGTCGTCTTGGCAAACAGATTCAGTTGCCTTATCCTACTAGTGTCAGTGTCTCAGCGTCCTTATGATTTAGTTCATTCCGATGTGTGGGGTCCAGCTCCCTTTGCTTCGCAAGGGCGCCATCGCTACTATATTATTTTTATCGATGATTTTCTCTCGCTACACTTGGTTTTACTTTATGTCTTCTCGCAGTGAGGTTCTCTCTATTTATAAGTGTTTCTCTGCGATGGTTCACACTCAGTTCTCTACGCCTATTCATGTGTTTCATGCTAACTCTGCTGGCGAGTACATTTCCAAAATGTTGCGAGGTTTTCTTGTAGAGCAGGGTACTCTTGCTCAGTTCTCTTGTCCTAGTGCTCATGCCCATAACGGCGTTGCTGAGCGCACGCATCGCCACCTTCTTGAGACGGCTCGTGTGATGATGATCGCCGCCTGTCTTCCGCCTCACTTTTGGGCTGAGGCTGTCTCCACTTCCACCTATCTAATCAATATTCAGCCTTCTGCTGCTCTGCAGGGTGGTATTCCTCTCAAGCGTCTTTCCGATCGTTCTCCTGATTATTCGGCGCTTTGATTATTTGGTTGCGTTTGTTATGTTCTTCTAGCTCCCCTGAACGCACCAAACTAACCGCTCAGTCTGTTGAGTCTGTTTTTCTTGGATATAGTGATGAGCATAAGGGTTATCCAGTTGGGATCCTGTCGCTCGTCGGATGCGGATTTCCCAGATGTGACCTTTGATGAGTCTCGTCCCTTCTACCCGCGTCCATCCTCCTCGACATTTTTGATTGAGGACATCTCTTTTCTCACCTTTCCCGATACACCTCCCTCAGTGCCTCGTATTCCTACTCCTCTTCGACCCACTGTTGATTCGACTCCATCCTCTCCTATATCACCGGCGTCTTCTTCTCCCTTGGCGCATGACTCTCCAGCTCCATCACCGCCATCTTCCTCGTCCCCACCTCCATCACCTCCGGTGATTCCTTCTCTGTCCTCTTTTCAGTTCCATTACACCCGTCGTCCACACGTTGTGGATGAGTCCACTGATGCACCGTCTACTTCTGGTGTGTCTTCTTCCTCTTCTTAGCCGACTTATGGTCTTCGGGCTCGGCCTTGTCCTCCCCCTGAATGCTACTCTCCTGACCGCTATGGTCTTTCGGCTGTTGTTGAGCCAACCTCTTATCGTAATGTTTTGTTCATCCTGAATGGCAACTTGCGATGGCAGAGGAGATTGCTGCTCTTGAGCGCACCAGCACGTGGGATCTGGTTTCTCTTCCTCCCCTGTTCGTCCCATCACATGCAAGTGGGTCTATAAGATTAAGTCTCGTTCTGATGGATCTCTTGAGCGTTATAAAGCTCGTCTTCTGGCTCGGGGTTTTCAGCAGGAGCATGGTCGCGATTATGATGAGACATTTGCTCCTGTGGCCCATATGACCACTGTTCGCACACTTCTCGATGTGGCCTCTGTTCGACACTAGTCTGTGTCTCAGCTTGATGTTAAGTATGCCTTTCTTAATGGTGAGCTGCGTGAGGAGGTTTATATGTATCCCCCACCTGGGTATTCTGTTCCTGATGTCATGGTTTGTCGTCTTCGCCGTTCTCTCTATGGCCTTAAGCAATCCTACCGAGCCTGGTTTGAGCGCTTCGACTCTGTGGTGACTGCCGCTGGTTTTTCTCGTAGTGCTCATGATCCAGCGTTGTTTGTTCACCTGTCTGCTTGTGGTCGGACTCTTCTTCTTCTATATGTTGATGATATGATCATCACTGGTGACGACCCCGAGTATATTGCCTTTGTCAAGGCATGTCTTAGTGAGCAGTTTCTTATGTCTGATCTTGGTCCTCTTCGTTATTTTCTTGGGATTGAGGTTTCTTCTACCTCTGATGGTTTCTTTATCTCTCAAGAAAAGTATATCCAGGATCTTCTTGCTCATGCTACTCTTAGTGATGAGCGTATTGTTGAGACTCCTATGGAGCTCAATGTTCACCTTCGTGCTTCTGAAGGTGATCCCTTATCTGATCCGACGCGTTATCGTCATCTTGTTGGGAGTCTTGTCTATCTTGCAGTCACTTGTCCGGATATCTCCTATCTTGTCCATATTCTGAGTCAGGTTGTTTCTACTCCCACTTCTGTTCACTATAGTCACCTTCTTTGTGTTCTACGATATCTTCGTGGCACGATGTCACTGTGAGGACCCCGGATTAGCTATCCGAGATATTCGTTATGTTTCCAGCAACAATCCCATGATCATATTATAGTTGCACATAACTTGACTTGGCATCACAGTTTACATCCACTACAACACCAGATACAAGTTTTACAATAATTTGGTCATACAGACCGAGTCTTACATAGGTGTCTTCCTGGGCAAAATACCATTATTAAGCGGAAGAAAACATTGTCGATGGCCTACTAGCGTTCCTTAGTTCCCACAGGCAACTGACTAATGAAGAATCCTTAGTTCGCATCATCGGTGCCATAGTCCTCCTCATCGAAGTGCTCCTCGAAACCTGGGTAAGACAATAGCCAGGGACGAAACCAATATGAGTACAATTTGAATTATCCTCGCAAACTACCCCATCATGAACATGCACTAGTTTTACTTTTATCTCACAAGATTTTAATTTTTACAAAAACATATCTATACTTTGTTGAAAATGAAAGATGTTTAGAACTTTTTCCCAGAAATCTGTCTTTGTAGGAAGTCTCTTTTAAACTTTTTCTCGAAAATATATCTTTGTTGAAAAAGGTAAGAAGTCTCTTTTAAAACTTTTTCCTGAAAATCATCACCAGGTTTATTTCTCCTAGACTCCTCCTTTACGAACCATAGCACTTCATGGTCATTTATCTCCAACAAACTCATACCAGCCCTTCGGTAGAGTTGCATAAACATTTCCACTTCATTTTTGAAACACAAAACTTTGCACATAGGTTTTAGCAGGCCTCCCAACTGTTATTCGAATAGTTTTATACTCTGCAGAGGTAGCACACTTTTCCCACATCCATCCGAAAACTCATCGTGTCAGCCACGTCCCGCCATACAAGGTGTATGCGAAGTTGAGTAACCGACCATAGCCTCTCATTTGCTCATGCTAGTATAGGACCCTGCCCGTATGACACTTTCCATCGACACCTAGTCAGGTTCATCCGTCAATGACCCTAAGTGTGAGGACTCATAGTTCTGCCCGGCGATGTATGGTGGCACCTTCTATCCTCCACCAATGTGTGAGGACCCAGGTCAGGGGTAGGTCACCGAACCATCCCCTCATGGAACGAAGTCATCTCCGTTGTTGAGGTATCCAGTACTAAAATGAGCAAACTACATGACTAAGCCCCGTCCCATATGGGGGTAAATGTGGTCGCACAGGGTATTGGTTGGTCGACGAAAGTACTAAGACACAAGTGCTTTTTATAAAATCACCATTCTCCATTTCTCCACTACAATACCGACATCTCGGCATAACATGACCCATCCGAGGATTTTCAAAGGAGTTTTGAATAAACAATATTTTTTTCCATCCTATAATTTGATATAAACTAACTTATACTCATACATAGGGTGGCAAAATAGTTTTTCATATACTTTGAAAGGGTTTTCAAAAACATTGCTACTTATGAATAAAACATGTCGACAAAGTAGATGTATATATTTATGTGCATGATCAGAGAGTATCTTGCCTTGCTTAACAAAGTATCCTTGGTCTTGTTCTCCTTGTTCGACAAATCCCCCTTCCTCGTTAATCCCGGCAACACTCTCGTCTAATCGTCAAACAAGAAAATACAAACAATCACAAAACTATCCAACCAAGCATACAACAATACAATCCTACATCATACAGAAGGCTACTGTGATACACAAGCAAAACAATTGGATTCAATTCAATTGTAATTAACCATTATTTATATATGATTATTATGGCAGAAACTTGTCACACAAGTTTTAATGCACAACTCAATTTCTGTTCGTCACAAAATTATGCTAATTTAGGGACAACTAACATTGATTATTTCCAATCCATCAAAAATTAGCCTAGGTCCATTGGATACTTATTTATTCCGTTATAATTATGATACTACAGAAAAGGATACATCACTATTTGATTTTCTATTTTGCCTCTGTTGTTCCAATAATTCTACAAAAAAAGGGATATCTAACATTTTAAATTACAAAGCTAACCAAATTGACCTCAAATCATTTGGAGTTCTAGAGCATCAGAAACAAACAAGTTTAGCATATAAAATCTTATGTGTCATTTTTAAAGCTACACATTTTTATTATTAATCTAAACAGGATGAAACTAGTTTAGTTGCACAGACAATTTAACAAGCTTTCCAGAGAATTTTAGTTTGATTTATTTGGATTAATAAATCTCGAGATATTGAATTTCAAAGTGAAGTCCAGTACTGTTTTGGATTTAAATAGAGAATCGAGTTTCACTCCTGGAGTGGATAATGTTGAAATCCCTGACGGGTGGGACCTACCCATCAGTGGCTCAGCGAATTAATTCACGCGCGCTGGAAAAGTTTAAATCGCTGACGGGTGGGGTCTACCCGTCAGCGTCCTATTCTAACCGAAGTGGTACGCAAGCCGTTGATCTGTGATCGAACGGCTGAGAGAGGGAGCACCGGCGACGACCATATTCGGGCGGCGCCGTTGTGGCCGCGACGGCAGCGATGGGGAGGTGCTTACCTAGGGCTCCCGGGCGGTCGAGGACGGCGGAGACGGTCGGGATCGGGTGCGGGGAGCGTGGGAAGGACAATGGCGTGAACGGCGTGGCTCGGGGGCATCTAAATCGGCGACGGCGAACTTGGCGGCTGCCCCGGTCACGGACCCGTCGACGTCGAGCTTCTGCGGCGGTCTTGTGCACAGAAAAAGAAGGGTAAGAGGCTGTGAGCCTCGGGTGGTGAAACGGAGAGGGTGCAGGGTAGAGAGGGCAAAGAGAGGGAGGGGTAACGTGGCTGTGGCCGTCGTCAACCTCGGCGGCGAGCCGAGCATGCTCAGCTCGCTTTCCTCGTCGGGACGCAGCGGCTACGTTCCTGCCCTCCTGGCTGGTGCACGAGAGAGTGTGGGTGAGGGGAGAGGGGCAGTGGCGAGGTGTGGCGAGATTGACAGGCTCGGGCAGCTTTTCATATAGAGGTAGAGGTGGTGCCCGGTGGGGTTGTTCACGGGAGCGATAGAGTTCATGAAAGCTCGCCATTGATGGTCTGTGCGGTGCAGCAATGGTTAGGGGACGACGTAGGGCTACGGAGATTGAGCTCAAGCACGAGAGCGTGTCGTGGCAAGTTTGGGGTGGTGATGGCCGTGGACACGCGAACGGTGCTCGACGGAATGATATCGTGTGTCAGGGCCAGGGGCGTTGCGTGCGCATGTCCATGGGGTCACGGCGAGGTCCAGGAGCGTCCACGTGGATGCCTTGGTCGTCGTCGACGTCCATGGCGTGGCCATTATGGGTTGGGCGTGCGAGACATGGCGCGGGGGGTGTCGCGTGCGCGGCTGTCGTTCAATGGCGAGGGAGGGGAGACATGGGAGCACTGTCGTGTCTCGATGCACGGACACCGGGAGTATAGGATACCCCCTTTTAGGTTCGGCACGGGGCGCGAAGGAGGCTGAGAATCGTCTTCTTGGGTGGAGTCTAGATCAAGCTCTCCTCTCCACGATCAAAGCATGCAACCAAAGGGACACAAGGAGCTACCCAGGTTCAGGCCGCCCGGAGGCTAAAAGCCCTACTCCTGCATGTCTGGATTGATGGGTTCTTCATAGTGTAGCTTACAATGGAACCTCCCAGATGAGGTACCCGGAAGGCTTTTGGCTGGGTAGAAGAGGACAGATCCTGACCCGGAGGAGATCACCTTCCCCTCTACCTTCGCAGCCCTAGTCTAGTCTTGCTCTGGTTGAACTAGTGCCTTGGTTCTACCTTGTGTTCGTCTTCCTTTCCTCCGTGCCTTGGTCCTCCTTTTATAGGCTAAGGGGTTGCCACAGGGTCACGTGAGGGGCGCGAGGGACCTTCGGTGAAGTACCCTCCTCATCTAGTTTAGGAGGAGACGTGGCCTCTCCTCAGCCTAGCGTCTCCTTTGGTTAGGTGAGAGCATCAGCCTTGGGGTGGACAGGAGCTGACACCACCACGGGACGTACTTCCCGCCTGCGCTGCCTTCGCCTTGCTTCCCAAGTCTTCCGCGGTGAGGTGGAGTGCTTATCCACAGGGTCGTGGGGAAGTACCCGAGAGGGAGCCTAGCCTCCTGCCGGGAACTCGGGCTCTCGGGTCCTTCCTGGCCTTCTTGCTTGGTTCGGGGACCCGGAAGGTCCCCGGGACCGGAGCCCTTTGTCGATGTAGGCCATGCGTTTCCTGACGGTGAACCCTCCAGCTTGACTTGAGTCTTGGACTTGTCCATCTTCATCTTGGGCCCACATGGGGTGGACCCACTTTGGCAGTACAAGGGGAACCCCATGTTCCACTGCTGCGACAGTAGCCCCCGGGCATGGTTCCGGCGGCTCTTGATCCAGCTCCCGGGCCATGGCCTAAAGATAGGTCAAAGTGGGTCCTCGGGCACCTGGTCTTCCTTGCTCAGCTCCGTTGGTGGCCTTGAAGGTCTTGGAGTTACTCTGCTTGGGGGAATAACTGCGATGGCCCCCTCGATTCCCAGTAACGGAAGAACCGCGGAGACGCCTGAAAGAGGCGCCGCCGTGGCTATAAAAGCGAGGCGCACCCCTGGCTCTTTCGTTCATCTTCTTCCTCCGTCCAACTCCAGGTCTCCCCACAAGCTGCCAGCGCCAATGGCGAGAGTGAGGAGAGGAGTTGGGCGCCCTCATTCTTTTCAGCTGCTGCGGAGAGTGGCCCCTCCACTCGTGGTCGAGCTGTTCCACGAGGTCGTGGGATTCGCGTCGTGGCGGCCGTGAGGCCGCGGCACCGCTGCTCCCCCCCTAGGGGCATGGTTCATACCAGCTTCACGCCATTCGAGTTCATCGTGGATCTGAACCGCAGGCTTCGCAGCCGGCTTCTCCTGCCGGATTCCTTTGCGATGGCGACGGAGGACATCGGACCTTTCGGCTTCTGGCTGCAATGGAAGGCTGCCCCAATGGCCCCTCCTGGGCCATGGAGGAGCGCACCACTGAAGGCGCCATGCTTCTGGGTCCGGGGTGGAAGTCGTTCTCTCCCGTGCCCGCCGCCTGTCCGGGGGCAATGCTTGGCGTTCCGGTACGACGGAGATGCGACGCTCTCCGTGAAGATCTTCGGTGTCGATGGCGGACGTTTGGAGTGCTGCATGGAGAGCAGCAGCGGCAGTTCAAGCTCCTACGATGAGGAGAAGATGAGGAAAACTCATTGACATCAAGTTCGAGGGGAGCTCGTCTTCCTGAAGGCGAGGAGCTTCAGACGGGCGCCATGGAGATCTCGTTGACCTCCTCTCGGCGGCCTTGACGACGTACTTCTGGAAGTAGCGCCTTCCACTGTATGGCGGTGCTCCTTTGTAGCGCACCTGCACTTAAATATGGCAAGGTACCTGTGTATAGTACAAACCCATGGATCGATTCATTTGCACACATAGTCTAAGATGAAATATCACAACATTGTATCAATTATTACACGATGATCCAGTACTTAGGAAAAATAATGTTCATTACAACTTGCATAGCATAAAGCTAGCTTGTTAGAGTAAAGCAGTGCAAATTTATTCTTCATGGAGTCCTCATCCTTTGCATGTGCCACAGGCGAAAACATGTTGGTTGCAGACTCGAAACCCTTAACGAAAATCACTCGTCGTCAGAACAATCTGCAACAAATAAAATTTGCAACAGAGTGGGTCAGATACCATTAAAAATGGATCTGGCAAGTGACACTATGTGGACACTTAATGGAATAACTCTAATAACCTACATGCATATTTGGCTAGTGGAGTTTCAAGGCTGTTTTGCATAAAAGCCAATTTTTCCTATCTTTTATAAAACATTTTTCTTTTGTCAAAACAGGTATGGCATGAAAACCACCTCTTGTCTACCTTTATTCAACCTTCAATATTTTAACTTAAGAAATTGGAATGTCGGGAGCCTCCGTTGTCGTCCTTGATCAGCTGCTCAAATTGTCTGTAACCGGGGACACGGCTAAGTACTTAGATTTAACTCTCGAGAGGTTGTGCACTTTCACCACGAGACCCAACAAACCCAAACTATCCTCAAGCACTCAATTTGTGCTAAGGAAAAGGAGAGAGTTGAGACGAGACCTTTGGGAAACAGTCCCCTGTTCCTCTGGGCAGACCATGCAAACATTCATCCGCTGAGACCTGCCGGAATCAGGTTCCTTTAACTTAGTCAAGGCAGAGCCATAATACCAAGTGGCTGCACTGGAAGCATCTTCACTTAGAGAAAACATTGGTCCCTTTATTCCTGGGTGGCAATCCACAAGTGAATAAACACTCAACTCTGGCAGCCCATGCAATCCCAATCCACCCAGGTGAAAAATTAACTTAGTAGAATTTAAGCTTTGAATAAAACAAATTTGCATAGCATCAATAATTTTACTAAGTTATCAATAGGATTCTAGACACAACTAGTGTAAGGGAGATAGTAGTTTTAGCATAGCAATACTATCCTACACATGCATATAAAGAAATACACTAAGTCATGCATAGAAAAATACTTAGGAAATTTATGGGGTGTGCCACTTGCCTTGGCAATAGGGAGTGCAGTAGTAGCAGTTGCAACCACCTTCGTCTCTCTCCGAAATTTCTAATACATCAAACAATTCACAATAAACATACAATCATAAATGCAACACTTAGAAAAATATGACATGCATGAGATGCAGAATGATACAAGGAATTAGGTATGAAAGACATACAAAACAAATTTAGGGAGGGACATAAAATAACAATATCCCATTTGGCTAAGGCAAGGTCAAGGTTGAGCTCAAAGTAAACTTGAGAATCAACTTGAAAAGTTGTAAGGCAGTTCAAGTCTTCACATGTTAGATCTTCAAAAACGTCTTCACACCTTCGTAGTTTCATTGATCTTCAATGGTCTTCAATTAGCACTACTTAGTCTTAAACACAAAGGACTTGGTCTATGTCCAAAGTGAGACAAAATAGAAAGAAAGAAGATAGAAAGAAAATAAGTAGTTGGTCTTAAAAAATTATTCTCCTTGCTTCATTGTAGTTTTACTTGATGTGATGACGTCATTGCACTTTGTGGACTTGTAATTCTGAAGACTTGATGATGTTGGCAGAAGGTTGATCTTGAATGTAACTTAGCCACCATGGAGTTTAAGAGAAGCAGGAAGAAAAGAGAGAAAGGAGAAGAAGGACTTAGAAAAGTAGGATGGTGGTCTTCATGAGCTTCCTCTTGATTTCTTTCTAAGTACTTTTCTTCTTGGAGATGCTTCTGGAGTCTTGTCTTATGCTAAGTTCTTCTTTGGTTCTTCATTGTTTCCACTAACTTCTAACTTAGTGGTTTTGACTAGAGGTATCAAAAGCTAACATGCAACCTCAAAATTTCTAAGGAGGAAGTCATGTAAGAAGTACAAATATCCTAAGGACTAGAGATGCATGCCATGCCCTGAAATTATTCTAAGTTAATGCAAGGCAAGCAAGATGGTCCAAAAATGACTAAGGACAAAGTCAAACGACAAGTCATAATTAAATTCTAAGGAAAAGTTAACAACAGAAGAGATGCTAAAATTTTCTAAGGAAAAAGTGTTGTCAAAATTTTCTAAGGAAGAAATAGTTTTGTTTGAGAGGACAAAATATTTCTAAGTACTTTTTATCAACTAAAATCATCAAAATATGACTAAGTCATTTTATAACTCGAATAAATGAAGAAAAATAATTTTAATCAATTTTAATTATTAAAATATCACCTAAAAAGCATTTAATCAATATTAAATCATAAAAATCATAGAAATTACTTTTACAAAATTAGTAGAAAATTGCTACGGCCAGTATTTAGACATACAAATTTATAGCAAAAGAGTTTGATCAAAAATCTATTTTTAATTCAAGTTATGTTCAAAATACTAATTAAGCCACTTTTTAAATTAAATAAAATTAATTTGACAAAACATAAAATTAATTTCGTCAAAAGTTCTACGCATCGAGAGATTTCCAAAAATATAAAATTTGCAAAATTCGGCTAAGCCAATAAAAGATATGATAAAACTAAATCTAGGGTCTTTTCTGCAAAAACTACCGTTTTAAATATAATTCGGAAAAATCCTCAGAAAAGGCTTTGCCACATGGCATCTTCTGATTGCCGGGATGCTGACTGTGCTGCTGACGATGCTGCTAA